>PYSS01000079.1:847-118209 GCA_003049465.1 Magnaporthiopsis rhizophila | reverse complement strand
CCCCCCCCCCCCCCCCCCTCCATCGGAAGCAGTGCAGAGCTACCGGGAAGCTATCCGGCGCACGCAGGCTGTCGTTGAGTATTTCGAGCGCCGAAACGAGCACGCCGTTCCGCCATGGCAAACAAGAAGCTGAGACTGGAGAATTCCGTGCCTCTGCACGTCCCGGCGCCGCTTAAACCCGAGTTGCGCATCTCGTAATCCAACGCGATGTACACCTCGGTATTGAGTTTAGCCTCTACCCGGCCTGATGAATGCGTTGGCTGCCTGAGATCGACGTGTCGAACCCACGGGAGCCGCGCCGGGCGGGCGGCTGAAAGGATCTGCACTCATTGCAAAAGGCCCCCTGCCGTCAACGTGGAGGCTTTAGATACCAAGAAATCCCAGGGCCGACGATAGCTACACACCCGGGCAGAGTGGTTCGTATCGAACTTGGATTCGAGCCAGGCGTTCTGCTGTTGTTGCTGCTTCTGGTCTTTTCCTCTGCCTTTTTGCTGCCGTTTCGAGATGATCTCTCGGGCGGCCGCACTGAACCAAAAGCTCAGAAGCAGATCTCGAGGTGTCCATAGGCTGGGGCTGCCGAGAGTGTTCAACCGACTCGCGGGCGCCATGAAGCCCAACCTGCGAAAGGAGTAGGCGTCGTGCATGGGCGGAATTATTGATCGAGCGAGACAGGCGCGACCGTCGAGGTCGAGTGCCCGACCAAGACTCAAGTGGGAAGTCGCAAAGAGCCTAACCCAGCCCCGGGACGCGATGGTCGTGAAGTCGGTGAGTTTGAGGTGGCCAAGCCGTACGCCCGGATAAACAGCTCACGGAGCCAGTCTCTACGGCCGCCGGAGCACGCAGAAAACCCGATGGCATCGCGACGTCGCCGGGACTGGCCGCCACTGGCCACTGGCGACCGGTGGAAATCACGGCTCATCTCCTCCCATTCGTGCTGCCACAGGTGGTCGGTCGGGCTCCAGCTCGGTGTGCTCAGGAAATTCCATCCATTACTGTTATTTATAGTGATCTCCCCGACGATGTACACGCTTCTCCCGCGCAAATCCACGCCTCATCTCCAAACCGCTCCTTGCATATCGGCACCAACTACCACCTTGAGCCGCTCTCTTAGAACAACTGCTCGCCCCCGACTGTCCTGACCCAACGCCCGAAGGACCGAACGAAGCCGCTGGATGTTCATCGTGTTGATGTCTCCAAGCGTCCGGGGGAACCCGGGAATGGCGGCATTTGTGGTGGGGGATCGTAAAGGGTGGAGCGGAGAAGTGTCGACGACTGCTCGGCGATTGAGATTTCGAGCGATGGCGTTCTGATCGCTACATAGCGACAAATGGTTAGTTAATGGTTAGTTAATGGTTAGTTAATGGTTAGTTAATGGTTAGTTAATGGTTAGTTAATGTGATTTTCCATAACTGTGATGGAACATACCAGGCCATCAGCCTGTTATCGATCCGGTCGAGCCTCGTCGTAAGTCTTCTTTCCATAGCAGTGACACGACGAGTGAGGCGAGTGACCCGACGATCAACACGGCCGAGCGTGTTCTGGATGTTCGCAAGCTGCGTCTGGATAGCAGCATTGACCGCAGCCAGACCGACGCAATTGCCCGCCTCCTGGCTTAAAGTGGCTAGAGCCTGCGACATCGTGTTGAAATTCGGTTGGGCTGCCATTGTCGGGAAGATCGTATAAATTTTTAGTGGCGATGTTTGCGAGTTTGTCTGTGACGGTATTTGATATGACGTACCGAATGTTTCTGGTGATAAACTGGTTTGTTTATGGTCTGGGCATGGTTGAGGTTTGGTTTGTTTTTGTAGGGAATGCCTGCGGAGCTTCACCAGGGGTTCACCTTCCTTTTATTAATTTTTAACCGTGATTAAAGTTGGTTTAGAAGTTGCTATCAACTCACGGACGAACTTACCTGCCATTTATGACGATGACAAGATAAAAAAGAAAGAGAGAGGCAGAGAATAACATTTACAGGAAGTGGCAAGTCGGCGCGTAGCATGGGCGGGCCGCGCTGGGCGAGGAACCGGGTATGGCGAAGGCCGGGAAGCGACGAACGGAATCCGCGAGCCCCGTGGGCGCGCGGGCGCGGAGGTCGACCGGATCACCTCGGAGATCGGCGTGGAAGAATCCCGTAGAGCTGGAAGTGGTCCTTCCGACCCGATCTGGACGTCGTGTGCGAACACCGAGATGGCGGCTCCCCTCGGCTGGAAGCGTAGCGAGAATGAAAACCGCCGTCGTGACCGGCCGGGGGAAGCCGAGACTGCCCCGTCCCCGGTCGCGCGCGGCTTGACCCGTATGTGATACGCCTCGCCGTCGTAATCGACGTGGCGTCCCGCGCTGCGTACCGTGAGAACCGAAGATGAGTAAGCGAGCTGGCGCGGGACGGGTTGGCGAGCGATGTTGCGGCGAAGACGGCGACGGGCTCGAGGCCGAACGCGATATCGGATACGTCGTTCCGGTGGCGGGTCGACGAATGCGATCTGATGCGGCGGGAGCGTGATGGTGGCGTTGAAGACGCCGTGCGTGTCTGGGAGTAGCGACTTGGACCCGGGAGAGGGTAATGGCGATCGACGGCCGAGTTTCTGGCTCCGGAATGCGCAACATGCCCGGTTGGAATACCCTCGGCACCGCCGGAAGCGGCTGTCCCGTGTCGCTGCTGCTCACCCTGGTCGGGTTGTTGGTGACTTTCGTGGGGCCGTCGGGAGGGATGCGTGGGCTTGTGGGTGTACCGTGGAATGCGTTCGCGGTGTATGGTGACGTCCCGGGCACTCTAGATCGGGGAACCCGAGCGGCTGCCGGCCGGGAGTTGGTGTTGCACGTGGATGCCGGGGGCTAACGATGGCGCTCTAGATCGGGGAACCCGAGTGGCTGCCGGCTGCGAGGCTTTTTGCGCGTGAGGGCTAGGAGCCGACCGTTTATTTGGACGAAGGGTCGTTGTATCGGGCTATCTTGGTGGTTCCGCGGCAACGGCGAAACCGAGTGTGTCTATGGATATGTACTGGTGTGTTGAGTATCCACGGACGGGGCGGTTGAGAGATGATGCGACGGTTTCCGACGGGTATTGATAACTCGATTTGATAAACGGCCGCGCGCCGCCGTGTAAGAGCTGCGCGAAGGGATGGGTATGCACCGTTCTTGTTGTCGGCCGGAAGGACCGCTACCGCTCCTTCGAGGTGTGCTGTATTCGTCGAGTAGGACGACCGAGGGGCGGCGTCCGCCGAGCGACGAACTCCTCGCACGCACCGTCCGTAGCGGGCCCGATGCCGAGTCGCCGTGCCGCACGGCGTCGACCGGGACGAGGATGCCGATGATGGCACCTCGTCGACCCGTCCCGCCGTCTACCTCGTCGCCGACGGCACCGCCGTGCGCTGTGTTCCTGCTCTACCCGAACGACGGCCGGGGGCGGGCCGGGCGTCGCGGAGCTCGAGACGTCGGCTCGCGAGCCCCGCGCGGCTTCGACGCCGTGTTCGTCCGTGACGGGTGGCTCCCGGACGCGCTACCTCCTGCTTGGCTGTAGTTTTCGATTTCGAGTGACTCTGGGTCGTATCCGTTACCGGCTAGTGTGTGCGTTGAGCGTTGGCGTCCCCTTGCGCATCCGGTATCGCGGCTGCCGTTGGGGGCCGGCTGGCGTATAAAGTCGCTCAACTTCCCCGTCGTCGGATCACCGGAGCTTCTCGTACGCGATGTCGGCGGCCGGAGAAGCGTGGAACCGGGGAACATGTATTGGCTGTGGTGAATGTCCGCGGAGCCCGGTTGCTACCCGCGCGCCCGAGGGGGATGACGGAAAGGCGTCCGCGATGATTGATGCTTCCGCTGGCGGTCCGAACCCGAGGTTCGCGACGGCGAGCTCGAGTTCGACAAGCGGTCGGAGCTCGCGAAGCACCGACCGTTGGTTCGACGCCCTGTTATCTCTGATTTTTTTTTTTTGGATTTTCGATTTTTTTTTGGGTTGCTCTCTCCTCGGAGGAACGTTCGGTCCTGTCGCCCCGGTCGTCTGCTGTTGTCCTCCTTGAACCGAAGCGACGCCGGTGACGACGCCCGGATGGCGGCGGAATCGGGGAACCGACGTGGGAGACCCCGGTAGCGGCGCGGAGCCCGTGCTCGGCTTTACCGGTCTCGAGATTATGGTCGTACGGCTCGAAGATGAGCGTGTTGGGAGCCCGCCGCTGGCTGTCCGCCACTGGCGATCGGTCTCGGTGACGTCCGAGAGCGAGACGTGCCCGACCGGAATTGCTGTAATGCGAAAGCGAGGGAGCCGCCGGCCGAGGCGCGGGGCCTCTTTTGTGGTAGGCGGCGTAGCCGGCGGATGATGGGTCTATGGTGTCGACGGTCGCCCCGGATGTGCTGCTCGGGGGCGGAGATCGTCTTCACCGCACCCCGGCGGGCACACTGCCTGTCGACGACAGCTGTCGAGATTCTTGCCGAAGGACGGAGCGGCGACCGAGTTGCGGGTGGGACCTGGCGCGGTCGTCTCGATCGTCCTGAACGCCCCCGACGAATGCCCGGCTCTATCGGCGTTGGCGGAAGCTCCGGCGGTGGCAGGGACGATGATGATTCGGGGTACCAGGAATCTCCCACCGAGGTGCGTTTTCCCTACACTCCCTACTACCCCCAGAACGAGATCGACATCGTGGCTGTGGATGGGTCCTCTGATCGGACTCGGTCCCTGCTTGTACTTACCACTTGAAGGTTTTACAATACTCGGCCCAGTCTAGAGCTACCCAGACGTCCGCGGAGGAGAGCCACCGGCGTGAATAGCAACCACGTTGTCGTTCGCCGTATGGCTGCTATTGGTGGCCTCCTCCGGGGACCCCATGGGTGTCGAGCAAGAGCATCGCTCCTCACGTGGACCTGCTCGACCCTAGGGGCACATGATACAGTGGGTTGTTTTTGGATCTTTTTTGTCGTTTTTGAGGGAACAAAGGAAAATGGTACTTTTTTTGTGGTGGTTTTTGCTAGTGTTTCTTCTTTTTTTTTTGGCCCTCTCCCTCCGGGCGGACTCTATCGATGGTGACAGGAGTCGCGCCGGGGTCCCCAGAAGGGACCCCGAACGCCCCTCGGAAGAGTACTAGGAGCCGAGAAGGAGATGTTGATGTGTTGAGATAGGAGACGCTGATGGAGAGGAGAGTTGAGGGAGATCTGGGGGAAGAGAGGGGCCCTTTTATACCCAAATTTCTCCTGCGCTTCTGCGGCCAGAGCACTCTTCGTGTTGACCACCGTGAATAATAGTGGTGCAAGAGAAGTGAAGTGATGGCTTGTCACGTATTCATTCATCGCCTCCGCAAGGGCAGAATGGAATGAGACCATGACTACCAGAGGATGTTCGTTGTGTAGGCTTGGCCTGAAGATAAGCGGAGTCCAGGTGGGATGGATGAAGCGCTGCGTCACAGTGCATTCACTCTCTTTGTCTGGAGCTTGTGCCATACTTCTCTTTCGCTGATGGATTCTTTTGAAATGGCTTTTCGCGAGTTGGATCTGTTAGTGATTGCTGCCAAATTGTAAAGGAACATTAACGAAATTTCTGACCCGGGATTTTTAGGGATGACCCAGATTATCCGTGCCTCCTCTCCTGCGGAGGGGGCCCACGAGGTACAGCCCCAAGTAGTGGCTCGGCTGAATAAACGTCGATATGCGTACCATTCACTCGAGCCTAGCCTTTCTAGACACTCTAGTGATTCTTTGCATTCCCATGAAGCAGAGAATGCTCTGACAGGATTCGGGGGTGATCGCGAAGCATCTGTTCATTGACTTGCATCGATGTCATCGCCGGATCGTGATGCCAGCCTTGTGGCGAATTGAATTTCTTGGAGAACATTGCATAGACAGAGCAGGGAAGGCTCCCCATTCACGGAGCGTGTCAAAGAACTTGAACGTTTTCTCATCCACGAATGAAGGGACCAGGCAGTGATTACATACGATTCCAAGGACAGAATGCTGCTCACGGTGCCGGTAAGGTAGCCAGGCTAAATTGCAAACAATGGGCTCGGAGGAGTGACACGTATTCACTTGAATGGATAACATTAAGCTCGCCTCTTTTCATTCCACGCGTTATTCACCCCGACGCCATAGTATCTAGGGTATCATTCAAGAAACAGCTTTCCATGATCGTGACAAAGCGTCCCTGCCCAGCGACAGGTTTTATCCTCATTCCTTATCGGCTCCCATCCCAAGGGAATGGGACCCCTACAGCACAGCCTCTCTCTACTGCGTGGCGTACGGCTGCTGTTGTGGCTGCTGCTGCTGCTGGAACTGTCCAGGCTGTCCGTATCCAGGCGCAGGCTGGCCATAGACCGGAGCAGGAGGCTGAGCGTAGACCGGAGCGGGGGGGTGGCCGTAGGGCGCGGGCTGGCCATAAGGCGCCTGTCCCGGCTGCGGCTGCTGGTAAGGGCCCTGCTGGTACACGCCCTGCTGCGGGCCCTGGGCCTCCTGCGCCTTATACCCGCCGACCTGGCCCAGCTCGGCCTGCTGGTGGGTGTTGGCACCCTCGCTGGGCTCGTTCAGGCAGGCCCTGATGAAGAAGGCGACGTTGACGATGGACAGGATCCTGTGATAAAGGCGTTTGTGGTCAGCTACGTGGCTTTCTGGCACGTCGTCTCCTACTGCGGCAGGGGACAAGGACTCACCAGGCGATGGCACCAATGGCAGCACAGCCGGCCATGGCCCCTCCCTCCGCCCTAAGCTTGTTGGGCAGATCTCCATAGATGCGGTTCGAGTAGGTGCTGGCCAGCGAGAAGTAGACACCGGAGACGCTCGCGGCCCAGCCCCAGGAGGCCAGCCAGAAGATGATGCCGAGGAGGTATGCAATGAGGGCGGCGATGCGGAAGAACATGCGCGGGGCCCAGACTTGGACTGCGGTGACGACGCCGTACACGATGAAGGTCTTGATGGCCTATACAGAGGGGGAGTGGAAAGTTGTTTGTCAGTGTTGGCTGCCCCACCACTAGATAGACCGTCAAGAGTTGGCAAGCAAGCGGTACTTACAACAAAGATCAAAAGTCCAGGGGCTCCTGTGCCGCCATAGTAGTAGCCATAGCTGCTGCTGGTGGCGAAGACGGAGATGGCGAATGCGGCGAGGGCGAGAATGATGAGGGCCAGGACGAGGATGACGATCTTGACGTAGAGGAGCCACTTCGGAAGCGTCGTGGGAACGCCACGGGCGATGAGACCGCGGGCACCCATCGTGGAAGCAGAGCTTGAGGAAGGCTGCGAGAAAGCCCAACTAATTCCTTCTTGTTCAAGACTAGGCGGCGGCGAGAGAGCGGGCACCAGAGCAGGTTAGAGAGGAGAACTCCGCGGTGGAAGGTGGAAGCACACAGCACCAGGGGGGGGGAAGCCAGGACCCAAACAGAAAGAAAGAGGATGCCCGGCCTCGTTTTATCGTTCTTCTAGGGCTGGGTACGTTAGGCTGCCCTACCCGTGTTGGTTCCCTGCGCGCGCCAGCCCCATCATCTCCCGTGACAAACCAAAAATGCCCATCTTTCTTCCCGCGCGGGCCAATACGAAGCCGAGCAAACGAGAACGCAGCGAAAAAATAATGCAGTGCCACCGCCATCCGTTCCGAAACCTGCGCTAACTGAAAATCAATCTCCCCCGGGCAAAAAAATCTGCAAGGACAAGGGAAGCCACTGTGCTGCGTCTCCCTCATTCGCCAGATACACGAGCGCTTCTTAGGTTGGGCGGATTGGGTTGGAATACGGCTGAGGCTTGCCCGGCAGTCTGGGCATCCATCCCACAACCGGCCTAGAGCCATGAAGTGGTCAGAACCCTGCGGCCCTAGCCTCTGGGGCTGAAAAAAAAAGGTGGGGTCTCGCTGAGATTTGCGAAAATTGATGGTAGCCAAGTCTGTTCCCGTGATTGGACCACGGCACTTTCATTGAGAACTCCCCCTTGGGACCACGTTTTACAGGTAAATCGCGGTCACGATTCAGCCCCAGGGCTGAGCTGTCAAAAGTTTGGCGACAAGCAAAAAATGCCTCGAATGGTTGGCTTTCTCTTACAATCTCCCATTCCAGCTCCCGTTATTTTGAGTCAGTGGTGAAATTGGGCCCATCGGATTTATACCCAGACCGTCCTCGTGCTGACGCGCTGTAATGCCAAGAGAATCCTCCTCCCTCAGATATCCCCATGCCCCTTCACGCGGCGCTAGCAAGTGCAGCCTTGGTCTAACGCATGAAACCGTCATTAACTGCCGATCGGCATCTTCGCAAGGCAGAAAATAGGGGAAATGACGATCTAGTTTAGCTTGGAGCGGTTCACAAGGCAGACGCGCCGCTGATGGCACTGGGACGACGGCGGTTGGCAAGAAAAGGAGGCACCGCATTTCTGAGCTTCTGTTTTCTTTGTCCGTATCTTGACGATCCTACCCATCTTGCGGCGTGCGGACTGGTGATGCCAAGTTTGTTACGGCGGACACGATTTCTACATGTATTCCCAGCACAGAAAATGAAAAAGAAATCCCATAGCAGGCGCCTCGCTATTCGAGGTATACCAACGCAATCTCTAGATGATGAAAGTGATGGGTTCCACATCTTTAAACCAGCTATGTAGGCGTCGTCAGTCACTTCATCTGATGGACGAGCCTCCCGCGAACCCAGACCCTCTTTGTGTTGCGGTCGTCGCCGTTGAATAGCCACTTGGCGACGCGGTCCTCCCACGTCTCCCACCCAAAGACGTCGACGTTTCCCCCGTCGTCCTTGACGTCCTCGCCAGCATCGGCATCCTCCCCGTCGGCGCCGACGCCGCCCAGCCCGACCAGCTGCGCGTCCCAGTCGTAGCCCGGCTCGAACGCGCCGACCCGGCCGCCGAGGCCCACACACCGAGCCCCGCCCACGGTGGCCAGGTGCAGCACCTCCTCGACGGCCAGCTTGGCGGCGTCGTCGCCGGCCATGGCCACGTGGCGGCTGACGAGGAGGGCCTGGCGGGCGGCCTCGAGCACCGAGGGCGAGTAGCCGCCGCTCATGTCGGTGCCCAGCCCGACCTCGACACCCCTCGAGAGCAGCCAGCGGACGCGGGCGGCGCCCGAGGTTATGGAGCTGTTGCTGCAGGGGCAGTGGCTGACCTTTGCGCCCCGGGCCGCCACCAGGTCCGCCTCGCCCTCGGACAGGTGCACCGCGTGCGCCAGGATCGTCTTGTCCGTCAGCAGGCCGTAGCGCTCGTACACACCTGTGTACGTCGACCCTAGCACGTCCTCCTCCTTCTCTTTCTCTTCCTTATTCTCCCCGCCGCTGCAAAACAGCTGCTTGACCAGCTCAATCTCGGCCTCGTTCTCGCTCACATGCGTCTGCACCGGCAAGCCCGTCTCGGCCTGCAGCCTCCCGAGCGCCGTCATCATCTCGGCGGAGCAGCTGGGCGCGAACCGGGGCGTGATGACGGGCGTCACGGTGCCGAAGCCCGGGTCGATGGTCTCGACGTGTCCGATGCACTCCCTGGTCGCCTTCAGGCCGGCCTCCCAGCTCTCGTCGCGGTACCAGGCCGGCTGCAGGTCCGAGTCCATGCAGACGCGGCCCACGAGCGCGCGCTGGCCCGCCGCGAGGCAGATGTCGGCCAGCAGGTTGGTCGAGCCCACGTCGACGGTGGCGTAGTAGGCCGCGCACGTGGTTCCGTGGCTCAGCGTCTTGCGCACGCACCTCCCGTATACCCGTCGCGCCCGGTCCCGGTCCGACAGCGATGCCTCCATCGGGAACGTGTACGTGTGCAGCCAGTCCAGGAGCGTCGACTTGCCAAAGATGCCCACGTTGGGGTACTGCGACGCGTGCAGGTGCGTATCTTTTTGTAGGCTTGTCAGCAATCATCGTAGCCAGCCCAGTCCCTCGACCGTAACTCTCCTCCCATGCATACCTACCTATAAAGCCCGGGAAGAAAAACTGCCCGTCCTTGGCGGCAACGACAGCGACATCGTCAACTGCCCAGCCCAGCCGCGGCAGCAGCTCCGCCTCGGCCCTCTGGCGGTCGCAGGCCTCCTCGACGGCGACGATCTTGCCCTCGCGCGAGACGGCGACGGCCGCACCGTGCCTGTACCGCAGCTCGCCCAGCGATTGGCTGTGGATGAAGGTTCCCAGGAAGAGCTTGTGCGTCCTCTCGTCGCCGCGACCTTCTTCCGGGGCCGGCGTCGGCACCGCGCCGCCGCGAGGCCCGTCTGTTTGGAGAGTCATGGGATTTGATTGGGTGTTTAAGACCTCACTCGCGTCAACACACCGCCGTCCGTCTCTTGAGCGCCACGTCACACTTCCCTCCCAGCAGACGAAGAAGAAAAAAAAAACGCCAAAATAGCAAAATGGGCAATAAAAAACGGACGTTTTCGTAAAAACTTTATGTCCGCCTGACGTGTAATAATTCTGGCAATTTCCCAGTTGATATTTAGATAGGCGCTCCCGAAGAAAGGACGGTGAGCAGCTCGGCTATCCCGGTTATTTGCAGGTGTGGTGATGTCAAGCTGAGCTAGGTTTGATATCCCAGGCCACGATTGCTTGGGTTTGGGTGCAAGGGTGCGTTTGGCATGAGAAATTGCGAACGAACACAGACAAGTGTGAAAGTGAGGGAGGGAGGGAGGGTAAACCGAAATAAATACCCCGAGATAAAATAATCAACATGGAACAAATAACAGCTACCAACTCCGTAACAGCACATAGAAGTTTGTCGAGACGTCAGCCCACTGCGCATGAGTAGCTGCCCAGATTTTGTATCCAACGAGACATGACTCTCCGGAGCGAACAGACTCAAGAATAGCAATCCTGACCTAGAGATGCCACCCGACTGGGCAAGATGGAGATATGGAGATATAGAGACAAGCCCCTGGGTGAAGCTTGTTCGGTTATGGTTTTGCTCAATGTTAGTGATGCAACACTGCCGCGCCGCTTGGTGGCTTGCTTCTCGTGCACCTGTCCCTTAGCGTCGAGGTGTCGGGCCACAATTGGCGCAATTCACGAGTCAAATCGATCCCAGAGAGCGATCCAAGCCACCAGACTGTTCTGCTCTCCGTCGATTCCCCTCCCCTCTCGCTCGCCAGCCTAGCCCGCGCGTACGAGGGAAATGGAACTGTCCTCATGCTGTCTTCGGCACATCGCAGGCTGTTTGTCTCGGGTGCCTGCAGGACCGTCTGCTTATTGAAACTGCAACATCGCCTTTGTGACACCGACACACGTCCACCCACCACAAGAATCTGTAAGCAAGCACAACCGCAACGACGGGAGGCAACGTGTCTAATCTCATGCTCGGAATTTCAATTATGTTATCTTGGCGTTTTCCGCAGGCGCAAATCCCCGGCTTTTCCACTGCCGTCTAAGAAAGCAAACCGTACCACTCGTAGCCCCCCATTGTCCATATAAAATATATAACACACCTTCTTTGCGCCGTCCTGTATAAATAAAGCTCATGACATTCTCCCCCGACCCAGACCAATCAAGAAAATAATGCTTCTGGATGTGCCATATTACATGCCACGAGTACCAGGCAGCCCCTTCCCCTCTCGACGCATTACTCTGACGCAGGAACGCTCTCGTTGTGGCTGGTTGAGCCGTTGGATGCGCCGTTGGCACCATTCGTCTCACCGCCCATTATGCTCGAAGGGACGGCGTTGTCATCCTGGTACTTCTCCCAGTTGGCCAAGATGGCGCTGATGCGGGGCGAGTTCGTCAGGCGGTAGACGTCCTCGAAGTATTCCTTGGTGAGCGCGAACGGCTTCGCCGTCACGTTCGGGATGTACTTGCCAAGGAGCTTGGACGGATCAATCGTGGTCTTGTTGATCTTCTTGAGGAGGAAGGACCGGAACGGCTTCACACCGCTGCGCAGGAAGGTCGAGTGGAAAGGCACATCGATTCCGCGAAGAGGGATGGTGGCAAAACCCCTCTGCAGGTCCAGGGGTTTGGGTTTGGCCTCTGTCTGCTGCGCGCAGCCTTGGATGATCTGCTGAAGACTCTCCTTGACATCCTCCACCTTCATCGTCTTCTTCATCTCCTCAATGTCGAGCTTCTGCTGCTTCAGGAAGTTGAGCACCCCCGTGAGCGTGTCCAGCGCCCGGAGGTCACCGGCGCAGACGTACTGCATGTTGGCGATGTTGTAGTTGACAATCTCCAGAAGCCAGCCTGTCTCCTCGGCGATGTTGCCAACCACAAAGCGAAGGGCCTCCTCGTTGAATGTCCTCGAGATGCGGCTGGGGTTGACGGCGCACATCGAGTAGTTGGAGCGGCCGCTGGCGTCCCTCTCCACGGCAACCTGCATGGTCAGACCGCGGTAGAAGACGACCGAGACCAGACTCTCAATCGGCATCACGTCAGCCAGGGCTGCGAGCGCAGAGTATTCACCCAGCGAGTGGCCGGCAAAGGTGCTGTCTCGCGGCACGAGACCCTTCGCCTTCATGTCCTCAAAGCTCGCCTTCTCCATCAGCGTCAAGGCGGGCTGGGTGAATTGGGTGGCCGAGAGTAGGCCGGTCGGGGAGCGGTAAGTGTAAGACGACGTGGCCTCGTTGATATCCTTGAAGATGCGCTCAGACTTGATGGAGCCGTCGGCAGCGACCGTCTCGAAAGTCAGGGCCATGTAGTTGGCCCGGATGGCCTTGCCGCGAGGGCCACCGAAGTGGATTGTGAGCTCCTTGGGGTTGTTCTTCACAATGTTGGTAATAGCAAAGCCTGCGCGCGCATTTTGTTAGCCGGGGAGTCACCGAGAACGAACAACGAGGGGATCTGAATAACTTACCATATGTGTCCATCAGGTACTTGTCGGCGCGGTCCCAGACTTCCTTCGCCACGGGACTGCTGTCGTACAAGTCCATCCCCATGCCCTGCTCCTGCGAGCCCTGGCCCGTAAAGACGTATGCCGTCGCCGGCTGCTCAACTTCGGCTTCTCCGAGCAGAACCTTCTCCTCGCTCTCCTTGTTGAGAACCTCGACCTTGATGATCTTGCGGCCGGCGACCATGCCGACGTGCTGCAGTTTGACCTGCAGGGCATCATTGGGAAGGACCATACCGACCAACGAGGCGTGGAAGCTACGCACGCGACCGACGTTGTTCTCTGCCGCCCACGTCTCGACCAGGCTGCGGACAGCCGCGCTCGAGTACATGCCATGGGTGATGGTGCCAGGGAGATTGGCGTAGTTGGCAAAGATTCGAGAGACGTGAATAGGGTTGTAATCCCCAGAGACGCGGGCATACGTCTCGTTGGACGCAGGGGCACGAAGCTCCAGCGGGGTCTTGCCGCTCAGAGGGATCGGATTCTCGAAGTTGATTGGCTGCTCAATCGACGCGCCGTTCCTCTCCAGGTAGTCGATCACAGGGTTGCCATGCGAGGTACCTGCCTCATACTCGACGCTCGCGACCTGCACAGTCTCCTTGGTGGGCAGCTCAACGAGGACCTCGCCGCGTGTCAGAACGCTGCTGAAGACCGTCTTGTTCTTGAAGCGTACGAGCGACTGCAGACGGAAAGTGAGCGTCCGTCCAAGAAGCTCCATGTCGACACCGTCATCCAGCACGAACCACTCCTTGGACTTCAGGATGGCAACATCCTTGGACGTGGCAAGGTGGATTTGCATGGGCGTCTCGACCTTGCGCTGGAACGTGTTCTCAAAGTCGGTGTAAACTCCGCGGTAGAGGAACTGCGAGGTCACCTCCATCACGGCATGGTTGTCACGGTTGATGGTACCGCAAACCTCAACCATCTTGCCCGAGTCCTGGATGACGACTGCGTTGACCCGAGAAACCGTCGAAACCTCGTCGCCCTTCTTGAGCGGCTCGGCGCCAGGCATCATGCGGAATTGGTTGGACAGATGGACGAGGTTGAGAAGATCACCGTCAATCTTGCGGGGGAAGATTGGCTTGGTGATAGCCTTCCATCCAAGGACAATGGCAAAGTCCATGGGGGCATACATGACCTTGCCGGGACGATCGACGAAGGCTTCGCCCTTGTTTCCAACGGCATGAACGAAGTCGTTGATGTCTTCGCTGGTCACAACAGCCTTCCCGCCATCGAAAGTGCCGTCCACGGCGGCATCGAGGTCGAGAGTTTCGTTGCCGAACCATGCCCGCCAGTAGAACTCCTTGATGCGGTCGTTCCGATCCTCCATCACCTCATGGATCGGGGCGTAGCCAGCCTCGGGCTTGTAGATGAATCGCAGCGGCAGCGACACGGGCTTGCCAAGCGCAGTGGTCTCCTTGATCATTTTGACTACGACCTCGTTGTCGCTGACCATGTTGATAAGAAGGACATCGACGTAGTGGTTGTGGCGGGGCTGTTCCCTGACAATAATCTCCGTCTTTGCGGGGTTCTTAGGGTTACGAATCTCGACAAACAGTCCCCGGACGGGTGCAAAGATGCGCCGCATGGGGTTGCTGTAGTACTTGGTGCCCTGGACAAAGACCTCCGACATCAGCATGGCGTGACGCCAGCAGCGCGTCGGCCCGGCAAGGAGCGATAGCCAAGCCTCGGTGGTCGGCATCGGGCTGGTGGGAGAGTTGGAGATGCGGTAGATGTTCTTTGTCTCATCGTAAGAGACAGTCAAGCCGTCAACATCTGGTGTGATCTCGGGCTCAACCAGCTTGCCGCCAAAGTACTCGACCGAGGGAATAGGCTCAGAGCCGTACAGGTCCTTGGTGAGACCTTTGATGTGTCCCTCATGAATCCCGTCCAGGATGCTCTTGATCGGCTCGTCAACAACCTTGGAGTAGCGCACGGCCGTGGGGCCCTGTAGGATACAAGTGCGCTCGACATCCTGGTCCATGACGGCCTCAAGGTCTTCAGACTGCCACAGCGAGTCCTTCTTGAAGTAGAACTCGAAGTCGTCATCGAAGGTCGGGACAAAGACGACAGGCTTCTGGATCGGCCTCATGCAGAGCTGCAGGAAGTGTTGGACATCCTGGGCGTTGATGAGTTGAGACTCGGCCTCGGGATAGTGTGCAAGGATCCGCTCCACAGTCGGGAAAGGGTCCTGGAGATCAGAGTAGCTCTGGAGAAGCGAAGGCTGGCCAGGGCTCGGAACGAAGCGCTCCTCGACACGGTGGATGAAGTCTCCTGTCAAGCGCATGAATGTGACGTCGATCCAGCGAGACTCATGCTTGACGTACATGAGCTCGACCATGCGACGGACAACCTCGCCGTAGGTCATGTCTTCCAAGTCGACCGTCTGGCCAGCCTTGTTCTTGCCGAACCAAACCTTTTGGAAGTCCTTGTTGAGGCGCTCGATGATGTAGTCGCGGTTCTTCTTCAGCTCGGCGACCCGCTTCTCTTTGGGAAGACTGAAGATTTTCTGGTCCATCTCAGCCCAGAACCTGACACCGCGGGTCGCGAGCTTGTGAATAGGCTCGCCCATCTCGGACCGGACGGTGGTGACGCCGCCGGCAACGCCCTTGTAGGTCTTCTCCCACTCATCGTCAGCGACACCAAGGGCGTCGACGATGGCCTTCTTGGCAGCAGGGGCAGTGTGGGCCTCCTTGGAAACCATCATCCGACTACCAAACAGGCAGCCGTCGAAAGGCATGGGAGGGTAGCCGAACTTCTTGGACCACTCGCCAGTGATGTAGGGGTAGGTGTCCTCGGCTCCACCAAAGCCACTACCAGCAACAAGGATGAGGTTGTCGCACTTGCGGAGGCGGGTGTACATCTGGAGGATGGGCTGGTGGAAGTCCTCAAACGAGTGGTGACCACCGCCACGGCCGCCAGTCCACTGAAGCATGACTGGGAAGGTTGGGTTGGCCTTGGCGATGTTGATGACAGCCTGGATGGCGTCAGTCGAGCCGGGCTTGAATGAGATGTGCTTGAGACCGAGCGTCTGGATGTACTCATTGGCGACCTCGATGGAGGGAACGCCGGCACCGATGGTTAGACCCTCAAGCGGGACGCCTTCGGCTCTCAAGCGACCGAGAAGAGGGATCTGCCACTGCATGGCGCGAGGGTTGACGTAGATCAAGTTGACGCTGATGCCACGTCCCGCAGGTATGGCCTCCTCGATCTTGAGGATCGCGTCCTGCATCATCCGGGGCTCGAAGTAGCCTCCGCCTGCAAGCTCGATGTGGTAGCCGGCGTTCATGGTTGCTGCCACAAAGTCCCAGGGGACGGTGCAGGGCGTCATACCGGCAACCATTACAGGCGGGAGGCCCAGCATTCTGCTCATCTTAGTGTCGACGTAAGTGCGACCACTGGAAGTCTTCACGAGCTTGGGTCCGTATTCCTTGACCCAGTCCACGGCGAACTTGACAGCGTGCTCCTCGTCGCGGTCGAAAAGCTCAGGCTTGTAGCCCACCTCGGTGACGGTGCCAGCAACCGATCCGGCGAGAATGACACGGACACCTGTACCATCCTTGTTACGGCTGGTAAGAGTGCCCAGGCCCGAGATACCGCCAGGGCCGAAGTCCAAGACGTGAGTGGCACCGGGGAAAACAGTCGCCCGCTCCCAGTTCACCGTGTCGCGCGTGATCAGGCGAACGAGGGTCGGGACGATGTTGCCCTTGACTTCCTCACGGATGTCCTTTCCAGTATGGGTGTCGAATACCGGGAAACCCAGGTTCTTAACATCCAGGTGTGTGTACTGCAGATCCTCGTCGATCATAGCCGTGGCATCCGCGAGGTACTTGCTGTGGAACGGCGCTGTGATGGGCAGAAACCGGTTGACGAACCGAACTTTGCGCTCGGTGAAAGGAATCCTGTTCTGGTCTAGGCCAGTGGGCGCTCTGACCTTCCTGAGCTGAAGGTTGAGACCATACAGCGAGATGGGTGGTCCCGTAACCACCATGTTGCGTGGGCTGTTGATCAGGGAAATGGAAATGTGGCGATCCGCCGGGAGGTACTCGTTCGTCTTGTCGATGTGCTTCTGGACCTCAGCCTGTGGCAGATCGCGGATGCTAAGCATAGGCGTCGGCATACCCTCGCCATTGTCGAGGGAGTCTTGCAGCATCGACGGAGTCATCGAGGTGCGGGGGAAGGTTTGCTGGCTGCGGGCACCGATCCAAAAGAGGATCGTCAGGGACGACTTGACGATCTCTGCCCAGTTCTCCCAGGAGCTCGCGGCAGCCGTCGCCGCGGCCAGGACGATGCCTTGCGAGTGACCAGTGGCACCGCTCAGCCTCTCACGGAGCAGTCCAGGGTGGATGCCCAGAACCCTGCAGGTGACCTCGTAGTGGGCAAGCTGCACGAGACCGATCAGAGGAAAGCTGACCGGCGCCGAAATCAAATAGTCGACGTCAGGCGTCGAGTCCGGGTGTTGCAGCCAGGTCATGACATCCAAACCCTTGGAGAAAAGCTTCTCGGCACTTGGATGGCTGGAAAGGTTGCGAAGCAACTCGGCCGAGGTCGTGATGAGCTCGCCAACAAAGACTGGGTAGGTGGTGTTGAGTTCCCGCAGCTCCTCGAAATACTCCTCGATGTTGCCCTGGCCACCGAAGATGGTGTAGAGCTTGGCGGTGCCGTCCGCAGACGCCCTGAACAGAGCCGAGGGGTGAGGCTTGATGGCCCTGTTGAGCACGTACCGCGCCGCAAAGTAGCTGCGGATGACGACGAGCTTCTTGGCATCAATGCCGGGGAGCGTAGCCACCAGAGCGTGGACCTCGTTTCCGCGGAGGTAGACACGCTCGAACTCATTAAGAACGAGCTTCAGCACCTCCTCGTAGGACCCTTGTGCATCGTCCTCGCCCTCCTCGACCTCGCGAGCGACAAAACCCATGTACCTGGCCACCAGCTCGGGGACGGACGAAGGCTCGTCATCTTGGGCAAGCTCATCTGTCGGAGCGGGCAAGCTCGTGCTGAAGCGGTCTTTCAACTGCGACGCGTGGAAATGGAGGTTTGTGGGTATTAAGAAGGACGTCTCGAGAGAGCCGTGGGCGATATTCAGAGGCCGCAGAGACGACGAAGATCGCGGGGTAGTAGCCCCGGTGTGGGCGCCCGTTCCCGTGCCGTACATGGTGGACGAGCTTGGGTAGTGGAGGGTATCTAGAAAGGACTGCGGTGGCCGTGTCAGAGAGTCGGGCCGTTGAACCGTGTCGGAACTGCAGCCCAACTGACAAGGTGCGGCCGGAGACAGTTTCAACAAGCGACTTACTGGAAATGCAATCCCAATGGACTCAGTCAAGAGCAGGGACAGTCGAAATCTAGCAGTCTATGCGGTCTAGAAAGGCGGGACGAAGGCGGTGTCGAGGGAAGAGAGTGTATCGCGGGGTGCCGTCAAGGGTGTGGTGGGATGGGAGTGTGCTAATGTGGAGCGAGCCTCTTCGATGTACGCCGCTGGACAGTGGTGGCCCCGTTTAGTAACTGCGGAGGGGGGGACGGGACTTTGATGGCAGCAAAAAAGAAAGGTGTCTTGTGAAAAGAAGAAGGCGGACTGCCTGGTGGTTTTCCAGTTTATCACCAAGCACGTCAACCGAAGTTTTGGCGCCAAGAAACGCAGGGATGCGAGACTTTGGTGGTTCAGCCGCCCTCTGATGTCTCTTTCCGCCCAACAGGAAAAATGGCTACGGGCATTGGGCCGGTCGTCCAATGTCAATTGTTGCCTCTCGCCAAAAATTTTGTATCTTTGTTGGGGAAGGGGCCCTCTATTGCAACCCCTGTCCCGACCCCTGTCAACGCACGTTGCAGGATGCACAGCAAGGGCGACCGGCAAGTCCCTGGTCCCACCCTGGCCCAGGAACCGGCCAAGCGTCAACGGGCCCGCTCAGGGGTCTCCACCAGAATGGTGGCAAGAGGTGGGATGTTGGATTGGGCAGAGGTACCGGTACAAAATATCTGGTCGTCCGGGACCGGACTATGGGAGACAGCAGCCTTGCGCCACTAAGTACGGCACTTAGGGTTACGATTGATAAGGAATGTTGGGGTGCCATTGCCGATAAGGTCCTGGGTGCCACGATGTTCTTTATTTCGATACTCAACGCCGTGACGACATAGACTAGGTATTCCCTGGCCAGCCGAAGACGACACCGAAGGTGGAAGCTCCGTAATGAACCGCGCACGAGGCCACGAGCCGCGCCTAGTCCACGCAGTCTACGCATACGCCAGGCTGTGCCAGCTGGTACTTGGTCTTTCCCCTGCCTGAACGATCAGGTAGTGTCAACGGGTCTGTATGTAAGCACCTTAAGTGAACCCTCAAGATACAAAGCTAGAGCACGGGAAGGTGATAACAGGCTTTAGTCAGTCAGCCGTTGACGCAGGGGCCGAAGTATCTCGATGGGACTAAGGCGGCGCCTGGCAGTAGCACGGACGAGAATAGATGACGCCCGATATCTAAAAGGGCCCTTCCGTGGATTGCCTGGACATGCCTGCCCTCTCGATACGTGTACTCAGGAAAGAGGCATCTGGGAGGCGGAAGACATCTGTTGGTATTGCAACGTCAGGGTCAACCGAGAGACGCGCTTGCCCGAGCTGAATTCTGGCAGCCGCCAGTCTTGATATCTTGGGCGGTGTTGACCAGTCATGCCACTGTTCTAGAGTTTCACCGGCAACTGCGCCCGGCCGAATGGAATGATGGAAGGCATGACGGAACACTGGATATATAGCCGAGCCGAGAATCTCTTGGGCCGCTCGGCCGAGGGTGGATGGTGAGCTATCACCGACCAGAAGACGGGTTTGACTGCTGCTGACACGGAAGCGGCGTCTCCATCACCAGTTTTGATGTCCCAACAGATCGTCGCTCGATTTTTAGCTTCGACCAACAAGCCGTGTGTCTCTAGGTAGCTCCAGACACGTCGAGCTACGGAAGCTTAAGCTTCGACTGCAGCTCCTGGGCTGCCACACCATGTGAGCTACCTAAGTCTAGCGAGTTCAACTGAGTCTGAACTCGAAGTCAATCACTGTAGTTCTTCTTGACTCGTAGCCAGCGCGCGTCCCATTTTGTCTGTGCTGCCGCTAGGTGTTTCTCCAATTCATCTTGTGGGGTACCGGTACATGCCTCCAGGGGTCCCACCTGATCTGTTTAGGCTTAGCGTCTTCTGTTTGGTTGAGGTGCGGCCCAGCTTGGGGCCTGCAGCCAGTCGCGTTTTTGGGGTGATGCTGCCGACCCAATTTGCGAGTTCAACAAGAAAAAAAAAAAAAAAAAAAGTGAGCGGCGATACTGCCCCAAAATTTGCCATCGCCAGTGTTTTACTCCTGCGCGTGTATAGAGATAGACGAACGCTGCTGCTGTCTTTTCCTGCCTTCCATCTTTGCTTAGAAGTCCCGTGTTCCCCCCCACGGTCGGTCGTAGTGGGACAACAAATACTCAATCCATCCTCCGTCCATACAAACCATCAGGGTGACGCTCCACACATCGCAGTCCCCCTCCACTCCCTCCGTGCCTCTATTTCTCGCCCAGAGGTCCCTTCACTTTCAAACGCTTTTCTCCCATC
Organism: Magnaporthiopsis rhizophila; assembly: GCA_003049465.1. Lineage (NCBI taxonomy): Eukaryota > Fungi > Ascomycota > Sordariomycetes > Magnaporthales > Magnaporthaceae > Magnaporthiopsis > Magnaporthiopsis rhizophila. The sequence goes on along the minus strand of PYSS01000079.1, from coordinate 97,918 downwards.
CACCAAGACCAGACTCAGGTCAACCGACTCTCGCTCCTGTTACGGCCGCTTGGGTTTTGCATGCTAGAATCGAACAAATAGACGATACCCGGAGCGTCACTCCCGCTGGCAGCCCTTCCCTCCTCCTCCTACTCCGCTCCTTCACCGCCCGCTCCTCGCGAGACCCTCTGCCCAAGATGCGTCCCGAAATCGAGCAGGAGCTTGCTCACACGCTGCTCGTCGAGCTGCTCGCCTACCAGTTTGCCTCGCCCGTGAGGTGGATTGAAACACAAGATGTCTTCCTCGCCGAGAAGACAGCAGAGCGCATTGTCGAGATCGGCCCGGCAGACACACTGGGCGTCATGGCCAGGAGGACGCTCGCCTCCAAGTACGAGGTGTTCGATGCCGCCAAGTCACTGCAGCGCCAGATTCTGTGCTACAACAAGGACGCCAAGGAGATTTACTACGATGTCGACCCCGTCGAGGAGGAGCCCGAGCCCACTCCGGCGAGCTCGAGCAGCACCGCGGCTCCCGCTGCTGTCAGCTCCGCCGCCCCTGTTGCGGCTGCCGCTCCGGTTCCGAGCGCAGGTCCCGCCGCACAAGTTCCCGACGCACCCGTCCAGGCCGTCGAGATTGTCCGTGCACTAATTGCACAGAAGCTGAAGAAGCCGTTCCTCGAGGTTCCCCTCAGCAAAGCGATCAAGGACCTTGTCGGTGGTAAGTCCACAACCCCCACTCCATGGCTTCCGCATCTTGAGATTCCAGTGTGGTTTCTGACTTGAATCCTTGGTATATAGGCAAATCAACCCTCCAGAATGAGATCCTCGGTGACCTTGGCAAGGAATTCGGCACAACACCAGAGAAGCCCGAGGACACTCCGCTTGATGAGCTCGGTGCCGCAATGCAGGTCACTTTTGACGGCAACCTTGGCAAGCAGTCGCAGGCTCTGATTGCTCGGTTGATATCCTCCAAGATGCCTGGTGGCTTCAACATCACGGCCGCCAGGAAATACTTGGAGACGCGTTGGGGTCTGGCATCAGGGCGGCAGGATGGCGTGTTGCTTCTCGGAATCACCATGGAGCCTCCTGCTCGTCTCAGCTCCGAGGGCGACGCGAAGTCCTTCCTGGATGACGTCACTCAGAAGTACGCGTCCAATTCTGGCATCAGCCTGACCACGGCCGCTGCCACTGGACCTTCGGCCGGCGGCGCCGGCGGCATGATGATGGACCCTGCCGCCATCGATGCCCTTACCAAGAACCAGAGGGCGCTGTTCAAGCAGCAGCTCGAGCTTCTCGCCAGGTACCTGAAAATGGATCTGCGGGCCGGCGACAAGGCCTTCCAAGCCTCGCAGGAATCCTCCAAGATTCTTCAAGGCCAGCTCGACCTCTGGATGGCGGAGCACGGCGACTTCTACGCCGCCGGCATCGAGCCCGTTTTTAGCCCCCTGAAGGCCCGCGTCTACGATTCGTACTGGAACTGGGTGCGCCAGGATGCCTTGAGCATGTATTACGACATCCTTTTCGGCAGGCTCAAGGCTGTTGATCGTGAGATTGTGAGCCGCTGTATCGCCATCATGAACCGGTCCAACCCCACACTCCTGGAGTTCATGCAGTATCACATCGACAACTGTCCCACGGACCGTGGAGAGACGTACCAGCTTGCCAAGGAGCTCAGCACCATGCTGATCGACAACTGCAGGGACGTTCTGGATGTCTCGCCTGTATACAAGGATGTGGCTATCCCTACTGGCCCGAAGACCACTGTGGACAGCCGCGGCAATCTTGTCTACGAGGAGGTCCCCAGGGCCAGCTGCCGCAAGCTCGAGCATTACGTCCAGCAGATGGCTGATGGTGGCAAGATCTCCGAGTACGGCAATCGCACCAAGGTCCAGAACGATTTGGGGCGCATCTATAAGCTTATCAAGCAGCAGCACACCCTGTCTAAGACGTCCCAACTGGAGATCAAGTCGCTGTACAGCGACGTCATCCGCTCTCTGGGGATGAACGAGAGCCAGATCATCCCCAAAGATGGCGGCAAGGGGCTGGGTGGCAAGAGAACTAGCGCGAAGCCTGGCCACAACAAGGGCAAGGTCGAGACAATCCCTTTCTTGCACCTGCGCCGCAAGACGCTGCATGGGTGGGACTACAGCAAGAAGCTCACAGGCACGTACCTCGACTGTCTCGAGCAGGCGGCCAAGTCGGGAGTCACCTTCGCTGGCAAGTACGCTCTCATGACTGGCGCTGGCGCCGGCTCCATTGGCGCCGAGGTCCTGCAGGGCCTCATCGCTGGCGGTGCCCATGTTGTCGTCACGACCAGCCGCTTCTCCCGTGAGGTGACGGAGTACTACCAGGCCATGTACGCGAGGTATGGTTCTCGCGGATCTCAGCTCGTGGTGGTGCCGTTCAACCAGGGCAGCAAGCAGGATGTCGAGGCTCTTGTGGACTACATCTACGACACCAAGAACGGCCTGGGCTGGGATCTGGACTATGTTGTCCCCTTCGCCGCCATCTCTGAGACGGGCCGCCAGATCGATGGCATCGACTCCAAGTCGGAGCTGGCCCACCGCATCATGTTGACCAACCTCCTGCGGCTGCTTGGCGGTGTCAAGACCCAGAAGGCCACCCGCGGCTTCGAGACCCGTCCTGCCCAGGTCATCTTGCCACTTTCGCCCAACCACGGCACCTTCGGCAGCGACGGCCTGTACTCTGAGTCCAAGCTCGCCCTTGAGACGCTTTTCAACCGCTGGCACGCCGAGGACTGGAGCAGCTATCTCACTATCTGCGGAGCCATCATCGGATGGACTCGTGGAACTGGTCTCATGTCTGGCAACAACGTTGTTGCGGAGGGTGTTGAGGCCTTCGGCGTGCGCACCTTCTCACAACAGGAGATGGCTTTCAACCTCCTCGGTCTCATGTCGCCGGCCATCGTCGATCTGTGCCAGAGCGAGCCTGTGTTTGCCGACCTCAACGGCGGCCTTCAGTTCATTCCCGACCTGAACACAGTGATGACGAAGCTGCGAAAGGACGTCATGGAGACCAGCGAGATCCGCAAGGCCGTGACCAAGGAGACTGCCATTGAGGACAAGATCGTGAACGGTGCAAACTCGGAGAACCTTTACAAGAAGAAGGTTGTCGAGCCACGTGCCAACATCAAGTACGACTTCCCTCACATCCCCGAGTGGGAGAAGGAGGTTGCGCCTCTTAACGACAAGCTCAAGGGCATGGTCGACCTGGAGAAGGTCGTCGTCGTCACCGGCTTTGCCGAGGTTGGCCCCTGGGGTAACTCGCGCACCCGATGGGAGATGGAGGCCTACGGCGAGTTCTCCCTCGAGGGCTGCATCGAGATGGCCTGGATCATGGGTCTCATCAAGAATCACAACGGCTTCATCAAGGGCCGGCCGTACTCGGGCTGGGTCGACGGCAAGTCTGGTGAGCCTGTCGATGACAAGGACATCAAGTCCAAGTACGAGAAGTTCATCCTAGAGCACTCGGGCATCCGTCTCATCGAGCCAGAGCTGTTCGGCGGGTACGACCCCAACAAGAAGCAACTGCTTCACGAGGTCGTCATCGAGGAAGATCTTGAGCCTTTCGAGGCGTCCAAGGACACGGCAGATGAGTTCAAGCGCGAGCATGGCGACAAGGTCGAGATTTTCGAAATCCCCGACTCGGATCAGTACACGGTCCGTCTCAAGAAGGGTGCTGGTCTCTGGATTCCCAAAGCACTTCGATTCGACAGGCTGGTTGCCGGTCAAATCCCGACGGGCTGGGACGCCAAGAGGTATGGCGTGCCCGACGACATCATCTCCCAGGTCGATCCTGTGGCCCTTTTCGTTCTCGTCTCCACCGTCGAGGCCCTTCTCTCGGCCGGTATCACGGACCCGTACGAGTTTTACAAGTACGTCCATGTTTCCGAGGTCGGCAACTGCGTCGGCTCTGGAATGGGTGGTGTTGTTGCTCTCAGGGGAATGCACCGCGACAGATACCTGGACAAGCCTCTTCAGAACGACATCCTGCAGGAGTCTTTCATCAACACCATGAGCGCTTGGGTCAACATGCTTCTGCTGTCGTCCTCGGGTCCCATCAAGACGCCCGTGGGTGCGTGCGCGACCGCCGTCGAGTCGGTCGATATCGGCTACGAGACCATCATGGAGGGCAAGGCCCGTGTCTGCTTCGTCGGTGGTTTCGACGACTTTGGCGAGGAAGGCTCGTACGAGTTTGCCAACATGAAGGCCACAAGCAACGCGGTCGACGAGTTCGAACACGGGCGCACCCCCAAGGAGATGTCGCGCCCCACCACGACGACCCGAAACGGCTTCATGGAGTCGCAGGGCAGCGGCGTTCAGGTCATAATGACGGCCAAGCTTGCGCTCGACATGGGCGTTCCGATCTACGGCATCCTGGCCCTCACCACCACTGCATCCGACAAGATTGGCCGCTCGGTGCCAGCTCCCGGCCAGGGCGTCCTCACCACTGCCAAGGAGAATGCCAGCAAGTTTCCGTCGCCTCTGCTGGATATCAACTACCGTCGCCGGCAGATCCAGATCCGCAAGCGACAGGTCGCAAACTGGAAGGAGTCGGAGCTCGACTTCCTTTCGGAGGAGGTCGCAGCCATGCGCAGCACCGGCCAGGCTTTCGACGAGAAGGAGTACGTTGGGGAGCGCACGCAGCACATTGAGAAGGAGGCCGCCAGGCAGGAGAAGGAGATTCTGCGCAGCCTCGGAAACCACTTCTGGAAGAGCGATCCTAGCATTGCTCCTCTCCGTGGTGCCCTGGCAACGTGGGGTCTTACCATCGATGATCTCGATGTCGCCTCGTTCCACGGCACGTCGACCAAGGCCAACGACAAGAACGAGTCGTCGGTCATTTGCCAGCAGCTTGCACACCTCGGTCGCAAGAAGGGCAATGCAGTCCTCGGTATTTTCCAAAAGTACCTCACCGGTCACCCCAAGGGTGCTGCTGGTGCTTGGATGATGAATGGCTGTCTGCAGGTGCTCAACACGGGCCTGGTTCCTGGCAACCGCAATGCGGACAACGTGGACCAGGTGATGGAGCAGTTCGACTACATCGTATACCCCAGCCGCAGCCTGCAGACGGACGGCATCAAGGCTTTCTCTGTCACGTCTTTCGGTTTCGGCCAGAAGGGCGCGCAGGCGATCGGTGTGCATCCCAAGTACCTTTTCGCCACCCTGGACAAGGCCCAGTACGACGAGTATCGCGTCAAGGTGGAGGCCCGACAGAAGAAGGCCTACCGCTTCTTCCACAGCGGCATGATCAACCACTCTCTATTCGTGGCCAAAGACAAGTCGCCGTACACGGACGAGCAGCTGAGCCAGGTGCTCCTCAACCCAGATGCCAGGGTCAAGGAGAACAAGAAGACGGGCCAGCTCAGCTTTCCCAGCGATTTTATGAAGCAGGCATCGGCTCAGAAGCCCCAGTCCAAGAGCACGATCGAGATGGTGGAGGCACTCGCGGCGCAGGTCCAGAGTAAGACCAACAAAGTCGGAGTTGACTTTGAGGACATCGAGGGTATCAACATCGACAATGATACCTTTGTGGAACGCAACTTCACCGCCAAGGAGATCGAGTACTGCAGGCGCAGTGCCAACCCTCGAGCGGCATTTGCCGGACGGTGGTCCGCCAAGGAGGCCGTGTTCAAGTCGCTGGGCGTTGAGAGCAAGGGCGCAGGTGCTGCGCTCAAGGATATCGAGATCGTGAGGAACAGCTACGGTGCCCCCACTGTTATGGTGAGTCAACACATTCCTTGGAAGCGTTTTTTTCTCTTTGCTTTTTGTCTTTCCACTCTCCAGCAGCTGTTGCTAACCATGCACGTTACAGCTTCACGGGGATGCTGCCAAGGCTGCTCAGAAGGCCAAGGTCAAGGAGGTCAGCGTCTCCATCTCGCACTCTGATACCCAGGCTGTCGCCATCGCGGTGTCGTCCATTGCCAGCGCCTAGGCTGCTACGCTTTTTCTAGTTATCGCGAGAGATTACGGCTGTAAAATTATCTGGCCTGTCACGCATGATTTGGGCGGTAGGCCCGGACCTAGAGTGAGAAAAGGCGCTTCGTTGGCGTTGCGGTGGTTGTCATGTTTACTGGAGCCTTTCTTAATGGTTTAATTTGCTAGAGCATGTCGCTTCGCTTTGTTTTTATGTCCTACGACAGCAATTCCGGGGCGGGATCATGCCATGGATGACAGGGGAGCGCAAGGGGAAGCGGAGGTACATATTTTATAGACTATTCAGAAATGTCTGGTACGAATGAAGTGACCTCAGCATCTGCCTAGATGGTGAGAATAAAACTAAGGTATGCTTCTATAGTGACGGCAAGGATTCAGGCCTCGGAATTAGCTAGGGAATAGAGGTGACATGAACTTTGATGTGATGGCAAACCCCGAATATGAATCCCCCACGGCAGCGCGAGATAATCTTTGCCGAGAGGTATTTTTATGGCGTGTTTAAATTATGCGGCAACTATGATGCGGAAGACTATATGGCGAGAGCACAGCGGCAGTTTCAAAAATGCCGCGTGTCGATCTGAACCGACGTTTTTTCCCTTTTTCCCTCACTCTTCACTCCCACCCTTTAATCAATTCCCTTCCACTCTTGGGTCGATATTCCGTGGCATGATGACCGCAGGCACCTAGGCCGAGTTCCACGTCTAGATGGATCGAGATCGAAGGCGAAAAAAAGGCCGTCGTCGGCTGATCGGCAGACACAGCCTATGGACGTGGGGGGCCTCATCGTTCTTTCTTCGCCGAAAGCGGCAAAACAGCCCATCACCTACCTACCTACCTATCGTCAGCCGCCGCTCCCCATCCCATCCCTCCATCCAGCCATCCGTCTGTCCGCTGGCGAATCAAAGCAAAGAAAAAGCGGCAATAAAGGGAGAAAAGAAACGTGGGGGATGGGGGAGGAGCGGGATATTTGATTGGAGCGTTGTGCTGGCGGGGGTGCTGGTGCTTACAGCCCTCCCCTCCATCCCTCGGTTCGATTTCCCCCGTATTCATATTCTGGCTCAGACCCGGCGCACACAACCTTCCACGTTGAGCGCCTTTTTTTTTCTATTCGGCCTTGATTTTGTTTTCAAAACGGTGGTTGTGTGTGGGTGGTGTGGTATCGTCGACGGCATCTAGAAGTTCAGTCGGTCCTCTTTTCGCGCCGACACACGGCCGAGCGAGCGAGCGAGCGAACGAAACAGAACGACGAGCCCTACTTACCAATTCATTGCATGTGCTTCCTGATCCAATGGGATCAACACTTTCGATGCAGTGCGACAGCAGAGCAGGCATGCAAGTTAGGCAACTTTAAAAAAGAAACACATCCATCCATCCATCTTGATCACGGACCTACAAACGTACCTACCCAATCACGATGCGAGCGCATTAGCAATTTTTTTTTTTTTTATATTTTCCACTGGAGACCTCACATGCCAGCGTCTTTTGTCACAGGTAGGTACAGGTACCTATCCCCGCTAAGTTCGAGGTTGGGTATCTGCCGCAATCGAGGTACATGCTGTAACATGGCACCAGAGAGACGAGGAGCACACGTTCCATCGGGCACCCTTTTTTCCTTTTCCCACTTCCAATCCCCGCTTCCCGCATATCGACGTGGCCTGCCTACTACTACTCAATGGGCATTGATTGCGCTCGAGCCGTGAATGGCTCCCTTGAAGACGAGGCGAGCAAACATGCCACTCTGGCTGGTCAATGGCCCCCTATTTTTTTTTTTTCTTCTTCTGTCTCCTCCTCCCAGCACATCACACACATACACATTCCCACCAGCGGCCGGGCTCTTTCCCCTTTCCGCAACGGGAAACGGCTCTGGGTGGGGAGACAGCGTGGGACGCTGTATGGAACCAGCTGTTGTTGTTGAAGAAGAAGAAGAAAAAAAAAATAGTCCACCCCCAACAGTAAGGTAGGTAGGCATTGTAGGTATGTCTGCCCAACGCGATTCTCGTTCCGTCTTCCGCGGGCCAGCCCATCTCCCTTGCCGAGACCCGTCTCTGCCTCTCTCTCGTCATGGCCCGGGCAAGGTTACCTACTACTGCACAGGCTTCGTGTCCGTTCCCCCGCTAGGCCATGTCGAGACTGGACAGATCCCCCAACAAAGCCGGAGTCAGTCTCAAGGTGGAATCGTCCCATGTCTCTTTTTTTTTTCTCTCTGCTGACGCCATGTGTTTCGTTGTTGGCGGGCATGAACATGGAAGCACAATTAGCTGTCATCATGTCCACGTTCCCACCGGCCGGAGAGCCAGCGCACCCACCTCGACATGTAGGCAGGTACCTACCTGCCTGTGTGTCTGATGACCGAACCCCTTTTCTGTGCTTTTGCGCGAACTGGCGAAGCGAATCCTTCCTTTCCTTTTCCCGTTGGCGGAATTGGGCTCTACCCGAAAAATCTCTTCTCCCATGACGTAACCGCGTGCGTTGTCGGTTCCTAGTTCCCGGTTTCTCCATGTTTTTTTCTTTGTGCTATCGATTGCTCACTACAAGCTGACAAACACGGAGCTGAGAGAAAGAGAAAGAGTTACGTGGGCTATCGGGCGACCAGCAAAAAAATCAGTCGTTTCAGGAAAAAGAAGCAACCGGTCCCGAAAACAGACGGGCGGGACTGCATCTGGTCGATCCCGGATTTTCACGATCATCTGGCTTCCATCTGTCCAGTCTTTGGATCCCCGTTATCTGGTTCCCATCCGAGATGGGCCCGCCGCGGGAAACCGGCGGGGCTTGATACCAGGTTGTCCTGCATATCTCCGGACGACACGTCGGCGGCGGCCGGATGCCCCGAGATGGTTTGGCGCGCTGCTGTGGATTTATGGCCGATGGAGATGGATGGATGCACTGCGACCTTGACAGGGCCAGTGCTGTCTCTCCCTCGCCAATATCCGAAGCAGCCAGGCCAGCATACCAAGGCACCGCATCTGACGGGGGAATTAGCAGCGTTGATTTGCGGCGGCTAGGTCTCCTGTGGATGGCCCCGATGTTAGCCAAGACACCATGGTCCCTCTCATCTACCGGATGGGACGGGTGAAAAGGGGCATCCGGTCCTTCAATCAGAGTTGCACAGCGAGGTTCGTGGGGCAGCAACGCGTGGCAGTGGGAGGCCGGGCCGGCAGGTACAGATTGGCCGCCGGGCGTTGTATGCGCAAAAGGGGATGGTAGCAGGAACAATAACAGCAAAGATATGCGTTTCTCCCAGCAAAGTCGGCGTCGGCACCTATTCCACCCGGATGCGCTGGCAGCGGGAAATGGAGGAAGTAGGGCAAGGGCCCGGGGACAGGCAAGACAGCAGCAAGTGAAGCCGGTGAGTTTAGTGGGTGATAGGTATGTAGGTATGCGGATAGCGGCACCGCGTGAAACCTTCTCTGCTGCCGAAGGGGTTTAGGCCGGGTGCCTTCGTGGCATGTCGCCCTGTTTTTTTTTTCACTTTGGTTTGCGGTAGCGGAGGAAAGCCCTGACTGAGGGAATCATGAACAAGGCTGAGAAAAGGAGGTTAACTCGGAGAGCGTTCGTCATGACCACGAGCACAAATGACCACAGCAGCTTCTCCGGAGTAGCAGCCCAGTTGAGGGTGCCTACCGGCTTCACATGAACAACACAACCACAAGCTCGGCTCGGCTCGGGCTCGCAGCCATACAAAGAGCTCTTGATTCATGTTTGCTGCCCAAAAGCCAAAAAAGACACGGTAATGCCAACCCCCTAAGTGGGTGGTAGAGCAGAGAAGAGTGGTTGGTGGTGTATTGTCGTACCGAGAGCCGCTCCATCCCCGGCCTTGTGCTGCCGAGCGTGGCAGCCAAGGAAGGATATGTAACGATGGTTGGGCTCTGGAAAAAGAGGGTTGATCGGAGCAATGAACGAGGAAGCTCTTGTCGCATCGACTCCGCTGCCAGCCCCTAGGCTGGCCGCCTGAATCCAGACCTCCAGGCAGTGAACCGGGAGAACTTTTTGGGGCTTATTGCATGAGGGCAGTTTGGTGACACTGCATAAATGGAAAACGGTTGAGCGACTCGGCTGCTGCGTGGGGGAGTGTGTCTCCTGTCCTGTGACCTGACAGGGAAGCAATAGGAAAAAGGGGTTGCTGTGCTATGGAGTCGGGGGAGGCACAGCAGCTTGTCTTCTGGCGAACCATGGGATGTGTGGCTTGCAGGGCCCGGGTAAAGAGTTCCTCCCCTCCTTTGTGTCTTTTCACGAATTTGTGCTACGGCTGAGGTCAATCCGCGTTTGTGGAGGGTATCACAGATTGCGTGGGGAAGGGGCCGATCTAGTTGCCTTCTTTCTCCCGTGATCGCTCCTGCCGGAATATCCGAGCTGTGGTTCGCCCCAGCAGAAGCATTGTCAGACCTCGCTTTCAATCGGGCGTGGTCTCGTGGATGACAGCCGTGCATCTTTGCCTCGCCCATGGACGCTCGGAGAAGTGCAAAGAGCGCTTTCTCAGCGCCGGCACAACCGTCGTCCTTATTTTTGTCTTTTCTTTTGCGCGGCACCATGGTTTGAAACGTCGACAGCCAATCACGGCCCATCGCAACAAGACAGCCCCGTTCTCAGACGTTGACAAAGGGAACAGCAGAAATTTGGACGAGGGCAGAAAAAAACGGAATGCGCAGCCGAAGGAAGGCGCATCGAAGCAGCCCGTCCGCCGTGTGGATCGCCTGTCAAGAGGGGCGTGGGGCCAAAAGCAGGTGCGCGACAGGTGCGGGCAGGCCAGTCAATGGACGTCGCCAGCAGGTCGTGGGCCAATCAGGGCCTGCCAGCACTGCAGAGTGCGCACCCCTTGGGTGCGTCCGATAAACGGCAGGATAGGTCCCCCAACCCTGGCATGCATGTTGAGGGCTTGCATTGCGCATATTCGGCGCTGCCCACGTTGTACGAAAGGCGTTCGGTTGCGGGAGGAGGGATACCCAGGTCGGCTGCTCAGTTTATCGCCGTGATATCGGCGGACGCTGCGCATGTCACCCATGCGCCGGTAGCTTTGATAGTGCGGGTCCTTGTTGGGGCGTCTTTGTGCTGAAAAGCCCGATGCGGCGTGCGGAGTAGAGTTGCATGGGGTGACAGCGGGCCTTGGGCCAGCCCTATCACTGTCGTCGCCCAGACCACCACAACATTCCCCCGCCCTCTACTTCCAATGTCGTTCCTGACAGCCCATCACGCAGGCTGATTACTGTCATACAAATGACGCACAACGTTTACGGTTAGAATGCCGAATCTGTCTGTCACTCGCGCGCACACCGCAGCTGTGTGCGAGGTTGGGGACGGGGCATTGTCTGCTCCAAGAAAGTCCCCGCGATCGACGCTTGATTTCGGCTGCTTGGCGGACTCGACGACGTGAGGAGTTGCGAAAACGAAAATGGCGGTCGGTTGATGAGCAAGATCAAAGCCCGATTCGGCCTGGATCAGAGGGGAAGAGCGAGCCAGAGGGGAAAGCCAAGAGTGGGAGCCAGAATGGAGCCAGCAGGAGAGAGTGCGTGCGCCAATCCGAAGCCGGCATGCTGCCATGTCTCGGGATTGCCAGGAACGGAACGGGTGCCTTTCTGCCTGACAACGGCTTTCTCGTCTCGCCGTGGGGGGAAGCTTTTTGCCGTGACGGGGCTGGGAGAGGACACCGACACCGTGGGCTACCCAGGTCGGGCAGCAATCCCTCGGCTTGGCCGTTGGATCAATCCCAGGCGTAGACGATCCTTTCTCAAGCAAGCCCCCCTTAGTCCTGCCTGCCGCGGAAGCCCTTGCTGGCCCCGAGGACGAGATCCAGGAAGCTAGGCCCAGTTCGGTGGGCCTCTCTCACTCATACCGCCAGAACAAAAAAAAAAAAGATGTTAAATAAAGAAGCAAACCAAAGGGACGCCCGCCATCTGCCACGTCAACAACGCCCGCCCACGAAGATAGGTAACCCCCCGGGGGGCAAGTGACCCTCGAAAAGGGAGCTCCACGGGGTCGGTCAGGTACCTGTCCGCTTTTCGGAAGCAGGGCCTGTCGCCGGGGACCTGTTGGAGGAGTGCCGCGCCCATGATTTGAGGCCTCGGATTGGACGGTTCCGACACACCAAGGCATTCGCACCCAAGCCGGATGGGTGGCTGATACCCAGAAAAGCCCCCGTGACCGCCTCGTTGGCCCGTTTTGCTAGGCGTGCCAGCAACGACTCGCCGCCGGCCCCGGAGATGGAGCTGGGCTGGCTGCCTCTGCGACAGCCCGGCTTGGTTGGGCAAACTCCGAGGACCCGGCCAAAAATGAGGCGTTCGGGGCGGCCTTGGCTGAGGTTGAATTGGAAACAGCAGGCCAGCGGTCCGATCTTTGACCAGATTTGAAAGCAGAGAAGATGGAATTGAGCATCCCAGCCGTTCGTATTCCATTGCATGACGCGTGCCATCTACTGAACCAAACTACTGGAAGCCACAAGGCATGGGGCGTTGCGTTGCGCGGATTTAGGCGCAGCAACAAACCCTTTAGCGAAGCGTCGGCAGCTCTGATTCCACTCCACGGTTCCAAATTTGGTGGTCGGCCGAAGGCGGTGCAAAGGTGCAGATGCGCGAGTTGCAGGCCGGGGCAGCATGTGCTCAACTTGTTCGTCCATGTGTGGGTATGACAAAATGCCCGCCAACTGCCACATCATTGAAGTCCCACTGACCGCATCGCAAGGCCGCCGTCATGGAAGCAAGGAAGGGAAGCGACTGCTGGAGAATCGCCTGGATGATCACATAATCCATGACTCGATCCCCGCTTGCCCGTGCATTATTGGCGCGCCATTGATGCCCTCGACGTCTCCGGCCTGGGGCAGATGTGTGTGTTCGCGGCAGCGGCGGCGTTCGGGAGCGACTTCTGGGCTCTCTGGTGTTACTCGCAGCTGCTGTGGCCTATTGAAAGGCCTTGCCTGAGGCGCACCACCCGCAGCACATTATTGTTTTTAGCGGTCAATTGGCACAGGCCACCCACCTCATGCGCGAACATTTGAGCCTCTCTGGGTTAAGAATTGGCACAAACACCTCATCAGCGATCAGTCGCTCCAGAATCATACATAATCACCATCCGGTGACCACCACCAGCAGCGAAACGGCGTCTCCCGTTGGCAGAACGCAGTTGATCGGCTATTTTTTGCGAAACCACACCGATGAGAAAGGGGATTCCGGCGGGCAGAATGATGATTTTCCCGCGCGTCGCATTGCGCACATCTTTTGCCCCCCCGCGAACCGATTGGGCGGCCGTGGCTTTGTCACTGTGAAGGAACGCTAAAAAGTTCCGAGGGCGCGGGCGGTTGAAGATCTCAAAAGCGCAACCGCGGCGCTGCGGGACTGGCTCCTGCTGGGGTCTAGGATCTGCCTAGGGTGGGGCTGGCCGCCCGACAAAGAGTCAAAGGGTGGGCCAGTAGGATGCATGCTTATTGTTCCTCGTCGGGTCGCTTTTGAGAAGGCAAAAAACTGCACAGTGACATGATGGCTGGTGAACCCGTGACTTCGCCGCAGCGCGCTGGCCAGCCCGCTAGCGAAGTCACCGTCCCTTCCTGCGTCCCACCCCACCCCCTGTCTCCATCCCATTCGCTCAGGTGAGGCCCACACCCCTCTGGATAGAACCACGCCTTGTTAACAGCGCGGATTCGCGGACAGTCCTCCGCACACACGACCACACCCACTTCCAGTCAATTCTGCCAACCTCAGGCTTCCACTGTCACTGCCCACCCCGACCACGTTGACTCCCATTTTCCTTGTTCCACCCCGAGGTACCTCCCACTTCGCCTGTGCTCCCAGCACTGTCCGCCCTCCCACAAAGTCCCGGCGACCACTAGCACTGCTTTTGCCAAGACAAGGATGGAAAAAGCTCTTGCACATGTGGAGTGGAGGCGCCCAATGGAGCGCAAACCTCGGTGGGCTGCTCGACCACCCCGACAGGGGATGCCCGCCTGCCTGGCATAACCCCTGGGGCAGAGGCGTGGTACGGTACCTCCACACACCATGGATGTTCATGGATGTCACCCAACTGCTGCTTCTGTCGTGACTGGCCGTTATGTACTTCACTGCGAATCCTCCCGGCTTCTTCCTCCTCCTTCTTCTCCACCTTCCAGTCTGTATATCTGCACCCTGTATCTGTATCGTGACAAAGCAAGCCCTCTTCTGTATCATCTATAGCGTCTCCTACGTGCCTCTTTCCTCTGCACCTCTCCCGTCCAACCACGCCCGCATCACCGTTGCCCCCAAGACGCTGGCTGACAGTCCATGCGTCCTTATCCCACTTGCAGCCGCCCACGTCGACACTTCCCCGTGCTTCCACCGCGGCCCTGACGTCTGCCGTCACGGTCCCGATCGAGCCCAACACTTCTTCGTTGTCATCCACCCCTGCTAGGCGGCATCTTGTCGTCCCCGGCCGGCCGTCCTCGAGGGCCAATACTTTGGTTTGCCTTGTCGGCGCCTAACCCACCCTCCTGACCTGGCCCACGTCCTCAAACGGCTTCTCATCCGGGACGGGCCACGCTCCCTCGCGCGTCGGGATATATAACCTCGTCATTCCTCCTCCCATCGCCATCCCGCTTCTCCGGCTGCCGTCCCCTCATCGACCAGCAATCTCCCTCTCTCTATCTTCCCTCAACACCTCAACCACCTTCACCCGCCTCACAACCACCTACACCATCATGCCCTCATTAACAAGGGTCCCCAGCTCCACCAAGAGCACCAAGAGCAACAAGAGCTCTACCAAGAGCTCCAAAAGCTCAAAGAGCACCTCGACCCGTGACTCGCACGGCACCAGGAGTACCGAGTCGTACCAGAGCACCAGCAGCAATGCCACCACAATCGCCAACTCGATCCGTGGCTCTCACGTCAGGACCGCAAAGCCAAGCGGCACTGCCACCAAGCCCGTGGTTCACCAGCAGCAGCCACATCGGAAGCCGCAGCACTCGGCCGCGGTGTACGAGGAGGATTGGAGCGATTCTCAGTCGTATGAGGATCTTTCCCCTGGCACCTGCGTGCACCCTCGCGACTCGGTCGACACGTACGCCTCGACCAGCCCGTCCCAGGCCAACCTGGCAGACGAGGAGGACGATGACGACTCGCAGCGGTCCAACAACCGCGACGAGATCCCACCCCTGCCCATCTACCGCCACGAGGTTGTGGAGCCCAACGTGAGGCCCACGACCCCGAACGAGTTCGCCAGGCTCTTCCCCAGCCTGAACCGGCTCTCGATCCGCCATGACGAGTTCACGTCCGACGGCAACATGAACCTGCGCGTCGACACCCCTGTGCGCTCCAGCCGCCGCAGGGGCGCCGCCCAGCTCTTTCACCTGCGCATGTACGACCTCGCCCGCCGCGAGTTCTCTCTGCGCCGCTACTGCCGCGACTCGGGCCGCGAGGTGTGCAACTCGAAGCGCAAGTACGCATCACCCGCCGCTCCTGCCTCCCTCAAGGACAACCGGGAAGCCGCCGCGTCGGACTCGAACTGCTCCACCTACTCGACGACGGCGTCGCCCGTTGAGAAGCGCCAGGAGGCCGCCCGCCCGTCGCTGCCCCGCGCCGTGAGCAGCGCCATCAAGAACCTCTCGTCCCGCCCCCAGTCCAAGCGCACCCAGACCAGCCCCGCCGCCGCCGTGGCCGCCACCAGGCGGCCTGGCACGAGCGGGAGCTCGTCGTCGTCGGACCACGAGCCCCCTTTCTGGGGCAACGCCGCCAAGAAGACGGCCGCGCCCGTACAACCCGCCCTTCCCACCAACATCATCAAGCTCGAGTTCAGCAACTACGCCCGTGTCGATATTGAGCGTCGCGGCAAGTCGAGTTCCGACTCGAAGCGCTATGACTTTGAGTGGTGGGGCCACAAGTACTCGTGGAGGCGCACGACCGACAAGCACACTGGCGCCGTGTCCTTTCACCTGCTGCGCGACGGCGGCGCTGCCAAGAAGAAGGGTGACTCCGCCAACTCGATCGTCGCCCACATCGTGCCTGAGACGCGCTCTCCCATACAGGTAGCCGATGACGAGGAGGCCGGCGGCTGGGTTCCGCCCTGCCACATGTGGATCAACGACGAGAGCGTGCTTGACGCCATGACCGACGTCGCCGAGTAAGTATTCTCTGTTTTGCCACGGAGCTTGGCCCTATACTGCATCGCACCGAAACCATTATTCTAACGCAAACGGCTCCCCCACCAGCGTCATCGTGGCCACAGGTCTCATCGCCCTCGTCGACGACTGCATCAAGGAGCGGTGGCAGACGCCCAAGATGCACCGCATCCCCATGACATCGCGGACCGTAAACCTCGACTCGGTCGGGCCCAAGGCCTTCATCCGCCAGGTCTTTGGCCGAAGGAACTCGGCAGGGTCACCCACATCGCCCTCCAAGCCTGCTCCTTCAGCTCCGCATGGAGACAAGTACGGCAAGCACGACGACGGCTATGGTCACACCGTGTACGAGCATGGATACCAGCAGCACGACGTCGGGCGGCACAGATATGCCATCCCTGCCTACTGACCGAGGCACACCTCACCATTCTTCTCGGGCCCTTTTCACAACATCATATCTCGCCAACTGTACCAAATTGTCAACCTAATCTTTCATTACTTCTATTGTCTACACGGCGTTTTGGTTGGCTTCGTCTCACACATCTTTTTCCTCCACATACCTACCACCTACCTACCTACCTACCTACCTACTCTCCTAGCTTTGCTGGATTTTTTCCTTACAGCGTCGAGGGGGTAGAAGCATCCGGAGTGGAGACTCTTTGGATGTTCCTCCTGGTGTGAGCGAAGCGGAAACGCAGATTGACACCAAAAAGTCGCCTTACAACAGCGGGCAAAAAACACAGCGGCAACAGCAGCAAAATATCGAACAGTTCTCCCGGGGAGCTCGGCGGTGAAAGGCGGGCCATCCCACCGGTTTTTTTTGGTTTTTTTTTTTTTTTTACGAGGTTACGAAAAAAAAGTGTATCTGGGCGGTCGGATCTGATTTTTCTTAGTACCGTTTCTTTTCCTGCAACTAATCACTATTTTTTGTTGTCATGTAACAATGGCCTGGATGGCTCAGCTGGAACTTTCTACTTTGTTTTGAATTTCTTTTCCCGTCTCGGGGGCTTACACAGGACCATTGGAGTTTCTACTTTTTTTCTTGGAGGATAATAACTTGGCATACACCCAACTCGCGATGGGTATGGATAACTGGATACTGGACGGAATGGCCGGCAGGCAGGCGTCTAGGGATGATATTTCCTTTTGCTCAGGCAACGACAAGACAGGGGTGATCACACATCACCACCACCCTCTTCTTTGTAATGGGTTTCCTTTTTCGTCGACATTTCATATTGGGATATTGGATATAACTCTACGAGCCCCCTCCTTGGCGAGGGTCGTCAAACATAAAGGCAGAAAAAACAAAAATTTTAATCACTCAATCCACGCATAATTCGACGCCTCATCATCTATCTGCCCGCCTGCCTGCCTGTCCCGATGCCTTGAACCGAGACGCACTACCACCCACTTTTTGCCGCGTTCTTACATGTGCCTGCCCACGCAGCTGCCGTACTACCTTGACTGAGGCTCTGCGCGTGCCAGGCAGTCAGGTCAGCGGCCATTTCCTTCCCACCTTGGGGTATGCAGTTCATCTGTTGTATTGACTATCCGAGACATCTGGCATGCCAACGCCGCCGACAGCCCTGCCCTGCGGCACAGCAAGTCTCACACCCGGCCCCGCACGGACGGATGCGGCTGCTTCTCGGCGGGAAAAGCAATTAAGCCACGGTCATGGTCATCTTTTCAGCCAGCCCTAGGGCGAACCAACAAGGCCGCTGGCGGATCTCTCCACACACTATAGACGATATATGTATAGTCGTACTGACCCGCATCCACCGTGGGTGCTGTTGGGCGGCTTAGAATATCTGACAGCGCGGTCCGCGCCGACGGGGAGAACGGAGTTGTCAAAGTTTCGGTCTGACACATCCGTGCATATGCAGATAGGGAGGGAGGGACCCTTACACATGCAGCTTCCCCTTGCTTCGTGGTTGCATGTTCATGGAACCCTCGGCCGCCCGGAAAAAGTGAAATCCTTTTTTTTTTTTTTTTTTTTTCGTTTCCCTTCCATTCCGGGCTGGTAGTGGCGAACGGGACGGACAAAGTGGAGGGGGCGAAAGGGCAGGATGCCTGCGGTGGCGTGGCGGAGCCCGCACGTTCGCCCGCAAAAAGGATCCATGCCCGACCCTAATTCCCGTGTTGCCAAACTTGCACCTCCGCCTTCGCCGCCTCCGCCGCCTCTCCGCCGCCCGCCTTCGCCGCCTTTGTCCCGTCGCCCTATGGCGATGATGATGACGATGAAGGGGCCGAGAGAGGGGGGTGTGTGAAAGTCTAGAGTTGCATTTGCGACCAAAAAAAAAAAGGGGGTGATGGAAAAAGAAGGCAAAATAGCAGGCGGCTAGGGCGGAGAAATTATCTTTTGCCACCACCACCACCATCCCACCGACATGTGCAGAAACACACGAACCATATTGTGACAGATTATAGTGATCCTAGACAAAAATAGGCGGGCGGGCAACGGGACCAACTACCACACAGCGGCTCGGTCTGTCTGCAGCCGTGATTAACTGCAGAGACCCTCGACGAACAAGCGAGCACAGCTGCCTAGAATTTGCGGCTCAACACCGAAAAGGCCTCGTTGCCCTTCGTCCGCTCCCCGTCAAGGGCCGGGCAGGCTGCCAGACGCCCCGTTCCTTATGGCAGTGCACAAGCCGCAATCCCCCAACGTTGCAGCCAACACAACTGACTGCATACGCGGAATACACACTGCAGTGCGACGCGGATCTGCATGGGCAGCCGTTTCACAGAGCTAACATGGAGATACTAAGGTAGTTAGTTCGTTGGGGGTAAAACATCCATGTTTTTACGAGTGGGAACATGAAAAATGGCAGTTATGATGCTTTAGGTATGATCCGAACAGAACAAAAGAAAAAACAACAACAACAGCAACAACAACATAACAGCAACAACAACACAGTGCATGTGAGTCAAGCGAGACGCAGAGACCCGCATCCAAGCGAGCGAGCGCGTCTTCGCTCCCACCAACACGCCGACAATGACACCTAAAACCTGTCAGAACCTGTCAGACAAACTCCCCCATTCCGCACGCACAACAACAGCCACAGCTTTCGCAGGCATCAATGTGACAGCAGATCCCTTTCCGTCATCAACAAACCTAGTTTATAAACAGTTAAGACACCTCCTTCGACAAGCCCACTCACGGCTGTTGGAGCCCCCGAATCGGCCTCCCGCAGGCGCAGCGTCTCCACAGCGGAGCCCAGGCTGATGATCCTGATCCTTGGACTATGCTACCTTCTCCGCCTCTGAGACGCGGCGCCTGACGACGTCCATGGACCGCAAGAGCAGCGGCAGCAACGGCAGTAGCAGTATCGGCCGAACGCGTCGCCGTCAACACCAAGGGGTGAGCATATGGCGTAGAGACGGGATTGGTGTCCTAATTTTGCCCCTCCCAGCCGACCCAGCTGCGCGGCATCACGCGCCAGATCTTGATTTCGCCACTGCGCAGGTCGTCAAGCTTGAAGCTCTCGAGCTTCACCTTCTTGCTCTCACGCCCCTGCTCCCATGCCCGCACCTTGCGCTTGGTCCCGTCCCACTCGGCCACCACCGCCACATGGTCCGGCTTGCCGATCTCAACACTGTATTTGGCGTGCATCGGCCCGTGCTTGCCCTGGAACTTGGCGTTGCGCACCGACATGATGTCGCCTGGCCGGATCTCGTCGTTGAGCGTCGTGCTGGCGTTGGCCAGGTTGGAGTAGACAAGCGCGCCATAGGCTCGGGTGCCCACTGGGAGCAGGGCATCACCCAGAGGCCGCAGCAGCTCGTAGACGAGGCCCTGAGGCGTCCCGTCGCCAACCACCGTATCCTTCTTGCTTGTGACGGCCGTTGATATCAGCCGCCCGAACCGCTCGTACGACTCCTCCAGCTGATCCTGCCGCAGCGCACGTGGCGGAGGCTCGTGCCGCTGGTCGAGGTGTGCATTGGACGTGTCTTGGGGGTCGAAAGTGACCGTGATGACAGTCTGCGAATAGTCCTGGTACAAGATGTACAGGTCACGAGTCACCATGGTCTTCCCTTGATCTACCGACTGCGATTCCTCCGACTCGAAGAAGATGTCCTTGCGCCCCTGCAGCTGCGGCGGGAGACCCTTGGGCTGGAGCCACCAGCCGGACTGCGGCGCCAAGTCAACGTCGTTGGCAACAAAGCCCGACTCCATTGACGGCCGTGAGAAGTCAATGGATCTCCGCGTGTTTGTTACCGAGCGCTGTACTTCTAGAGACGGCCGAGGCGGAGCGCGATTACTAGGCGGCGCGGGAGGCGGGACTCGGGTCTGGGGTGGCGGAGGCTGGAAGCTCGGCATCGCGGGTGGCATGGCTGGTGGCGGCGCGGGTGGCGGCGTGGGTGGTATCGAAGGTGGCATCGAAGGTGGCATCGCGGGCGGTTCCGGCGGAGAGAATATGGGCTCGGGCGATTTAGACGGCGGCGGCGGGTGGCTAGGAGCAGCCGGAGGGGCCCGAGACGAGGTATAGTTGAAGGGATCGTAGTCGTCGTCTTGCTTTGGGGCTTCCTTGGCGGGAGGTGGTGGCGGCGGAGCAGCGCGAGGCATACCTGTCGAGGGCCTGCTGTCCGGCGGCGGGGGTGGCATGCTTGGGACTGGCGGAGGAGCACGAGGCGCGTTCGAAGATGGGACTGGCGGAGGCAGCGAGGGCGGCAGGGCAGGAGGGGCCGCCATCGTCGGCGACGACGCCGAAGCAGTCTCCTCAAAGCTTGAGTCGCGCACGTGCGACTTGAGAGCTTCCTTGTGCGGCACCGACGACGCAATGTCCGTGTCGTAGTCTCCCTCATATTCCGTCACCTCGTCCTCGCCGTTCGGCTCTTCCTTGCGGAAAGCGGTGGTGGGTGAAAGCGGGCGATTGTTGTCTGCGGTAGACCGCCGGCTGAGGCCTCCAGGAGGCGGCGGCGGCGGAGGCCGCGTCTGCGCGGGCGGAGAGGCCGGCATGAAGCCGGGGATGGGCGGAGGAACCCGGCTCGCGCGCTTGCTCGAGGAACCAGTTGAAGAGGTCGGGGACATGTCCCCGCCTGGGAGCGTTGGTTGCTTGGACACGGGAGAGCGGGGCGACCCGGGGTCCGTAGAAGACGGCACTGTCACGGGCGGCGGCGGCGGCGGCGGTGCCCTGGTGGCCGGCGGCGCTTCTCCGCGTGGAGTCGCGAGGCTGTCCTGGGCCCTCTCCGACAGTTCGTCGTCCGATTCGGACCCTGCGCTCGGGGATTTCAGCCCGGATACCGGTGGCGCTGGAGGAGGTCGACCTGTTGCGCGTCAGTTATTAATCCTCACCGCGAAGGCGTCTGCCGGGGCGGGTCGAGCTTCCACAAAGAACGAGTGAAATACCTTCAGATGGCACAGGCGGCGGCGCTGGCCGGCCGCTTGGAACAGGAGGGGCGCCGCCAGTAGGCACGCGGGCAAGCACTATGAGTAGTATCAGGTGAGTAGGTATTCCAACAATCCCGACGCTCGTAAAGGTCTTGTAGGGCGTGTCTTACTGCCTATGGCGGGTGGCGCGGCCTGCATCGGTGTGCTTCCGTCCCCATCGTCGTTGTTTTCTGCCCCCGGGCCTTCAGTTTGCTCTTCGGGGATGGGCGCACTCTCCTCCGGACGCTTAGCAGATAAGCCGGGGAGTGCCATCATCATGGCAGGCACTGGAGGAGGCTGGAAGGGTGGCGATGGCGAGGCGTCGGGCGCCTCACTCGACCGCCTCTCGGCTGGCGCCGGCGGGGCCTTCTTCTTTTTTGCAGGAACAGACGGGGAGGGCATCGGCATCCCAAACATGCCGGCCATCCCCATCCCTCCACTCATCTTGGCCATTCTTGCGCGTAACTCTTCCTTTCGCCGGACCTCGGGGTCAACATCTTCATCCTCCTCTTCTTCCTCCTCCTCTTCGGCCCCCTCGACCCCGGGCGCCTCAGCGGCGGGGCCAGCCACCCGGATAGGGAGAGATGGTTTGTCGTCGCTGTCCTCGCGTTCAGTAAGGTCTTCCTGGCCCTCGGTTGTATCACCTGCTCCCGAGAGATCCGCCTCATTACCATCGTTCGGCTCGCCCAGGCCCCTGGTGGACGACTTTCTCCGGTTGGCACGCCCGACAGGCGGCTCATCGACCGATGGCCGACCTGCCGTTTCCCCGCTTTCCTGGCGCTCAAGCGGGGGCAGCGCGGACTGCGACGATTCACCGTCGTCTGCCCCGTCGTTGCTCTCGACGCGCTTCTTGGCGGGCCTCTTGGGCTTCTCCCTCTTGGCGGCAGCATCGGCGTGGCGTTGGGCCTGCTCCTGCTGTTGTTTTTGGAGCAGAGCCATGCGCTCCTTGAGGCTCAAAGGCTTTGGCTCGTCATCGCCCTCAGCGCTTTGGGAGCTACCGGCGACCAGGCCGGCCTTTTCGGCACTTTGGAGATTTTCCTGTTCCCTCTCCTTGATTTCAGGGTCTTCGTCACGGCGATAGACCTTTGTCGTCGGAGCCTCGCGAGGAGGAGGCACGTATGCGTTCCTGCTCGGCGGTGGCGCGACAAATGGCTTCTTGATAAAACCAGAGCTTCCACTTAGCCCACTGGGCTTGAAAGGAGTTACGGGCGGCGCGGCAGCCTTGTTGAAAGCAGCTATGCGATCCCTGAACGCATTGCCGGTGGGTTTTGCCGCCGGGAGCGGGGGTGCGCCGGGCTTGGGCTTGGCCGCCGAAGTAGGTGGCGATGTGGCCTGAGGCTCGGCAGCCTTAGGCAGAGGCGGGGGAGTAGACGACACTGGAGGGAGCGGGGGAGCCGGAGCGGGGGGGGCCTCGGGCGGGGGCGATGTCGGGAGAACGGGCGGCGCTGGAGCGGCGGAGGCAGCAGCAGGCTCGGGCTCTTCCTCCTCATTCAGGGGCTTGGAGGAGGGCGCCGGGTCGCTGGTCGGCAGCTCCACAGGCGGGAGCGGAGGAGGCGATGCCACCGGGTCTGAGTCCTTCTTGGCGCGGGTCCGGGTCGGGCGAGGGGGAGCAACAGGCTCGTACTTCTCGACAAAATTGCGAGGGAAAATGCCTTCGTGCTTGGCCCCAGCGTCGTCGACATACTCGCCCATGTACCAGTCGTCGTCCTCTTCCTCGGTCACGGTGATGATCTGGCCGGCGGCGAACTGTAGGTCGTCCTCGTGCGGGGACGAGTACTCAAAAAGAGCCTTGACCTTGAAGTTGGTAGCCATGGTGGCGTCGGCTGCAAGGTGTGCAGTCGGGGACAATGGCTAAAAGTTCAAGGCTGGCTGGCTGGCTGTGCTGTGCTGTGGTGGGCGCGGCGGCAGCTGCAAAATGGAGGGCGAATGCGGGGGTGGTCAATGTTTGTGAATGGAAGGCTGGGTCAGGTATTCCACAGGCTGGGACACGACACGACAAATCTTTCCGAGACAGCAGCGCTCCGGACAGATGCAGGGATAAACGGCCCGCTGGGGGGTCAGAGAGCGGGGAAGCCGTTGTGGCGCCCGGCCAAAATGGCAAATGCAGAGCAAAATGGCGGGTGAGTCTGGGGACAAGATCACAGGATTGATGATGCCGCTGCCTGCGGTTCACGGCGCCGTACGCTTCCTTGGTCGGGCCAGCTCGTTTTAGGTAGCCGGGGCGGGCTGTAGGTGGCACTCAGTGCGGGTGCGTCGCGGATGATGCGGCCTGGTGGTGGAAGGTGGTGGGTGGTACTGTAGAGCTCATACAGTGCAAGCGCGGCCCAATGCTGCGGGAATTAGCTGGGGATGATGCGAAATGCATTGCCATCCATCTGGGCAGTGTAAGCACGGCTCGCACAGCCTTAGGTCTCAAGCAGCAGCGACGTCAGGGCATGATTGCAGGAGCTCCTGAAATGGCTGTACCGTGCTGCGCACAGTGGCCGATCTGGGTCCAGTTGCTCCTCCAAGACCAAGCATTGCCTGTTTCGGGCTAGCTGTGCCGGGAGGCGGCGGGGAATGCTGTGCCAGAAGGAGGCCCTGAGGGCACATTGCCCAGCGCGCTGCCATGGTTTTCCAAATTCAAGGGGATTCGGAAACGTTTCCACTCCTGATCTTGTTTCCTACTATATATTCGGGGACATGGATGGGTGGCAGACAGACAGACAGACAGCAACCGCCACTGACAGGGGCTAGGGCGGTGCGGCACGCATCAAATTACGGAGCAAAAGAACAAGTCGCGTTTTTAATGGCAAGGATTCTGCGCTAACTCTCCGAGGGGCGCGGGGGAACGAGAAGAAGAAATGCTTGCGCACGCGGAGCCTAGAAAATCCCCATTCACAGTCACGCGCTCGGCATAGACAAGATAATGCAGGGGGGCATCCCCGACACAAGCAAGCTCTCCCAGATATTTCGGGGACGGGCGCTGATGCAGATGGCGCGTCCGCAGGGTTGCGCTGTGGCTCGGCTATCCATGATGTGATGCGTTTTGCTGGTTGCCCGCCCCCAGTGCGACGATATGCAGGGCCGGCACGGAGCCCCAAAAGATTTCCATCTGTGGCGCAAGGCCTCACTGTGGCTGCGCCGTAATGGAAGCTGCACCCCACCAAATAATCTTGCCTGCCGGCAGCGCAGCTTCTCTCATCAGACTTGACCCGTTCGTAAGCCGTCGCGACAAATCCAGCAGGCCATGTCGTCATCCGCCGCCGCAAAGAAGCCCCTCAAGGGCATTCTCAAGCAGCCCAAAAAGCCCGCCGCCGCCGCCCAGCCAGAAGAGGATAGCAAGCAAGCGGAGGCGCGGCGGATAGCAGTCCAGCACGCCACCATCATCCAGCAGCAAAAGGACATACAGGACGAGATATTCCGCTCCCTCGTGCGCCTCCTCGACTTCCCCTTGGTCCGCAACAACAACAACAACAACAACAACAACAAAGCAGCAGAAGAAGAACCCGACGACGACGATGGGACGACGGCCGACGACAGCAAGCCTCCGCCTGGCGCATCAAACCCCGCCGCCTCGGACGCGGCCGAGTTCAAGCGCCTGGTCCGCATGTTCCAACCGACCGACTACGACGACCTGATCGAGGAGCGCAATATCGCGGGCTCATGCGGCTACGCCCTGTGCCCGCTCCCGCGCAAGCGGATCCCCAACGCCGGCACGTGGAAGATGGTGAACAAGGGCCGGTCCGACTTTGACATTGTGCGCACCGCCGAGCTCGAGAAGTGGTGCTCCGACGACTGCGCCCGCCGCGCCCTCTACGTCAAGGTCCAGCTGCACGAGACGGGCGCCTGGGAGCGCATCGGCATGCCCGAGCTGCGCATCGACCTGTACGGCGAGGACGGCCGGAAGCAGAAGAAGAAGGAAGAAACCACCGCCCCTCCCGCGGATGAGAAGCTGGCCGAGGATATTGGACGGCTGAGGATAGAAGAGGAGCGCAAGGCCGCTACGGAGGAATCCAAGACCTTGGCTCTTGAACGCGGCGATGCAAACAGGAAGGGCAAGGAGAGCCTGATCGACTTTGACATCCGGGAGAAGAAGATCATCAAGACACCAAAGCCGCCTAGCAAGGAACAGGATTCTGACGGAGAGGACGACGTGCATATGCTGCTGGAAGGCCACAAGCCACGATGAGTTCATGTGCCGGCGGCAGTGAGCAGCAGAGCGTACACAATGATACCCTGAATACGAAGCAGTTTGTCGTAGAGTATCCGATATGGCGTCGAACGGGGGCCGTCAGCGACTCCGCAAACTCCATCCACAGGCCCGACGAGTCAAATTTGCCTCATCGTCGTGAAGAATGCAAGTTAGTGACCCAAGACGCTGGCTTGGCTTACCTCAACCCTGTCAGCAACATCACATTAGCAGCATGGCAACACCCAAGACCAAAGCATGTGTGCAAGGGGTAGGAAGAAGTATTGGCAATCAAGCATCGTCCCAAGGGCAAGCCCGGAGAGCCAGCGACACCTTAGTGGGCAAAAAGATCCTGTCTTTGAATCTAGTATGCTCTCACTACCTTCCCATGAAGACGCCGAAAAGCAAACCAATCCCCTGAAATACCCATTTGCCATTCCGTGGTGTGACCGTTGTGAGATGATGTGATGATGTAAAAACCGCCAAAATTTTCGTTTCGTATTTCGACTTTTAGTCGCGGCGAGGCGGCCTGTCGCCGAAGCGGCGTGCGCCGCGCTCGGTGGTCTGGGCCTGGGTAACGGGGATGACGTTGACGGGGATGGTCGAGTCGAACTGGTAAAGAGGGTAGGGAGAAGAGTGTTAGCAGGCAAGTCTAGCAACCGAGCACTAGCGAAGGAGCACATACGCCGAGGTGCTTGAGCAGGTCCTTGGTCTCGACATCGACGTCCAGCTGGCCGTTCTCCGAGTTCTGGGTGAAGTCGAGGGCGGAGACCTCGGGGACGTATTGATCCTTGCGCTCACGCTCCTCCTCCTGCAGCTTGAAGGAGATGCCGCGGACGGGGCCACGCTGAATGCGCTTCATTAGGTGGGTGGTGTAGCCGGCAATCTATGCAAGGTCAGACTTCCATTCCCTTGTGGCCGGCCCAACAGCCCAAAAGGTCTCCCGCATACCTTGTTGCGCAGACGCTTCGATGCAATAATGGCGATCTCATCGCAGATGCGCTTGTTGGTCTCGAAGTCCAGGGTGAGCTTGGGGTAGTACCGCTCAATGATGACCTTGGCGGACTTCTTGACGGTCTTGGTGCGAACGCGACCCATCTTGGCGGTGTTGTGCTGGTAGTGGTGAGGGGATTGGTTGGTGAAGGTATCGCGGGTTGTCGGCCGGGCTGAGCTGAGGGGGCAGACAAAAAGCTGCTGCGACGAGAAATTGGTGGTCTTTGACGGTTAGGGCAAGCAAGGGTGGGAAGCTTGGAGTGGCGTCACGTGCGTGGGCCTCCACTTTGGACTTTTGGGACCTTAGGGGGTGCTTACATAATCCAATGTGCGTACTAGGTGTGCTCCAACTGACGTTAGATAGCGACAAACAAAATATGTAGCCTGGTAAACGTGTATGTAGACATTTATTTCTGAAACCACATACCCCCTTCATCGCATGAGGGATAGTTGGTATAATACACGGTCCGTACGACCCTACCAGCAGTACCCGTGACAATCCACCAGCCTTCCTCTTTAAAACCGGCGCGATCTCTCTCCTTCGGCGGAAGGTTTAAATTCGGCAAAGTCAGCGCCCGGGCGGAGGCCGTAGCTTTGAGCACTTCCAGGGGTCTGCAGGCCCGGCTGTGTTTTCACGTTAAACGGTGAGGATGTGTGCCAGCGCCGCGCTACTTGGTCCTCCGGTATCGGGCCCGTCACATCCTCGCCATCCAGCTCCTGGGCGACAAAGGCGGCCATGGCGACCGTCGGGGTGGCGGTGATTTTGACGTTGCCCTTGGCGTCGACAACGGCCGAGTGTGGCTCCACGTACACCTTGCGGCCGCCCTTGATGGTGTGGTCGAACCTGGGCTGTCTATTTCTTCTGTTCGGGGCCTCATAGGGCCCGCCGGGACTCTCCGCCACGAAGCCGCCCATGCCAATCTTCCCGGCAGAGGGGCCACTGAGAGCGCTGTTGGCAACATTTAGCATACGCGCCCTGACGTGCCGATGATTCGCCTGCGGGCCGTAGAGCGGGTGGTTCTCAATGAATGCGTTTGTTCGGATGTATGAGATGCCGGCGGACGGGTGCGTGACCGGGGGTCCTTGCTCGGCATAGGGGTTGCCCGGGGCCTCGGCCTTGATCACCCTGTTCGAGTGGAGTTCCGGTATGAATGTCATCTTCTCCTGGATCGGAGCGAGGTCCAAGAACTCGCCGACGGCCTTGTACAGCTTGGGCCTGTCGTCGCGCAGCCTCCGCAGCTCCTCGGTGACCTCGGCGCTGGAGATGTCCTCGGCCGTGACTTGTGGAACACGCGCGCCCACGTCGCCCGAATCGATCGCCTCGGCAGCGGCCCTCTTGTTTTTCTCGGCCGCCATCTCCTTCCTCAGCCATAAGCGAAACTCGGACCGGCGCGGCGCAACCTTTTGCTTGATGTACTTCTCAAACTCGCCCTCCGCCATGCCGGCCAGCCATGGGCCCGAGAACCTCCAGCGCTTGTTGCGGAAGAGGCGGGCCCTGGTTGGATCCATGACGGTGCTGTCAAACTCCTCCTCAAATACCGACGTGCCGGCTAGCTCCAAGGGTGTGGCAACCGCGCCCTTGCGCGAGGGCTTTGGAATAAGGACGGGGATGTTCATCTCCTGGAACTTCTGGAGGGACAGGGTATGATCCGCGGCCGAGGCGAAGTCGGTGACCTGCTCGCTCGTGTCGACCTGCCTTACCCGGATGAGAGGGGTAGAGGATTTGGTGGTCGACCTCAGAGGCAGCGGCCGCTTGAATCCCCAGTCGCCACGGGAGCGCGATGTGGAAGGCGTGGTGACGGTCTGCAGGGTCGGATACGGCGTGGTCGCCGAGAGGGACAAATTCTGGCTCGAAGTGATGACATTGTTTTTCGGCGGCTTCAATGGGGCAGGCAGAGAGAACATGCGTGATGACCGGAGGAGAGCCCCTCCGGGGGATATTGGCTTTATTGATGCCATTGTCTTCGCAATGGCACCCTGAGTACGTTGAACTACAGCGCTTGATATTCCGCGGGGAGCTCTGAGGTCGGCAAAATTCGAAGCTCTCAAACCGCAGCGGCAGTCATGGTCCGTGCGCACTCCTCAGCCAGCCAGCTCGTTGTGTGACGCCCCTAACCCTCTACGCGCAGGCTGATCCCTCGCGACTTCATCTCCAAAAAACGATGTGTCTGCCATCAAAATATCCATGGTATCTGTACGTAAGCTTCCACGGCAGCCAGACGGTTTTACGGCTTGTGCAAAGAAGAATGGCAACAGGGATTCCAGGGTTTCTCCCATGCAGCCATATCCCGTGCCAAGAAGTTGCTTTGAATCTCAGTAGGCGAACTCTTTTGTAGCTTCATTCGCTGTTGTTGTTTCTTTGCGAACCTGACAACGAGACCCAGTTGCGTTTCCTTCAGCAATTTCGGCTCGTCATCCGCCTCAGATATCCATCCGCCCAAGGATAAATAGAATTCGCAGATCTCCCGCTTTGATGCCAGCGATTGTGGGCCACGATGGACCGAGCCCTGTGTGTATATTATATTTCCTGGTGCTTGAGCATTTGAGAACTTTTCCAGCAAGCCTCCGACTCGCAAACGGGGCTGCCACTCTGGTCAGCGGCAGGTGGAGATGTTAAATGGACACGGCTAAGCAACGGCGAAGACGAAAGTTGGCCCTTCTAAAACCGGCCAACATGGAAGCAGGGTAGAGCATGCAGGCTGGACGTGCAGTCGCTAAAAGTTCCGAGAAGTTTATTGGGGACGAGCAGGGCAGCTGAAACAGCGCTGACAAGGAAGGAAGCAACCCAGCGCTTGCAGGGGTTGGTCGCACTAAAAACGGCCAGCCGCAGTGGTTGCTCTGCCAACCTGGCGTGCACCAAACAATCGACGTAATGGCCCCCTCAATTCGCATTTCTTCGGGGGATATCCGTCCAGACAAATCGGTTGAGACAGCCATCCTCTGGAACAAGAGTCATTCCACATTCCACCCGTCTCCAGTTCCTCTCTTTTTCGATCCATTCCAGCAGCCAGCAGAAAGCTCCCCCGCCGCGCGGCCGAGGAGTTTCCAAGAGTCGCAAGCATGACGGGCGCCCAGCAGCCTTTCCTCTACGACCAGGAGAAGTACAACGATGCCCGCTTTCCTCCAGCCACGTTCGATCCCAAGGCCGTCACGCGCGCCAGCTGGGAGGTGAAGGCATCAAAGCCAAAGCCCAGCGGGCCGCTGGTCACCTTCAACCAGCATCCAGAGTGAGTCGCAGCGCGGATCCTGCTAGAAACGAAAGACGGACAGCGCAGAAGAAAATCTGACAGTCTTACTCGCACGCAGCACCCATGGGGTTCCCAACCCACGGAGAAGGTTCAGACAGCTGGGGCCCCGGACCAAGAGCTGGATCAAGCGCATGAGGGTGTTCCAGCTCGGCCTCCGCGCAGTCGAGCTCGTTGCCGCGCTGGGCATCCTGGCGCTGATGATCCTTATCACCAACGTCGATATCCTGACGGCTTGGGTTATGCGCATCACCGCCGGCGTTGTTGTCGTGCACTGCTCCTATGGAATCTACCACCTGCAGCGGCCTGCCGGCGGGCGCACGCCGGCCTCGTCCGCGTCCTACATGCTGTTCGCCTCGCTGTCCGACATCTGCATCATTCCCATCTACACCTACGGCGTTATGTCGGTCAACTCAGGCAGGGATTCCTGGACGACGCTCGCGGCCAGCCAGGAGCTGATGAAGTACTTTGTCCCCGCGCTTTACTGGACTCTGGTTGGAGCGGCTGGTCTTCACCTGGTCTCGCTCGCCATCTCGGCCTGGCTGGGCATCAAGTTCCGGCAGATCAGCCTCATGCCACCGGACATGAACCCGCTGGAGCCGCACCTGACGTCGCGCGTCTCTGCCGGCCGCCGCCGGAATCAGCACAAGCGCAACAAGTCGTCCCTCGCCACCACCGCGTCCGCTTCGTCGCTCGCCGACTCGAACCGCAGGTCGGGGGGCTTGCCGGCTTACGAGGACCTGGCTCGTCCGACCTCTATCCCCTTCTCGCACACGCGCCGTGGCAGCGACGTCAGCCAGCAGCAGTCACCTAGGGACTCGCGCGTCAACCTTCCGAGCCGTCAGTACCAGATCACGCCGGGCAACTCGCCTCGCAACTCGGCCAACTCGGCTCAGCTGCGCAACATTATGGCGGGCAGCTCTCAGTCGCCGTCTTCCTCGCGCCCCGTCACCGCCAACCGCCACAGCTACCACCAGAGCATGTCGTACCAGCCGGCACTGCAGTCACAGTCTCCGACCTCGACGCCTTCCAAGAAAGAGGACCAGCAGGCTCGCGGCGCCTACTCCGAGGTACCCCTGGACGAGTCCGCGGCCGCCGGCAAGCAGCAGCCCCGCACGGCCAAGTTCACGGAAGCCTGGTACACGTCGGACTCGCTCATCAACCGCACCCAGCAGCGCAACCAAGCCGTCAACAACCTCGTCCGTGCCGCAGCCAACGGCAGCGTCAACCGCCCCTACGCGGCCGTCAGCCAGCGTCGCGACCTCGGCCGCGACGACGGCGTCTCCGACGACGACGACTCGGAGGACGAGGCCAACTACGGCACCGGCTCCGGTGGCGGGCTCTACGACGACGCCTCGCGCCGCCGCCCGCGGTCCCGCGCCACCCCGTCCCCGATGGCGCCCGAGGACGACGACGAGAACGAGAAGGACCTGGGCAGCAGCAGCAGTGGCCCCGCGCCCCCGCGCCACCAGCACCCGCTCCGCTCGCACCCGACCGCGTCCGATCTGCGTCTCAACAGCAGCCAGGACATTGCGGACCTCAACATGTCGAGATCCCCACCGCCACCGACAGGCGACCACGACCAGGTGCGCGGCAAGAAGGGCTCCCCCGGACGCAGCATCAGCAAGCGCAGCACCGCCTGGGCCGCCGCGGGCCGGCTGCTGCCGCGCCAGCGCGACAGCTCCATCCAGGCCGAGACGGCCTTCAGCTACTCCAAGCCCTACGGCGAGCTGAGGCCCGCCACGCCGCCCGTCATGGTGGCCACGGCCGACGTCGGCAGGGTCGCCAGCCCCGGGCCGACGTCGCCCAAGACTGCTACGACGACCACCACCACCACGACGCCGCGCCAGATCTCGTCGGGCACAGACTTTTACGACCTCGGCGCCGCGTCGTCTGGCAGGTTTGCTAGCAGGAGACATGTCAGCGGCAAGGTTGTCGAGGAGGGGAGGTCGAGGTATGCGCTGCGGGATTGAACGTGAAGTTGTTGCTTGTTTAGTTGTTGCCGAAAGGCTTCAAGATGTCTTTTTTTTTTCGGATTGTTTTTTTTTTTTTTTTTCCTCCTACTTGTTGTTTGGTCTAGAGTCGGCGTCAAACGCGGGTGTTTGATAATAGGGGGATTCGCCACGGCTTGGACAAGAGTCGGGGAAGGCCGTGGCGTGAAGCCAGTCAGCCATGAGCCTCATTATGCGGAACTGACTCGCAAACGGCCAGCTCGACGGCGTAGTCGGGTAAGGGGTGTTTTGGTCATGATTTGTTTGTTGGTCCATGTTTTGTATTTGGAGAGATGCCCCAGGGACGGATTTTACCCATGTATTGATGTTTAACGGGCCTTTTTTTTTTCTTTTTCTTTAAATCTGCAACCTCCGAGCGTCCAAGCACGCATTTTGTAAGAGTAGATCCAACTTAGGTACTAGGGAATACAAGGGACTTTTCAAGTCATGTATGAACGTCTCTTGATATCATATATAACGCCCCGTTCATATCACGTAGCAAAACAATCCAGCGACTTACATGTGGGGGTATCTATATTTTCCTCGTCTAGTCTTAGATCTGAACACATTATCTCTCGTCTCAACTCTACATAGTTCAAGTCTTGACGGCTCTACGTCTCGTCATACACAGACCAGTCCACCGGTATTGGCTCGCCATCAAAGTCGTCGCCCTCGCACCACGCCCTCTTGTCCCAGGCGGCACCGAGGCCGCACAGATGACGCATGGTCGGGCGCCCATGCGGGCAGTTCCACGGCTTCTCCATCTCTCCCATGTGGCGAATGACTTTTTCCATCTGCGCCCGCGAGAGGGCGCGGCCGACCATGACGCTGCTGCGGCAGGCGCGCATGGCGAACATGCTGCGCACACGAGACGGGCGCGGCACCGTCGTGGCGCCCGAGGTCGGGTTGTCGGCCAGCAGGCTGACGAGCTCCTCGAGGTCGGCGAGCGAAAAGGTCGTCTCGCGGCTCAGCGGCAGGCTAAGCAGCCGGCACCGCGACCCGACCGGCGACCCGCCCGACTGGTCAGCCTCGACGACGAAGCCGTTGGCCTCGAGCGCGGCCTTGTTCTCGATCATGATCTCCTCCTCGAGCGCCGTCAGCTCCAGCTGCTTGGGCCGCACCAGGCGCTGCGACTGCACCACCGTGTTGGCTTGCAGGCGCTCAAAGTTGTACTTCTCGTCCGAGGCGTGCTGGTCGATGATGAAGAGCTCATCGTCGGCCACCCTGCCCTCGTCTGATCCGGCGGCTGTCTCCTTTTCTGCGGCCTCTCGAACCGCCAGTATGAAGCCGAGGTTGAACTGCCCGACGATGCGCATCTTGGCAAAGTCGTCCTTGGTGATTGTCAAGGACAGCTTCGCCTCGGCGGATTCAGCCTCTATGCTCTCGACACCACCCCCGTTGTCACCCTCATTGTCGCTTCTTTGCATGCTCCGGTCCGTGGTCGCTGCCTCCAGTGAGTCACGCCACGACACCATCTGCCGCCGGATCGACTGCTCGTCCAGTTTTAATCGCTGGACCAGCTCGAGCGTCGAGTCTTTCCGCCGGGAGCTACCCTTCAGGAATACCTTCGACCTCTTCTGCATCTCCTCGGTCGGCTCCTCAGCTGCCTTCTCCGCTTCCTTGATCATTTCCCGTATCTTTTCTTCTTCTCTCTTTTTCTTCTCCTTCTCGTCCACGTATTCATCGTCTCCGTCGCCATCGGAATCAACAAAGAGGCCAGGGCTTTCAGGCGCTTCTCCTTGATCATCTGCGCCCTGCGTGTCGACAACTTGATCTTCTGGTCGACCCTTCTCCAGGTTAGGGCCAGGCCTTTCGACCTTATCGGCAGACTCGTGACCCTCATTCTGACGCGCCTCCTCCTCCTCCTCCTCCTCCTCCCCCTCCTCCTGCCCCTCCTCGTCCGTACGACACTCTTCATTCCCATCAGCGTCATCGGACGACTCGGAGGCAGAGTTGTCCTCGATTTCCTCAGTAGCGTTCCTAAACCCGGCAGTCAGGGAAACCCCTGAAGATCTCGCCGCTCTCGACGAAGCGGCCGCAAACATCTGCGTGAGGCGTCCGTTGAAGGAAGGCACAGGGGCCTTGGACCGTGGCTTTGTTGAGTTACTTGAGGGCGGCTTGTGGCCGGTCTTCTGACGTTTTGGGGGCGATCCAATCACACTGGTCACGGCATGATCCCCGATGGTGATGGTAGCAACCTCGGGGGATAGCCTTTTAAAGGAGCGAGGCAGTGACTCAGCGGGGCCGTATCTCTGGACTTGGCTCTTGGGTGGTGCGATTGAGGGAATCAGCCTCTCGTCAGAGGCGTCCGCATTGCTCTCTGCGCTTTCACCCTGGTCCTCGTTGGTCTTCCCGAGCTCAGGACCATCTTTTACCGTCTTCGAACTTTCGTCTTTCCGCTGAGCAGCCGGCGTCGGCGAATGATTCGGCTCGTCGATATAGCTATACTCGCCCCTGAGACGTGAAGCCATCAGCTCCACCCGTCGGGAAACATCGTCCGCGTTGTTCTCCTTTGGCGGCTCAGGCCGGGAGTCCGACGGCCGGGGGCGCGCAAGGGCTGGCGGCTCGGAGCGGGAGGCGGATCCCCTCTCAGCCCACCGGCCAGTGAGGCTGATGTTCTTTGTCGTAGCGTTAGGATTACGAGCAGAGTCTGACTGTTCCTCCTCGCTCTCGTTGCCATCCTTTTCTGGAGGCCTCGACGCAGGTGTATGTGCCTGGGGTCGCGACGGGGTGTCCCGGTCCTTGGTGTTGGTAGTCCTTGCGGACTGCGGTGCATTAGCCGTCACGGGGGTGTTGCTCTGGCGGCTAACCAGGGGCGTCTTGAAGGGTGTCGTCAGTTTCTGGGCCTGCAGCTGCGAAACGGGGATGGTAACGTCCTGCTTCTCGAAAAGCTCGATGAGCGACTCCCTCATGTTGTCCAGCATGCGGCCCTGATCGTGGAGGAGGATGGTCCGCTTATCTGGGCTGACGTTGACGTCATACAAGTGCGTATCGAGCTGGATATCGGCAAATATGAAGGGCGATTGCGTCGAGTTGTATGCCTTGTAGACCTCGTTGAACACCTTTGCGAACTGGGGCAGCGCGCAGGGCCGGCCGTTGACATAGAACATCTGACGATCCGGCGTCTGCCTTCCCTCTCCGCGGGCGGGCCGAGAGACATGGCCTCGAACGTGCACCGTCGTCGTCGTCTCGGTGTCTTTTGGCCCGTCTCCGGCGGCAAGCGCAGCGATCCCGCGGCTGGTGGTGGGCTCCAGCTCGAGCTCGAGGTCCATAGCTATCAGGGCCGACACCGTCTTGGCCCCAAAGACGTTGACGATGTTTTCCCTGGTGGTGGGGTTGCCCTTGGTAGAGAAGAGCACGGTGCGCTTGCCCTTGGTGGGCTGCTGGGAGACGTTGAACTTGATGCCGGTCTGAATGCAGGCGTACTGGCTCAGGAGGTTGACGACTTTGCCCCACTCGCGCTTAATGTTGCGCTCCAGCTCTCGGCGACGGACGGGGAGGTTGTAAAAGAGCGTCTCGACCGTGACGGTGGTTCCTTTCTGGGCGGCAACAACGCTGGTGCCCTTGAGCTTTCCAGACGTCTCGAACTCGAGCTTGGTGGCCTTGGGCGCGTCGGACTGCAGGCAGGTGGTCACGGTGAAGTGGGACAGGGCACACATGGACGAGAGGGCCTCGCCGCGGAAGCCGAAGGTCCGTAGCGAGTCCAGGTCCGTGTATGACGACAGTTTCGAGGTGTAGTGCTTGAGCGCCAGACTCTCGTAGTTGTGCGGGGCTATACCGGAGCCATTATCCTGGACTTCGATCGAGTCGAGGCCCTGGTTCTTGAACCGTACCTCTAGTTTGAGGCTGCCGGGTCAGCACTACCTAGGTACACTCAGGGGCCATCCGCGTCCAGAGAGAGGGGCGGTGCTCACCGATGGCCGTGGCTCCAGCATCGATGCTATTCTCGACGAGCTCTTTTGCAACGGAGCAGAGGTCAACAATGACCTGACCGGATTGGATTTGGTGAACCTGCGACGGAGGGGTGTTAGGTTATGCATAGAAGAGTCCGCGGGGCACTGGATGGGGTCGGGTGGCGGTCCGTCCTTACTGTGCTCGCCTCGATGGCCTTGATTGTAGGGGTCACGGCCTCGGCTGTCATTATGTGGGACGGAAGGGTAATGAAGCCAGCAACTGCATGTCGTCGGGCGGATAGACAAGACGATCTAGACAGATACCTAACCTACCAGTTATGGCGAATCGAATGCACAAAATAGGGTGGGCTTGCGATGACGCGACGCGTAAATCGGTTTCCCCGTCGCCCGCACGCACATCCCAATCTTGGAACCAGAAACTGCCAGCTGAATCTCCCACGTGGGGCAGGCGCCTAGGCTTTCCCCAGGTCCCCTCCTAACCAATGGACGCACGTGGCGCGTGCTGTCAAATGCACATCCACCCGTTCAGCCAGCAACGCTGCAGATTCTTTATCCTAGCTCTTTGTCTGAAGTTGAGGGCTCGTCCGATAGAAATATCTGCCGAAATCATCAAGGCCCTGGCGCATGTTATGGATAAGGCGCAATGCCATACTCGCAAAGGTTGCTGGGGCATGGAGGCCTTGCTTTTGAAATCTCCGAGAGTGTGCAGCGTCGCGTTTTTCAGGGTCGGTTTTTGTTTTTAATTTCGATTGATTGATGCTCCTGTCTCTGTCTTTGCCATCTGAGCTTGTTGGGTGTGCTCGATTGATACAGGGCATATTTGTTCATCTCATTGGCCAAAGCTCAGCGCACCACACACTGGCACGGGCAATGGAGCTCGGGAATGCCCGGATCCATTCATTGTGCTTTGCATCGATCGGTAAGGCGATCCGAATCTCGACCACGGCGCAGAAACAAGTGGTTGTGAAATGCGCTGTGCGTGCTGTAATCCCCAGCCGGATCACTCAAGCCGCTTGCCGATCCAGTTATGCATGTGTTCACTGCACAACCTGGGCGTAAAACACGGGCGAGCTTTTTCGGTTGCAGATAAAATGAAATGGAAACGCTTTTCTGCCCTGTTTGTTGTTTCCTCAATGTTTGTTTGTCTCGCTTCTGTGCGGACCGTCCATATGTAAGGCATGCCATGCATGCTTGTGTGGGCCATTTCTCGGTATTTGTGCCCCCTCTTTCATATCCTCCAGACCAGACCCCATGGAGAGAAACAAGGGGCATCCATGGACGCGGGTGGGTGGACACGGGACACGGACAGACGGCGTAACCTGGAAAGATCCCCCGTAATGAGCGTATTTCCCTCGTTTCCTAGCACGCCTGCCTCTGAGCACATGGATGGGTGACAGAGCAAGACCCAAGA
The DNA here is from genome assembly GCA_003049465.1 of Magnaporthiopsis rhizophila. Lineage (NCBI taxonomy): Eukaryota > Fungi > Ascomycota > Sordariomycetes > Magnaporthales > Magnaporthaceae > Magnaporthiopsis > Magnaporthiopsis rhizophila. Next base: position 60,821 of record PYSS01000079.1, on the reverse strand, counting down.
GCGGGTTTCCTACGCTAGATTGCTTACATATGCAGAAAAGGATGCAGCCGGTTTGTAGGTTGAAACACCAAGCCCAAAAATGCCCGCCCTAGACCAGGGGCAGTTAAGGGCGCATCCAAGCCCGCACCCATCCATCCATTCGATTTCAGACGCCCACCGTCCAGGCCAGGCCAGCTCGGCTGCCAGCCAAGCCAGAACTACCTACAACGACCAAGAGGCGACACACCCACCCCTGATCCAAGTCCCCCTCGCCAGTGAGGAAAAACAGTAAATAAATGGAGCTGAAGTGACACTGCCCTAATCAAGCACCAGCACCAGGGGAGCAGGGGGGGGTAAGGTCCTCCTATCACATTTGCGATTCGGCTGTCTCTGTGGGACTGGCATCGGACGCGGACGATCAGCCGCACGCTAGCTCTGTTGTGCTGTAGTGCCCAGCGAGGCGAGCGGAACGGACGGGACTGGGGGGTGTGGCACCCCAACCCGAGCCAAAATGAGAGGGCTTTTTACTTTTATTTTTATTTTTTGTTTTTTTTTTCTGGTCCAAGAGAAAATACCTAGGTAGCTGGGTAAGGTAGGTCGCTAGCTCAGGCGGTTATGTACGCCAGCCGCGCCGCTTGCCGCTCTCGTTTCCGTTTGCTTTCTCGCCTCTACCCTCTTTTTGTTTTCAATACTTCTGGAGAGGCGTGCCTTGGCGGCACGCACCATGGACTGCTTCTTGAACTTGTGCTCAAGAGTCGCCGACTAGTCTCCCGTTTTCTTTTTTTTCCTTTTCTCTAGCCCCACGTGCGCGCTTGGTGCTGTCGTTGGTGGTGTCGGGGTGTCACCTGTTTCTTTTCTTGTCTTCTTCATTGTATTTTTCCATCTCTTTCTTGCTTTTTTCCACTTCTCCCCGCTCCCGTTTATCGCCAAAAACCCAGCCCGCCCATAATGTCCGCCGGGCGTTGCACCACGATACCCAGGGCGTTTTCCTATATCCTCCCCATCCAGAGCTTGATCACAGGAGCAGTCGTCTATGGAATCATCTACATCTTCACCTACCGAAGCATCGTCTTTATTCTGGGCGTAGTTGCGGTATGTCCTCGCATTTCCCCCATCGAGCGATAATGACACAAACACAACAAGACAACTAACGAATCCCCCCTGGTCCCCGACGAACAACGTTGTGCAGACGGGATTGCAATTCTTCCTGGGCATCTATTGCTGCTTGTTGGGCGCAAAATCCGGCATATATCACAGATTTATTATTCCAACATGGCTCCTCGCCCTTGCCGGGATATGGATTGCGCCTCTTTATTACCTCACTGCCCAGCTCGACAGCGAACTTAAGCTTAAAGAGGCCCTGGGCCCCGCATATTCCAGCAGCTTCCCGAATGAGGGCGACGCTCGGCTCATCTGGAGGGCCGTAGGAGTGGCGGGTTCGGCCGTGAACTGGTATGACCTGGCGTTGACCCTTCCAGATCCTTTGATATCGGGCCAGGGGTCCAGTCACTTCTGACACCTTGCCCCGACTAGCTTTATCGACCTGATCCTACTCGCCATCTTCATCGTCATCGGTATGCGAAGCCCTCCTCATGTCGGTTTCAACCCCAACCCGGCCACCGCGCCGGGGACGGCGCACGCACACGCCCAGTCCTTTGCTCCGGCCGGCTCGTCGACGCTCTACCAGTCGCCTGTTTCCACGACCGCCTTCGGCCACGCACCGAGCCCCTCCGGCCCTCCGCAGGGCTACTACGGCCAGCCATCGCCTCTGAGCTCCTCAGAGCCCTCGCCGGATGTCGTCAACGCCTATCACCAGCAGCTGCAGCAACAGCAGTTTGCGCGGCAGCTCGAGACCAGCCCAAGCCCAGCCATCAGCAGCACCGACGGCAAACACTCGACCATAATCTCGACCGTGCCACAGTCATATCCACATCCTCAACAGCAGCCCCAGCCGTACAGCGCCGGCGGCTACGACCCACAGAACCGAATCGAGATTTTGCGGCGCCTGGTCAGCCTCCAGGCCGCCGATGGCCATTGGGAGTGGTCGCAGGACCTGCACGAGATTATGAGGCTCTGCGGCCGCGACGTCGTGGACGCCTCTCCCGCGGGCATGACAAACATCGCGAATGCACTGACCGTCGACATTTGCCAATATGTCTGGGCCGCACAACGGGAGGGTCGTGAGCACACAGCTCTGACGGCGGCGGAAATGATAACGCTCCAGGGTATGAACTGGGATCTAGGTTGGGCCCAGAGATGCACCGATATGGCGGCCGTTTGGCTTTTGGCATCAAGAGGAGGCTCAGCGGTATGAAGTGCGCTCCGACGTTTTTTGCTTTTGTTTTCGATTCCTGCTCTTGCTTTCCCGGCTGGATCCATGGCTGCGAGACCAGCCTTTTTGTGGTATTTTAGCAGTAGGCATTGGCCGGCGGAAAGCTTTGTTATTCCTTTTTTTCTCAGCCTCGAACTGGCCTCTTGTTGGCCAGAAGGGAGTTGCTTGATGTGTTTTTGTGGCTCAAATGGCCACTTTGTAAGACGCCTGCTGCCGTATTCACGTCTCTTTGCTTGGTGAGATGAGTGTCTCGTATAATAAATGCCCATGACTTTGTCGGAGGCGCCAGTAATCCTAGCCTTATCTCGGCCAGTACCCCGAATATTGATGGGTGTCACGGGAAGAAGCTTTTGCCCATTAGTAGCTCGTAATACGCTTTTTGGTCCATCTCACTCCCGAGCGATGGGTCGAGGTCCAGTGTTGCGTCCTCCATGGGCTCCGGATTGGAGGCCATGGCAACAAAGTCCTCGATTGTCTCTCCTGGTGCGAAGCCCAGGGACCCGAGTGTCTGGGAGAAGCCATCGGAGCTGCTCACAATAACAATTAGTTACACGTTTGACTCGTGTGGATCATTATGTTTCAAAGCCCTTGAGAACGGAAGGGGAGCTTACGATCTTGCGGCATCCTTCGCCACCAGGTCCGACAGTGAACGGGACGGATGTGAGCGCTCGGGATTTGAAGACACAGACGCATGCGCCGCCTTTGAGCTGTCATGGGACGGGGACGGCGTCAAGATGCTACTCTGTGAGGCCCGTGAATCGGCATTTGACGGTAGCTGCTCGGCAAGTGACGCCGGCGGCTGCCTGCGTCTACCACCCGACATGGCAGCGGCGGAGGGCGCAGCTTGGACAGCACCTACAGGCCTCTGTCTCGACTCGACCTCGCTCTCGCCAGCACCGACAGTGGAGGCGGCGGCATCGTCACCAAAGAAGGCCTTGAAGGCGATGCTCTGCTGCCACGATTGGATGAGCGACTCCTGCTGCTGGGGATCCCTAACGGCGGTGGCAAGACGCCTGCCCTCGTCGGTGCGAGCGACGGCGTCCTCAACAAGCGAGGCCAGCTCGGGAACCAGCCTCAAGGCGGCACCCCAAGCAGCGGCGCTCTCGCGCATGCTGTGCAGAGCATTGCGATAGCCCTGGGCGGGGCCTCTCTTCTTCTGCGGGCGCAGATAGAGACACTGCTTGCCGTGCTTCTCACAGTAGCTACAGCGGGGCTTTGCATTGTCGCAGGGCTGGTGGTTGACGTGGCAGTAGTCGCATCTGTTTGTGCTCGGCTTGTTTGATTAGTTTGAAGGCGAAGGGAATCCACGACGCTATACCGGGACAAACTTACGCCCGCGAGCTCTTCTTCCTCTTGCGGGGATTGGCCGAAGTCGCCTCCTCAGGGGCCACCTCGATGGCAGCCCCCTCATGCCAGTCCTGCGCGCCTGGCTCCTCTGCGGCGGCCTTCGTGGCAACGGCGACGGAGGCGGACGAGGTCATGATCTCATCAGGCACTCGCTCACTGGCATGTGCTGCTCGACCGCCTCTTTCGCCGGCATGGGCGGTGCGTGTGGGTTTTGCCAAAGGTAAAATATGGATGGCGGGAAGGTGGCGCAAAATGTGCACGCACGTCTGCGATTAGAAATGACTCGAGCAGATCCGAGACCCGGGAGCCTGGGCTTTGCGGGTTGAGCACTGTCGTGAGGCCTCAGGGTGCCGCCAGCCTCCACATCCGCTCGGGACATAAGGCTGTGAGCTGAATGGCTCACCCTCGTGCTGTTGATTGATTTGATTGCTTGCTCCGAATCGAGCCTCGGTGATGCGGCAAGGGGCTAGGACAAAAGCGGGGAGACACTCCAGCATCTCGAATCTCCAGCACCAGCTCGGCTTTTTCCCGACGGCCCCATTTTTCCTTCTCAACCGTTTCCTTCAGGAACATGCTTGCTCGGTCATTTTGGGTGGAGGAGGCGGGGGAAGATGGATTGCCCGCGGCATCAGTCAGCATTACCGCTCCGCACCGCGCCGTCGCATCTGCCGTGCCCATGACAAAGGGGGTCCGACAGCACTGGCAGCAAACTCCCATTTATGCTCCCCCGCCAGACGCCCGGCGCGACGACCCCAGCCATGTCTTTGCGATTGCCAGGCATTCTTGCTACGGAGCTTCCTGAATCGCCTCACCTGCCCCGACCTTTCTTGGCCGCCACGATGGCTTTCTGAAGAGGAGAGAAATGTCTGCGGAAACTTCCGATTCCTTCTGACCCGCCCGCCCTCTCCTTTGCTTCACCTGTGCCTCGCGCATTCTGATGGGTGGTGCCAAGGCGGTTTGTGCTCCCTACTTGGAAACGTGGAATATCCCAACAACAACACGGCGAGAAGCCGGTCCAAAAGCACGGTCAGTACCGACCAGGGCTTGGACGCGCAACCGCTCAAAATGACGGCACTCTCGGTGGCCGCCGAGAACAACGGCCAGCCTCCGGCGACGGGCACTGCTCCGGTGAACCGGCGTCTATACAACCCGGAGGCCTCGATAGTCCTTGTGGGCAGCCGTGGGGCCGGCAAGAGATCGCTTGGCTTCATCGCCGCCCTGCACCTCCGGCGTCGCCTGGTGATAGAGGACCACTGCTTCGAGCAGGTCACCGGCGTGTCCCGCGCCACCTTCCTCCGGCAGCACGACAAGGACGCCTTCGCCCGGAAGAATGCCGACGTCTTTAAGCAGATGCTCGACACAAACCGCAAGGGCTGTGTCATCGTATGTGGCATGACCAGCCTATCCGACGAGGCTCAGAGCCTTCTGGACCAGTACACAGCAACGAACCCAGTCGTCTACGTCCATCGCGAGAGGGAGCGGGTGGTCGAGTTTCTCGACAGCGCCGATGCCGGTCTTCTGCTCGAGGCTGATCAAAGTCACCGGCGCTGCTCCAACTTCGAGTACTACAACCTTTATGACACCTTCAGCAGCAGATCCGACTCGCCAGGGGAGACGACGCCCAGGTGGGACGCGCTTTCAGCGAGCTCTTCAACTCTCCTGAGCGCCAAGGAAGACTTTACAACATTCTTGGATCTGCTCCATGGCCAGGGGTGGCGGCGCAAGTGGCTTGAGAGCCCCTTTGCCCTTAATGCCCTGCCTCCAGAGTTCAGACAGTACTCGTACGCGTTGCGTCTCCGACTTTCGTGGTTGCTGGACATGGCGCTCGCATGGGATGACATGGAAGCGGCCGGGGACTGCGTCGAGCTCATAATAGACTGCTGGCCTGAGGATATGGCCAACGTTATCGCGAAGCAGGTGGCACTGATTCGCAGGAGGCTTTCGTGCCCAGTCATTTACCACGTTGAGGAGAAGCCCAGAGGCCAGCGACGTAGACCACCGGAAGAAGCAGATTTGGTCGACGCCGATCTTCTCGGGCTTGGCCTCCGCCTAAACGTCGACTACATCAGCCTAGATCTCCAAAGAAACCCAGCATTGGTCAATCGCGTCCTCGAGCACAGGGGCAGGACCAGGGTCATTGGCAACTTCTGGTACAACGGCCTGAGCGCGCTCGCTTGGACGGATCCGGCTCAGCTCGATAATTATCTACGGGCTCAGGAGCTGGGCTGCGATGTTGTCAGAATGGTGCGCTTCTGCTCCGGCGACAGCCCCGTCGAGAAACTAGCCGGCTTCCGGGAGCGGGTACAACTGACGGTCCCGGACCCGAAGCCGCCGCTGGTCGCCTACGATTATTCTGTTCTTGGGACGAGGACGCCCTACCAGTCCTGCATCCTCAACCCCGTGAAGCCGCCGGGCATGGATAACAGCGACCACCTGGCCACCTTGTGCACCTACCGCAGTACGTTTGAGCAGCTCTTTACCCAGCTCCTGCTAGACCCGCTCCGGTTCTACGTGCTCGGCCGGAACGTGTCCTACTCCATCTCGCCGGCCATGCACCAGGCAGCCTACGAGTTCTCGCGGATGCCACACACATTCCAATCCGTATCGTGCTCGACCCTAGAAGAGCTGAACCAGATCAGCCGGGCCACCTCCTTTGGCGGCGCCTCGCTGGCAGCGCCGTTCAAGGTGGCCATCATGCCGCATCTCAAGCTAAAAAGCCACCACGCGAGCGTAATCGGAGCCGTCAACGTGCTGCTGCCCCTGCGCGGCCAAGCCGGCACCATCATCAGCCACTCTACGTCGCGGAACAAGGCTGGTCCCGTGACCGACTTCTACGGCGACAACACCGACTGGAGCTCCATCTTGACCTGCCTCAGGCGGGCCATCAGCCCACGAAACTACGTCCGGCCGTCCAAGACGACAGCGCTGGTGATTGGCGCCGGCGGCATGGCGAGGGCGGCCATCTACGCCCTGATCCAGCTTGGCTGCCGCAACATCTTCATCTACAACCGAACCTCTGAGAACGCCGTCAGGGTCGCAGAGCATTTCAACCGTGTTGTCAGGACCAAGAACGTCTCGTCCAGTATAGCTACACAGGCTCAAATCTGCCACGTGCTCTCGTCCATCTCGCAGGATTGGCCTCAGCCCTACCAGCCCCCTACCATAATCATCTCGTGTGTGCCGGCCACGAGCGTAGACGGAGGAACCCCGTCCGATTTTGAACTGCCCCAACAGTGGTTAGGCAGCCCGACTGGTGGTGTCGTCGTCGAGGTAAGCTAGGAGCCCCATCTCATGACATTTTTTTTTCTTGCTGGATAAAGGCCAGCCCGGAAAGGCTGTGCAAGGTACATTGATGTAATATCAAGGCTGACATGTTTCTATCTCCGTGCTACAGCTAGCGTACGAACTCCTCATCACGCCTCTTGTTGCCCAAATGCAGGTGTTCAGAGACACCGTCTCCCCGTCGTGGATAGTTGTTGACGGCCTCGAGGTCGTCAGCGAAATGGCGATCGAGGCATTTGAGCTCATGACGGGCCGCATGGCCCCCAAGAAACTGATGAGGAGCGTGTGCAGGAGCACCTGGGAGCAGCAGAGCAGGGAGCTCTCGTCGATGTCATGAGATGCACATTATCGCTAGTTTAGATTTGCACTTCAATCCTAATAAATCTCGACTAGTATCCTTCCACGATGCAAAATGCTTGTCCTCTCCTTTCAGTTACCGAGAATTGGATCAGTGTTCAGTTGGATCGAAACCACATCACGTTCCATCGCGCAAGCTACGAGTATTCTAGAATTCTTGTCTGGCAACAGCAAACGGCGCTGGCTCCTTCCTCTTTCCGCAGTGGATGCCTGAACACTTGGATCGCAGCACGTGTATTCCGTATTCCGAAGGGAAAGAGCAGCCCATTGCCGGTACCTATGTTCAGCCTCTTGTGCTCCCATCAGGTCCCACTCCCAGCTATCGCCCACCGGAGATACCTCGAGATCTCCTCTCTAAACGGAGCCCGAAATATTGACTCTCGCCACCCGTCCTCACATTTCGTTTCCAGTTCCGAGCCTTTGCACCACCGGGCGATGAGAAATTGACGAGAATCCCAAACAGCATCTGGGCCCGCGACTGACTTTCAGAGGATCTGGTGCTCGCAATCGTCTCTCCCTCCGTACCCGCCTCAACTGCCGCGACCAGGAATACCAGTGCGACGGGTATCATTGCGACGACTTGCTCAAGCTCGCCTGAGACCCATCGTGCCAAAACTCCCTGGCTATCCCCACCGAAACACAAGCGCCAATGACACCACATCTCCCGCCGGCCCTGCGACGGGCGCAGAGCACCTACATGCTGTCGACGGAGCCGCTGCGACCTACCCACTCTCGCTCGCGTAGCGTAGTCAGGCTGCTGGGCGGCTGGCCCGAGAAGAAGACAGCCCACAGCGCCCAGGAGTTCGTCGACGACCTCAAGCTCCAGCGATATCGCATGTCGGAGTTCCCCAACTCTCTAAGGGGGAGCACGACCAGCAGTAGCAGCAGCAGCAGCAACAGAAGCAGCAAGCACCGCAGCCTTAGCCCCGGTCGCAACTATGACAGCGGCGACGATGCAAGCGATGAGGCGTCCTCCGCCAGCGACGGCATGTCTATTGCAGAGCTTGATGTCTCGCCAGCAGTAGAGAGAGCGCAAGGTGAGTCTATGGTCCGAATCTGATCTGAGCCGTTACCTCCGGTTACAGCTGTGCACGGCCTGGCGCTTGTGAGAGTTACTGCTGTGCAATGAAATTCTGAGCTGACTGTTTCGTTGTCCAGATTTCGGCGATGAGATGATGGTAGACGCGGAGGATGCGAACCCTGCAGCAACAACACAGGCCGAGCCGGCCGCGGTGATGGGCCCTCCAAGCGCCCCAAAGAAACCCAAGTACGCGCCGCGGTTTTTGCCCTACACAAAAACACCACCGAGGGGCTACAAGGTGCTCCAGAGGGCCAACGCCGTCGACGGCGGCGGCGCCGACCACCGCTGGTCCCCGCCGGGAGACGGCTTCACGAGGAAGGAGGCCAGACCGCTGGGCGTCTGCATCGGCTCCTCCAAGCGCAAGCTCTCGGACCTGGCCGCCGCCGTCGGCTTCCTCGACCTGACTCCGCAGTCGGACGCCCGGGATCTGGGCTGGCCCGCCGGCCCCTGCGACGACGCCGCCGCCGAGATGGAGACGTCGAGGAAGCGGAGGCTCGCGCCCGGCTTTGCCGCGGCGCGCGACATAGACCTGGACGAGTCGCTGCGGCGAGGCCGGCCTCGCATGCGCCGTTTGGAGGCAAAGCCTCGATCGCCGGCTCGTGCCCCGTCGGCTCGGAATCCGAAGAAAGCGGCGGCGGCGGCGGCGGCTCGACCTCAGCCGGAAACGGTGCTAGATACCGGCGGTTGCGGCGGCTCCGGCCTGTCTGCTGCCACGGTCCACTGCTCGCACCCTCTTTCTCTCCGACCGGGCTTGCCGCGGTCTACTCCTCAGAGTGTGGTTCCAGCCACGTCTCGAGATGCATTTGTGCTGGCCTCGCTGACACCTTGAACGCCGGGGCTTTTGCCTACGGGAGCTTACATCAACTCAGAGACGTCTATTCGGGCTGTCCCATAATCCACATCATGGGAAGCATGGCAGCTCGTTCAAGCCCAAGCAAGCTGGTGCCAAGGGTGCAATTAGCAGGGAAAGGATTGCCACACTACCCATCACAAACCCAATTGTCACCATCCACCACAGCCCTGTCGTGTTCCTCACTTTGCTCTCTTCCGATGAGCCTAATCACGGATGCATACCTTCTCCTCTATGGCTTTCCTGATACGAATCATATTTGCATTAAAGACCTAACTCGAAAAGTACCTAATCCTCTGCGTGCCCATCTCTTTTCCTGATAAAAAAAAAAGGAGAGCCATCTCTTCCCCCCATTAGCGATGCTTTCAAGAATAGGGTCTTGAGTCGAGGGAACAAAATTTCAAGCAAACGCGGCGTGAAGAGGCCAGGGTTCCAGGGGACGACTAGCAAACGACGTTTGATAGAAAACAAAGCTTTTGATACCCGCCAAATGCATCCCCTCAGTAGCGCGACTTTGGTCGTGTGCGGTTTTGAGGGTGCCTCTTCCTGCGAGCGTGATCGTCGCGATTCTCCTAGTAGTCCTTGTCCCCCCATCTCCAGCGAGAGGTCATGAGGCGGAATACCTACTCTCCACCTTTGAAGGGCTTGATGGGCTGGGTTCGAGCGAGCACAAAGAGTCAGAACTATGGGCTCCTAGTCATGAATTAGATAGAAGGAGCGGGACAAAAACACACCTGTGAGTCTGGGACGTAGTCGTATTGACCACCCATGTTGACAAGCCAAACCTGCTGGTAATTGGCCGGGGTTTTGGTGCCCCAGAGGAAGTTGTGTGGGAACCCAAGGTCAAAGGGGATGGCGCCCTCGATCTCGGCGATATCCTCCGGGGACAGCTCGAGCGAGAGCCCCTCGATGTTTTGCGCCAGGTGCTCCGTCGTGCGTCCCCCCTATGTTTGGTTTGGTTAGGCCGGTAGAACAGGTATTACGAATCGAGGACGGGAAAAACAAACTCACAACAATGGGAAAGACAAAAGGGGCCTTGTGCATGACATAGGCCAGCGCGACCGACGTGATGATGGTGTTCTTGCGCCTCGCCACATTCTCGAGCACCTTGGACACCTTGATGTCGTCCTCGGTGGCTTGCACCTTGCGTCCGTCCGTGGCCTTCCACTGCTCCTCCGTCTTGAACTTGCCTCCACCCAGGCTTCCCCAGGGAGCCAGTCCCATCTAGATAGGTGGTAGATATCAAAATCACGTCAGCTTCCAGAGAACGGGATCGCTTTGTTCGGTACGCCCCGCGGACACAAATCTCAGTGTAACTTACACCCTCGGCCCGGGCCATGGGGATGATCTCGCGCTCAAACTCGCGCGAGGCTGCCGACCAGCGGCCCTGGTAGATGCTGAACTGACGAAGGCCATGGTTCCTCGCGTACTCGTTGGCCTTGCTAACAACCCACGCGGGGGTGTCGGAGATGCCCAGGTAGAGGACCTTGCCCTCGGCAACCAGGTGGTTGAGGGACTGCATCAGCTCCGGGATCGACGTCGAGTAGTCCCACCAGTGCACGTAGAGCTGGGTTTTGCGAAAGCATCGGGGCACAGTCAGTGATCAGTGTCTTGAGCAGGGAAATAAAACCAAAATCGGTTTCAAAGGAGCAGGCAAAGGCGGTAGAAAGAGCGGCGATCCGGCTTACAAGATCGATGTAAGACGTCTGCAGCTTTTTCAGGCTGGCATCAACTGAGGTGCGGAGACTCTTGGAACTGTTGCCAGTGAAGTTCGCCATGATTTCGGCGCCTCCGTGACCAGCTCGGAAGTTGGACGTGTATTTGGTGGCAATGACTGGTTGGCATGGCAGCATTGAGCCTGGTCAGTGCTAGGTGCCTCTAGACATATGCAGAAGGAAACGGGGTCCAACCTACCCATCTGCTCCCGGTTGCCACGCTTCTGCATCCACTCTCCGATCCAGGCCTCGGACTGCTCGAACTGATAATTGTTCGAGGTGTCGATGAAGTTTCCTGGCGACAGGGGTTCTCTTGTCAGCAAATAATATCCCTTCGAAGCCGGATCATCTGGCAGAGTTCCCTTATGGAGATCCAACACATACCACCCTACGACATGTATTGTTAGCAAATGCCAGAGGTGACGGAAACACGTGTGGATCCATGGGAAGAAGAAAAAAAAAACACACCTGCTCATAGAAGAAATCAAGAATACTCTCCGTCTGCGCCTGGTTGCACGATCCCATGTAGTCCTTCCACTTGTCGCCAAAGTTCATGGCGCCCAGGCACAGCGGGCTGACCCGCACGGCGGCGGTGGGCGAGAGCAGCCTGTACCGTCCCAGCGGGCTCTTGGCGGGCGGCGCCATTGGCATAGCACTACTAAGCGACATGGCTGCTGTTTCTGCTGGGACGAGGTGACGGGGAAGCTGGAGGCTGAGGGCGGCACAGTTTTGCTGCTGGTAGGTAGGCGTAGGTAGTAGTTACTGCCGCTGGGCGGAATGTGGTCCGGGGAAGAATGTGGTGGCGATCAAGTATGGATGACGAGAATAAGAGGAAAGCCCGGCAGATATTACGACGGTGGGGTGGGTAGGTACCGTTTGGGACGTCGGCTGGTGAGTCGGGAGATATATGGATGTGAACGGGAGCCAAGCCCTGATACCCCCACCTGGGTACCTACTGTCCTGGAGTGGTGTCCAAGTGGGGAGCAGACGTCGTCGAGTTGATGCTGCAAAGACGGCGCCTTTGCGAGTCGAGATGTAGGTGGAGTTACGGCCGCAATCTCCGGGTCCGGATCAACCGGCGAAGGCTGGACGCATGATCCTGGGCTATCACTTTTTGGTGAGAGTGGTATCCATCATGGAATGAGTTCGGCTTCATAATCACAAACACCGTCGGCGATAGGTGGGTACCTACCCAGACCGTCCGGCTAAGGTTAGGGAGCTTCTTCCGGTTCACACCTTCCCCAACATCTGGGTGCCATTATTTTCTGTTTCGGCCGGACTCGGCTCGTTGCTGGAGATGGCTCCTCCTGAACGCGCCTTCCAGGCAAGGGAACCAATGACATCCGACTCGGCTAAAGTAGCACCCAAAAAGGCAACAATGTCGACTTGGGTTTGGACCACCCAGCAGCAGTCTCTATGTCCGATGCAAGTTGTCGACTCGAGCTTGCCTTATCCCCGATCTTTCGGGACACGGGATGCCTATACCTACGGCGATAAGCAATCACCACCGAAACGGCACTTCCTCCAACCCACCAGCGACGGATGAAGCGCGTCACCTCGACGTCACCCCGCCCACACAAGCCGGGCACAAGTATCGTGTCTCATACATTCGCCATGGCTTGCTTATAAATACAGGTCCGTGAGATAAATATAACAGGCCATAACGCCGGCCATGCCATAACGTCAGGCACATAATGACGGCACCCCGCCCGCTTAAGCAAGGGCTCGTTGTGGGCCGGAAAAGTGTCGAAGAAATCTAGCAGGTCCACACCCCGACGATGCCGTCTTTGCGACCCTCAACTAGGTAGCTGTCCTTTATCCTGACGCGCTCAACGATGGCCGGCGGGTTCTTCAGCTCCTCGGCTGCCTTGATGCCCGCGCCACAGTCCCACTGCTGACCCTCCGCCTTGTCGTACACCTTGACCACATCTTCACCTGCCGCGCTGACGATCCGCCGAGTATCGAACATCATACTGGTGATGCCGTTCTCGTAGGCGTAGGCGTCGTAGATGGAGCCTGTGCGCAGATCCCATATCTGTGTTGCCAGTCAAATTGCCATTAGCGAACTGGGGCCGTCCTTTCATGTAGTAGCCCGGAAGCACGTCCGGCGTTTTCAAGAAACGCCCCTCCTCGGCCAAACACTTACCCTGATGCTCCTGTCCAGCGAGCCGGTCACGAGATGCACATCGTCAAACTGGAGGCACGTCACGGGGCCCGTGTGCCCAACCAGGCTCCGGTGCACCTGGCCGCTCCGCAGATCCCACAACCTGACCATGCCGTCGGCGGTGCCGCACGCCAGCGCCGCGTCGAAAACCTGCAGGGAGCCCACAAAGTCGGCAGCCTCGGCCTGCGACCGTGTCGTCTGCCGCCATGTGTTGCCCTCACTGGCCCCGGACGACGCCTGCGCCGCCGCCCACATGACATCCAGCGTCTGGACGCATCGGCCCTTCTCCAGGTCCCATTGACGAAGCGTCTTGTCGGCCGATCCGGAAACGAGCGTGTCACCCTTAAAGTGCAGCGCCGTCACCTCGTCCATGTGCGCCGACAGCGTGAAGACGGCGCAGTCTGCCATGCTCCCAGCGGGCGGGTCCACAGGCTGGTCGTCGGGGTTCTCAAATGCCATAGCCTCGTCGTCGTCGTCCTGGTTGCCGCCAAAGTGGCCCCCGTGCGGGTCGTAGTGCGCCCGGCTCAAGTCCCAAAGCCGCACCGTCGCGTCCGCAGAGCCCGTCGCCAGGAAGTTGTCAACCACCTGGAGCGCCCGTACCGATGCTGTGTGACCCTCGATCAAGCCGATGCAGCGTCCCACGTTGAGATCCCATACCTTGACCGAGTCGTCCATGGCCGCCGTCACCAGCGTGCCGAAGGGCGCGTCAAAGTCCAAAGCGGTGATACGGTCGTGGTGCGCCCGCAGCTCACGGAGCGAAGTGCCCGGCTCAAAGTGTCCATGCAAGACCGCCACGGACCTTCGACGAACCACCCTGTGCTTCTTGCCCTTGGATGGGCTGGTGCCCGTCGAGGGTATTTTTTCGTAGATGGACTGCGACATGAAGCCCATATCGACGTCGTGGCCCAGCGCCAGGTCATCGTCCAGATGCCGCCCAGGCGCGCTCTCTGCTAATGACTCGGCTTCATCCACGAGGTGCTGTGCATCTTCGACCCGCGTCTCGACCTCCATAACTACGAGGTGAATATCGATATGTTAGCGGGGATGGCTCTCGCCGCAATGTAGAACGAGCTGAGGAAAGAAGCCAAGAAAAAGAAGCGAGAGAGAAAAAGAGGGGAAAAAACCGGAGAAGCGCAAAAAAGTGAGGGGCCGAGCATGGGGAATATTTACGGTCGTGCTCTAGGATCGTCTCCTCTTGCTCCAGCACGGCGAGGCGATCCAGTATTATTTTGCGCATGCCGTACAGGTTGGCGATCTTAGTGTCGATCTCGCGGATCTCGCAGCTGGCCATGCTCTTCCGTATGCCGAGCATTTCCAGCTCGTGGGCCATGGCAGCGCGCTCCTTGCGCAGCTTCTGCAGGCCGTGGGGGCCCTCGGGCGTGGCGGGGCCCTCGTCCAGAAGCCTCCTCCCCCGCGACACGCGGCGTCGGTGTTTCTTGCCCTCGTCGGTGAGCTCGGGGAAGGTGGCCTGGAAGCCCTGGAAGAGCGAGTAGTCATTTTCATCGTCGGGTATGTTGTCCAGGAGCTCGTCGGGAACATGGGCGAGCGCGCGTTGCTGGATCTCCTTGGTGACGAGCTTGGACCGCACCAGGTCGGAGGGGGTGGTCCGCGCCATGGAGAACATGCTGCGCTGGAGATTTGGCCGCCGCAGATGCTTCTGGACCACTTCGGTCATGGTGGTTTGGTAACTTGAGCTCGTCGTGGGGTCCGAGTTGGACGGCCCGATGAGGTGGCTCGCAGTGGACGTCACCTTGCGGCCAAAGGCCTCCAATCCTCGGGACTGACACAGAGGGGCAGATAAAGAAAAAGAAAAAAAAAGTCAGGGCCTAACACAAATGACATCAGGGGGCACGGCCACAGCCATGGGTTTTTCTCGTCGCCGCCCGCCACTAGCGACCTACCGAAAGGATTGAGCCGCCCTCTTCCTCGTGCGCGAGGTCATCTTGGAACGGAATTTCGTCTTCGGGAGACGCCATGGGAAGGAGCAGCGGGTGCAGTCAGTGCTCCAGACCGCGCACGGCGCAACAAGGGAGCCGCGGTGCTAAAGGCAATTGGTGGGCTGCCGCGGGGGATCAAAATGTTGCGCATGAGGGCGGACAGAAAAAAAAAAGAAAAAAAAAAAAGACAAGGCAAGGAGCAGGCTGCCTTGCTCGAATATTTCCCACCATGAGCTCCGCCCTCCATGCAGCTTTCTCCCACCTGAATTGACGCAGTCGAGCTGCCTCGGCAGACGTGATTGGCTCCGTCTAGCCGTGGATGTGGACTCGGTGGGGAATGCTTGCCAGTGTGCGCTTGCGGAATTTGGTATTGTACGCCACCAGAGGAACCTCAACCCTGGCGCTGGTAGCAGAAGTCCATCCAGTGTTGAAATGCGGCCTGGAGGCGAGCCTAAACCTAAAAGCCTGATCGCAACATGCAGCTGGGCATCATGCATCCGAAAACTTTCGTCCTGGCCTGTTGCAAAGTAAAAAGGCAGAATGGCAATCGTTAATAAGGAGCACTATTCGTGACCACAGCCAAAGAGAAAACTCAAATCGTCATGGATGATGCCTGGGCAAGAATAAAAAGAGGTCGAGAAGTAATCACGAACTTGCAAGGCGGGCTTACTCGTAATAGGCTATATATTTGGCCCATTCCCCCGGGCATCTCCTGAGCCCCTGATTCGACCATGATGCCTCCTCTCTCGTCGGGCGAGCTGCCAGGGAAAATAAAGAAGAAAAAAAAAAGTCTCGCGATCCATGGTACTCACAAAGTCCTGACTCATCCGGACAGGCACAGGCTTACGGGACAGCATTATATATGATCTACGCGGAAATTAATCTGTCAAAGGTACTTTAAACCGACCTTTGTTTAAACCCCCCCAGCTCCCTCCGTTTTCGATCGCTGGGTCCGAGGTTAGCCTTTGAACCCATAGGCTCCAGATTTGCGATGTCTTGGCCCCATTGCGGCCTGACCACAGCCATGTTCAGACATATTCTAACAGCCGTCCTATTAGCCCTCTCCGCTGTCGCGATGGACTCCTTGATCGATCGGTCAAACACCAGCTCGGCATTGGATCTTAACCAGATCCGGTTCCAGCTCATGTAAGTACCTATCTACCTAGAGCTGTGTGCCTCCGAGACTGCCGACGAATTTACCTGCCTGTGCTCACACATCTTCCTCTGCAGCCGACTGGAGGACACCATCACCTTCCACCTCATCGAGCGGGTGCAGTTCCCGCTCAACCGCAACATCTACGTGGCCGGGGCAGTCCAGATCCCCAACAGCACCCTGAGCTTCATGGACTGGGTGCTCCGCGAGCAGGAGGCCCTGCAGTCGCGCATCCGCCGCTACGAGTCGCCCGACGAGTATCCCTTCTTCCCGGGCGCGCTCCAGAAGCCGATACTGCCGCCGCTGGACTACCCCAAGATCCTGCACCCCAACAACGTCACCGTCAACCAAAAGATCAAGGAGTTCTACACCGAGAAGTTCCTGCCCGCCGTCTGCTCCGATTTCGGCCACGATGACAGGGGCCCCCAGCAGGAAAACTACGGCTCCACGGCCACCGAGGACATTAGTTGTCTGCAGGCGCTGTCGCGGAGGATCCACTATGGCAAGTTTGTGGCCGAGTCCAAGTTCGTTACGGAGAAGGACAGGTTCACAGCCCTCATCAAGGCCAGCGACCGGGACGGCATCGGCCGCGCCATCACGAACGAGGCCGTCGAGAAGCAGGTTCTCGAGCGGCTCAGGCTCAAGGCCGAAACCTATGGCAGGGATCCCAGCACCCCGAAGAGCGATGTGCCCAACAAAATCAACGTCGACTCCGTCGTCGCCATGTACAAGGACTTTGTCATTCCTCTGACCAAAGAG
Source organism: Magnaporthiopsis rhizophila (assembly GCA_003049465.1). NCBI lineage: Eukaryota > Fungi > Ascomycota > Sordariomycetes > Magnaporthales > Magnaporthaceae > Magnaporthiopsis > Magnaporthiopsis rhizophila. The sequence continues at coordinate 43,865 of PYSS01000079.1, read as the reverse complement.
GTTGAGGTCGAATACCTCATGCAGAGGCTGCTGGAGTGAAATGCTCCAGCGATCAGGGCTTGGGCGCGTGGGCAGTCGCTGGGAAGCAAAGCAATTCCTGACAGTGAGGGAAAGAAGAGAGAAGACCCAAAAAAAAAAAAAAAAAAAAAAAAGGATAGATCACATGTTTTAGTCCCCGCGCTTATGGGTGTAGAATAAACTTGTACCATTCACCAAAGTCTTCTTTTCGTGATGCTTGTGGCTCACGCTCACGAAGGCGGGCTCAAGTAATCGCCGATGGCCTTGACTGCCCCCTCGAACTTTGCCGCCTCGATCAGGATCATGTGTCCTTGCGACTTGACCCCCATCTCCTGGAACGCCCTCTTGCTGTCCGCCACGGCCTCGTCCGCCCGCGAGTAGGGAAAGCTCCCGTATGCCAGGGCGTGCTTCTGGAGCACCTCGTCCTCGGCGTGGAAGTAGAAAAAAGGAGCCTCCTCCTTGGCCTTTTTCTTTTTGCGCTCGGTCTCCATCTCCAGGTTCGACTCGACCTCGGTGTACGTCTTGGATATGATGAGGTAGTGCGAGAACTCGTACGGCTCCTTGTCCTCCACCGCCGCCTCGATCTCGTCCACCAGCAGCCTGTACATGGGCGGCACGATCTCGGACGGCATGTTGATCAGCCGGTCCGCCAGCACCAAGCCGAGGGCGTGCTTGTTGCCGCCATCGGGGCCGCCGCTGGGCAGGAGGTCGGGCACCGTCGCGGCCAGGGCCTTGCTGCTGGCCTGCTGCGCCTTTTCGCCAATGTACCTGTCGAGCGCGGCCACGGCCGGCTTTTCCCTGTGCTCGTGCAGGTTGAGCACCGTCAGGAAGGCGTACGCGTCCGTCTCCTTGCCATCGACCTTGACGGTCGAGCCGATGGTGTGCTGGGCCAGAATCAGGTCGGCCAGGGCCGAGGAGTCGAACAGCTGCGAGTCGACGTCGAAGAGCTGGCGCAGCAGGGCCTTGACCCCGTGGAAGTCGATTTCCGGGTCGAAGTTGAACCACTCGAACTCAACGTTTACGACGTCGAAATCCTAGGCAATGCGCGTGTTTTCCGGGCGTTAGCGACCACGAGCCCTAAGACCGCCATCATCGTGCGATTCCTCCTTGTTTTTGAGAGAGAGAGAGAGAGATTGTGTCGCGTATTTACACCGTCGTCTTCGCTAGCCTCATCCATTTTGTCAGGTTTCCTCTTCTCTGCCGGTTGGCCGTCGGCTTCTCTTGCGCGTTTCTTCGCCATTGTGTATCTGTGGACTGAGATCGGAGGTTTGTCTATGGGTGTGCTTGCATCGCAAACTTTCGACTCTTTTTTTTTTCTGCGACGGCGCAAACTGGAAGCTCCGCCGACTGCCGCCCAATGAAATCTGTGCCGGTTCGCTCCCACATCTAGCGCCCCGCCCCCGCCCCTCGGTACCGATCCCGTCTGACGTAGGACCGCTTTTATAGCTGGCGCGTGCGGGCCAACCCCATTGGAACCCTCATCGTTGAAGCCTGATATTTTTCAGGAGGTATAGTCCGGTGAGCATCTCCAGTGGAACTGCCGTCCGTTTAGGGTGCAGTCCTACGTTGGACGAACTATAAGGGATACGTAACCTCCTCATTGTGTCGCGACAATTGTTCCCTTTTTCACTGGTTGCAGTCCGTCAAGCGGTTATAATACTTAAAGGTGTGTAAATATACAAGGTATATTATATACCGTATATACATCTAGATGGAGGATTGGACAAAAGATTTAACCATCCATGTCAATGACTCGATCTGCCAAGACGAACCTCGGAGGGAAGATGCTGATGAATGAATCCTCGGGTGAAGCGGCGCTAATACTGAAGGGATTGTAGCAATCGCTTGTTTCTAAGCGCGCGTGATGGACAGCCTCGCCAGCCAGAGCTGAGAAATCAAAGATCAAAGCGGACATCGAGACGGTTCGAGATAAATCCAGGGATTAGTGTGGGAGCCAGGGGCCGTTTTAAGCTAATATTAGCCCCTGCGACGCTAAGTTCCAGGCGCCACAGTGACGCATCAGCCTTACGTGTGGATTGCAACCTGGAGACCCTGAAGAAGCCGAGACGCGGACGCCGCGGGAGACCACGACATCCAAATGGCTGCCTGAGTCCTGCCGCAGCACCTTCAACCACCTTCACGGAACGCCTCCAACGAGACACAACGAGCAACAGTTTACCGCCACCCGGAAATAGCACGCGTGTGTTTCCCTACGAAACCCCTCCCACAAAACCCCTTATAAAGCCCCGATCGCGCCCTCGGCCGGAAACCACGCCAAGATGGCCGGCTCATCATCCCAATCGAACACGCGCGCCTCGAGCGAAGACACCTCATACGTCGAAATGGCCCACGACAGCAGAGGCGGCGGCGGCGGCGGCGGCTCTTCCATGGCCGACGTCGAGCTGATCGGGCACCACTGCGAGGCCGAGTACTGCAACCAGCTCGACTTCCTCCCTTTCCTCTGCCAGTCGTGCCGCAAGACCTTCTGCCTCGACCACCGCACCGAGACGGCGCACAAGTGCGCCAACGAGGGCGCCTGGGCCGAGCGGCGACGACAGGCGCAGCTTTCCCGCCCCTCAGCGGGCGAGGGCCGCATGCTGCGCGACAGCGTGACGCAGAAGCCGTGCGCGTCGCCGGCGTGCAAGACGGTCGTCGGCACGGGCCTGGTCCCCGGCGTGCACTGCGCCAACTGCAACCGCGACTACTGCCTCAAGCACCGGCTCAAGGAGGACCACGACTGCAAGAACCTGACCCCCCTGGGCGCCCGCCCCGCCGCCCAGGTGCAGGTACAACTAGACGCTGCGGCCTCAAAGGCCAAGTCGGCCCTCAGCCGTCTGCGCGCCTGGGGCGCCGCCAAGAAGGAGCAGGCGGGCCGGGCGCTGCCGAAACCGAAGCCCTCGAGCGCAGCCCAGCGCGCCGTCGCCGTCAGCAACCTCAAGAAGACGGCAAAGGGCGACGAGAAGCTGGCGCCCGAGAAGCGCCTGTACCTCTACGTCGAGGCCGAGGCCGAGACCACCGTCGCCAAGCTGTCCAAGGGCCAGTTCTTCTACAGCAAGGACTGGGTCGTCGGCCGCGTCCTGGACGCCGCCGCCAGGAGCCTGCAGGTGGAGAACGTTAACAACAGCTCATCTGCCGAGGAGGACAAGCTGCGCGTCTTCCACGTCGAGGGCGGGCGTATTCTCGAGTTCAACGAGAAGATTGGCCAGTCGCTTGTCAGTGGCAACACCATTGTGCTCCTCCGAGGGGTCGGCCCGCCGCCAAGCCTGATAGAGCTATGATCGTTTCATCTCGACTCTATTTTTGTGCTAATACTTTCCCCCTATTTCCTATGCCTGTTTTTTTTATATATCAAATATCTACACGCATCAGCCTTGCCCTGATTTCCGGGTTATATATAACAGAGTAGATAGAAGCATAGCCATTGCATCTGAGGGAGTTTTTGGCTTAGATCAAATAACATTATCATTCCATGTTTGAGCATGCGAAACTTGTTATTCAATGAGCAAAGTTGTCCGAGGAAGACATGCGGCATGGGTTGCTAACCCACACTCTACAAGGGTTTAAACATGGACATAAAAGGCCAGGCGCAAGCAGCGAGATAAAATCGTCAACAGAGTTGCGGGTATCATATATACATAGCTCTCACCATCCTGCCGCGGTCAATGCGTGCACCGACGCCGCCATTACAACTCCTTCTCCTTGGGAGGCTTGCTGAGTTTACTTTCTCTGCCGGTTGCGGGCGCATCTCCAACGCTCCTATAGTATTGGAGATAATCAGCATGAAATCGTAGCAGAGCAGGGATGCCGTGTGCCACCACCAAAGCGGGTTGGAAGTGGGTATCACGATCTAACGTACTTATGACCGCCCAAGGTCTCGAAGCCCTTGTGAAAGCTCCACTCGACCGCATTCTCGACCGGGTGATCGAAAAGGGCTGGGAGGAAGGGCACAACGGATAGTCCCAGCCCGATGGGGCCCCAGGTCCTGATGGTCTTGTTCTTGAGGTTCTTCATGGCCTTGCCCGAATATCTGACCACGCTGTGTATGGTGAAGGCGGGTAGGCCCATGCTCGCGAGGCTCTGGAAGATTGCGCGCTGGGCCATGACGGTGCGGTAGTCCTCGAGCGGCGTGACGGTCCCTGGCTTCAGATCGGAGGCTTTCGGGGTGGTCGCGTCGGAGCCGAGGATACGCTGCTGGCGGGCGGTCAGGGCGATTTGCGGATTGCGCGTGCGCTGGTTGTGCCAGTATGCCTTGTAGCCCTCGTGCGACACGTCGCCGAGGATGTAGAGCCAGGACACGCCGTAGGCCGCTTTCACGATGTAGGGGTGTGCCACGGGCCGGAAGGACTCGCCAATGTCTGATGTGTAGGCGACGTAGCGGTGGGCTGAGAGCATTATCGTGCGCAGGCGGGCGGCATATCCGGCGTAGCGAATGTTAGAGTCGGTCGAGTCCGGGGCACTGCGGGACGAATCCAATAATCCAATCAGGATGTTAGCCTGGATCTCAGGGGGCGAAGAAGCCGGGCCAGGGCCGTGTGTCTTCCGTACTAGCCGTCCACGAGCTGGTCGTAAAAGTTGTCATCCTTTTCGGCCTTATCTACAATCTTCTGCAGCGACGGCGAGAGCTTGTGCCTCTCGGGGAGTTTGTCGGGGTCGAACGGCGTCTTGCGGGCGGCATCTTTGCCTGCGTCTGCTGCTTTGGACGTCGATGCGGGATCTGACTTGTCAGGGGGTTTGTCAGGGCCCCTGGACCAGAACATCGTACGAGATGCGGGCTGTGTCGTCGGCTTATACAAGGCTGGCCGAGGGGTAAGAGCTACCGCGACGGCGGGCGGTGGACGGCGGACGGTGGACGGTGGACGTGGACGGTTAGTACTGAGTTGGATTGGAACGTGGAGTAGATGCTCGTGATGTAGTCTTCCGTGAACATGATGTCCCAATCGGGTTAGTCAGCATTGCGTCACCTCTGCTCACCCCGCTCAGTGATGCTTAGGGACAATCAACGGCCAACATCGCTTCGACCTTCCGACCGTCTTACCTCGATCCTGCTTTTAGAAGGGAAGGCTTTAGTCCCTACAATGGCGCACTGCGGAGATATTCGTGGATGAAGTTCAACTGACGCGTGGACGCGTGGCGCTTGCCGCCTACCGCTGGTCCACTCGATACAGAAAAAAAAGAAAAAAAAAAGAATAAGGAAGAAAAAAAGGAAAACAAACGAAGAAGAACACAAAGGAACGGAAAGGAAGAACATGAAATTAGAGATAGCTATCAGCGCTCATACCGAACAGATCATATTCCGTCAAGTGGTCTTGACCTCGTGTCCCGCCTGGCTCCTCTTCACTCGCTTGCCGGCCCTCGTGTTTTCTGATAGCCAACCGCATCAGCAGCGTTCTTCTCCACGCCGTCCTCGGCCCTTCTGTGGGCAACACCGCTGCCAACAACTTGCCCAATTCCAGACGCACGAACGACCGTCCGCTCACTGCTGCCGTTCCCTCGGCGCATTCCTGGCCTGGGGGTCCTGCCGCTTTTGCACGTTCGGCAAGAAGCGTCGGAAGTCCAAGCTGCCATCAGGCACCACCGCCACTGGTAGCCGTCTGGCTGTCGCCGGCCTAAGGAAGTTGCCGTTTCCGCCGCTTTTCTTGCTGGGCCCCTTGTCCCCATCGGTTGGACAAGCGCCTCAAGCCACCCATGATCCCGGGAGCGCCCTCTACATCACGGACTAGCAGCTCATCGTTGTCCTCGCGCATCTTTTTCTGGTAAAAATGCCGGATGAGGAAGGCGCCCACGGTGAGGGGCACCGCGACGACGAAGAATATCCATACTCTGTGCCAGTCGCCCAGGCCGTCGGTGCCGAAGAAGTTCATGCCGAAGAAACCCTAGTGGAGTCGCGCGCAACAAAAGGTAGAGTAAGCATGCCAGTCAGTGTGATTTGAAGGGTGATTTGAAAATGGCCTTCTCTCTTCCTTTTCTTGGCTTACCGATACAAACGTGCCCGGGAGGAACAGCAATGTCGCGGTAGAGACGAGTTGGGTCAGCTCCCGGCCGTCGTTGTGGCCATCCTGGAGAATTTTTTTGGCGGTGATGTTGTCGTCTGCTGAAGAGAGGTGGAATGACTGCGCCCAAAGAAAGAACGCAGTTTAGTAACTCTGAGAGCAAAAACGAAAGGCTTGGCCCTGTTCTCACCAGGAGGATTTCGTTTCCCATCCTTTCGTTGAACGCGCCAGCGCGGAGACGGAGGTTCTCTATAAATTCTTGGTAAAAGAGCATCTCGGGGATGCCTTCGTTCTCTTTGCACTCCTGCCCATGCATCGCATTGTTGTTGCTGGCGTTGTCGTCGGTGTTGCTGCGGCCTGCTTCGGCTTCGTGGGCCTTGCGGCAACGGGTGTGATGATTTCTGATGGACGCTAGCGTCCTCGCCGTGACCTGGAGGGTTTCCATGGTGTGGATGACGTGTCTCGAGAGCTCGTGCATTTTTGTAAACCTGTCCATCGCTTGTTCTTGTTGACGAGTCCTGAACTGTAAAGGACGAGGGAAACACCCCGGGGTCAGCGATAAGTGATCCGCCACAAGGCATGAGAGAAGGTTCATGGTGTCGATGGCCGCCGTCACTTGATGGTTTCGTTCCTCCTTTTCTGGAAAGGGACCACTTGCCTTCTCGAACTTGCGCACAGGACCTTGGAACGTCCAAAGTGCATCGTCAAAGTTCCTCGTAACGACGGAGGCGATTGTGGAGTAGACTGCGAAGGGACAAGTCCTCCACCGCGTCGCGTCTGGGGCTTTGAACGCCTTTATAAGCTCGACCCCGTAGTTTCTCCTCGTCCCACTGTTCATCCGCGGTAGGTCGAAGCAAAGCACCACCTGCACGGTACCCTCTTGCGAAGGGTACCAGTATGTGGCAAACGCCAGATAGTGCCAGTGATAAGCGTAGTCCTTCCCGTCACTGTTTGGGGCCATCTGCTTCATGAGGAAACGGCTGATGGAGGCTGGTTTGTGTTTTGGGCGGACGCATCAGTGGTAAAGCTAGCAGCAGAACAGCAAAGGGATTTGGCGTCAGAAATTACCGTGGCATGATTTCGGGTGGCCGGAACTTTCGTCTGGCTGGGAAGCAGTGAAAAAGCCATTGGCTTCGTATCCCGCGTGGGACCAGAAGAACTCGGGAATCGCATACGTGTCGGATATGCACTTCTTGAGGCTCTCGCCTGTGCCGGGGACTACGTTACCCGTGGACAGAGTCTTGACGCTGTCGAGGAAGCTGGTGATAATCCGGGATATCAGACTAGATGTATTGATGCCGCAACAAAATAGAAAAGGAGGCGGAGGCGGAGGCGGAGAGGGGCTTGTGATGTCCCTTCAGATCCTTGCTCGCAATGGTCGTACGTACAAAACATCTAGTCGACCGCCTTCATGTTGGAATGCGGCGGTGCCGGGAACCGGAATCCTCTATGTAGCATATTGTTAGGTACGAGGTGTCCATCTTTCTTGCCAGGCGGCAACGAATGACATCGGAAACTGGTTGCGAACCGCATTTTGTATGATCCGATCGACAGTGACATCTGACTTGTGAAGCGTCGTCCAGGACCTGAAGGCGAAGCATCAGTGTAAGTTTGGCATGAAGCCGTGCGCACGGGAGGACCGAGATTGGCAGGCAACTGCAATCCTACCCATTGGCCCACGAGATGCCCGTTCCCCCGGACCAAGGATTTACGGTGGTGGTGGCACTTCCAGCTACTGGGTGGCCTGGCACTTGGAGGGATTGCGGTGTTGCTGCTGTCCCGCTCCCAGGTGGTGTGATGGCAGCCGCTGTGGAGTCGGGAGGAACCGACGGGCCGGGGAACGGGCTGGGTTCACCAGGACTGGAGGGCCCAGGAGGGTCTGTGGCCATGGCAGGACTAGACATGATGGCGGCACCGCGAGATGGGAATGGGAGCAGACAAAACGGGTTCAGCGAGGGCGAGATGCAGACACCAGTTATAAAGCATACGTTGGGCATACACTCCCCCGGGCAGCCTGACCATTATTTTTTGACAGTTTCTGCCTCCTACCAGCTGAGGCTCCCCATTCCTGTGATACGCCCACCTTCGGGATTAGGTGGCGCGTCGGAGTTGGCTTTTATTGGTTTTGATCTGCATTGTTCTATCACTTGTTCGGACATCCGTCCACTCTAATGCACCAAAATGGCCAGGGATGCTGCGAGGAGGCGTCCATCCAGACAGCGGCACAGGGATCCGGTCAGCCACGTGATAAAAACTGCGGGCTTTCTGTTGTCCCAGCTGGGGCTCTTGCATGAGCAGACACACTCAGTGCCCCAATCCCAACCCTTCCCGCGTCCAGCTAGGAGCCTCGAGCGACTTGCCTTGAGCAGTAACCAGCGCCATCAAAAGGGCACTCCATAGAAGCTGTCGGGGAGTTCGGCGCAGAACGGCGAATCGACTTACGATAGTGCGAGGTTTAGGGTTGCATCCTTCGACGAGCCCATCCTCGACGGTCGGAAAATAAATGGCGGGGTCGGGACAGGATGGCGGATGCTCAGTTCCCCAAACAGACGACAGGCTGGTGCCGCAGGAGCCGGCCAGGCTGAAACCCCCACCACCACCTCCTCCCTCGCAGCAGCGGCGCCCCTTCGTCGTCAAGGACGCCTCGCTGCACACCATGGGCGACGTGCTGGTGCGCTACGTCGAGTCCAAGATACACCAGGACATCCGCGAGCGCGACTGGTCCCGGATAGTCGTCAGGGGACGCTACGTCAGGCACCAGCCGGCCGAGTGCGAAAAGCAGCACAAGATGTTCAACAAACACCGACCTGTAACGAGAGTGCTCCACGCGCTTCCAGACGGAGAAGAAGCGCCCGTTGGAGAGGATGGCCACGCGGGATCTAGTGCCACCGGAGGAAGACGGATGATAATCGGAAGCACCAGCACCAGCGAGCTTGAGCTGTCGCTGAACTGCTTCCCCGGCGTCGAGTACTCGCAGCACTACGCGAGCCTCGTGGCCACATACCTGGCTCTTTCCGGAAAGAACCCCGGCGTGGTCACCTGGGAGCCTCCGTCCGCTTTGGTCTGCGAAGGCGAGCTGTCGGGGTCGAACCTGAGCGCCATGGGCCCCGTCGATATTGTGCTCATCGGCTACGTCGCCCAGCTGGCCGCAGTTGAACAGCGAGAATGGGAGGGCGGCCTCGTGGACGGCGGGCTCTTTAGCTGGCAAAAGAGATCACTGGCGAACGGCACCACCGTCGCCTACCTGACCTGCATGGTCAGCTTCTGGGGGGACATCTCGTATCACTTGATTGCCTATTTGCAAAGGGTATGCCGCATGCGGTGTCTGCTCTACGTGGGGAAGGCTGGATCCCTGAAGCCCGGAGTAAGCCCCAATGAGTGGCTCGTCACCGGGGACGCTTGCTACACAGACGACGGACGCGTCCACCAGCGGGTGGCGCAGGGGAGGGATATACCGCTGTCAAGCAAAATCAGCGAAACAACAAGATTTCTTTGGAAAAACGCACTCGACCGAGAAGTCGCCGACTCCCACAAGGTGCTAGTCGGCGACATCGTCACGGTGCCATCGCCGCTCTGCGAGACACACGAGTGGCTGCGCGAGTGGGCGCCGCCAAGGGCGCGCTGGGTTGACTGTGAGGTCGGCCACATGGCGCTCGCATCTAGACGAGGCGGGACTGCGTTTGGCTACCTTCACCTCGTGTCCGACAACGTCGCCGAGGTGAGGGACGAGAACCTCGTGACGGAGAATCTGGAGATCGTGCGGGCCAAGCGTAAGCTGCTGATGGGAGTCGTCGATGAGCTCCTCGAGGCCTTCTTTGACCGCTGTGAAAGGGGAGAAGGTCCGGAGCAACTGTACAATCAGCCCGGTGGACAGTAAGCGGCGGAGAAGGAATCATTTGTTCCGGGGAAAAAAAGCATTCATAGATCATCCGCACATAATAGACAATGCGAGTGGCAACTACCGGGGCAGGGAATGTTCTCCCAACATTGTCGGAGAACAACAACAGCTTCCCACTTTCCCTCCCACTCACCACGGTCCTGCAACACACGCACATTGCATACCGCCTTCTTATCGCGCACACAAGCAAGCAGGCAGAACGTAGTTGCCAAAGAATAACACAGTCCAATGTCAACAACCAGCCCTGACGTGCAGCTCAACTCTCGTTCCGATACCCCTTCGAGGATCACCTCGGAGGCAGCAACGTCCTGCCCACAACGTTGAGGACCCGATCATGTACCGCGCCATTGAGCTGGTTGCCAACGGAGAGCTTGACCCACCGCCGCAGCGGAAGGAACCCTTTAGCACCAGCAAAGCCGAAGACGACAAGAGCATCGTCGCCCAGCGTGACAGAAACACTAGGATCCCACGCTGCTCTGGCCAGGTGTCGGTCGAGCGCATCGCCCCTACTGTCGGTTGCTCCGGCACTTGATCCTGTTTCCAGGCCATAGCCCAGTGGCCGCTAGCCCGCCTTAATTCTCTTTTCGTCCAGACTTTCCACTCTGGCTTTACTATATGTTTGGAAAAAGTTAAGCTTGCCAACGGAGGCCTAAAGACGTTATTGAAGAAGCATTGGACCATAAACTCTTCCATTCTATGCGAAGCCTCGTCGTTCTGGGCGGCCGTCTGCGGCAGGAAGACCTTCTCCAACCACTCTAAAGCGATAGAGTTGCTAGTCCAGCCGTTCCCCGAGTACGTAACGCTCCAACGGGGTTGGTCATCGAGAAAGGTAAGGTAAGGTGAGGTTTACTTAGAGTTTGCAGCGAGCGCTATCTCACTCTTGCCTCTCTAGGGGATTAGACGTGCTAGCGACTACCGGATGATCTAGATGCGGTTCTAGCTCACCGGCCAACGTCCCTGTAGCTAGCAGAATAAGCCCTTCGCCCGACCAGTCTAAGCACGTGCAAAACAAGCCGCATCCCGAGGCCCAAGAACATTGGGTTGCAACAGAACGATATCAGCAGAAATGATTTCACCATAGAACTAGCCCATAATAACATCACGGACGGCATCAGGAGAAGCTCCATGAATCAATATGCACCTGTTCTCTTCTGACTTCAACAAACCATTCTTGCGTCTCCACGCCATGCACCCCGGGACCAAGCCTGCAGTGGCTGCGGTCGCACTCCGGCTTCTGGCGCCGGTGGCCAAAGATGCACCTTTGGGTCCGAGCAGTCGAGTCCGGCCCGGCACACTGACATGTGGGCGACGGCGCGGATAGCCTGCCGCTGGTCACTACCCCAACAATTCCGGTGGGCACCCCATGCGATCTTCGTACAGAAACGGACACTCCGACATTCAACCCCGGGCCACGGGCAGGGCGGTGGCGGGCTCGAGGATTTGGCTCTGCCGGTCGTTGGCCAGTGCAGGCACTGATCTCTCTTTCTTCTACTGGTTCGTTCTCGCAAAATCTACGGTTTATTGCGGCCTCGCCCCTTTAGCTTGTACTTCTCGTAGCATATTGCCGCAGAAGTGAACAGGTCAACGTCAAATCTGCCCCGCTGGCTATGTGCCGCCGCAATGTTCAATCACAGTTTTTCCGCCGATGAATGTTTGAGGTGGGATTTAGGAGGTATTGACACTCGAAAGAGCAGCTGGTGGAGACGGTTTGACAGATCGCCCACTGTGGCTGGCAGTTGCCTGCCAGATACACCTGGAGCCTAGAAGCCAGATACGCCCTGGAACCTGAAATCAGGCGCCTGCGAAATACGCCTAGAGCCTGAAAGAAGGCGACTGTCAGTGCGCCTGGAGCCGCGGCTCACCACCGATCACCTTGGCGCCGCATACAGGTCAGGTAACATCAGTGGCAGCTCAGGGCTGGTTCTCAGTCCAGATTTGGAGAAAACATTTTGTTCGGTAGGAATATTGAGGTAGAAACGCATAATGTCCGTCCCGCACTACGTCACGCACGCAGACCCTAATCAAGCTGACGCATAAGGAGGGGGATGGCAATGCGGCCCGTGCGGTCAACTACTGGAGACGAACGTGCGGCCTGAGGCCATCAAGTCGGGTATGCCCGGCTGGAGCTGGAGCTCTGAGGCCGCGCAACGTTTTCGTGCCAGCATCCATCTCCCGAGGCAAGATCCCCGGCCAAAAACCATTCAACCTCGCCAAAAAGCCGACCAATCCTCGAAGACCCGACCCCGGATCAGAATTGAAGATGGTCGCCTACTACACGATCCTCGGCCGCCAGATTGGCTCCCACCAAGTGCGTTGGATCCCCTGACAGAGCCTGCCGCCACGTTCCGCCGGCCCGAAGACAAGGCCTCTTCGAAAAACGACGCACGCCGGCGCCGGCAACAGCGCCTCCACGAGCCATTGGCGCGCTAAGCTGACGGTGTTTTGGTTTTCTACAGCTGGCTATGGGCGTCCTGGGTACAATGTTTGGCGGCACATTCCTGGCCCTGAGAGGCGGTAGCAAGAAGGCGGGCGTCCAGACTCCCCCGATAAACGCATCCTCGCCCGACGAGGCTGACTTCATCAAGTACGTCCTCTGTTCTCTCGCCTGCCGTCGGGCTGCCGAGCCAATGCGGCACGGTATATGCATGCCTGGGAATCTTGCTAACCGACATGTGCCCGTTTCACAGGAAGTTCCTTGAAAGCGCCGAAGGCGACAAGAAAGCGAAGCACTAGAGATGAAGGGAAAAAGGGCCGCGATCTCGAGAGCAACGCTGGAGCGTTGTGGGGCATATATGGCCAGCCTGGCTTGTGTACATTTATAGGTGAAGCGGTTACCTGGTAGAGATGTGCCACTCCTGTTCGCCGAGAATTCACTGTTTCCTCGACCATGAGACCCCATCAACGGTCAGCCGCGGAATGCGCGCTGCCCGAAGATTTGACCCCAAAAGGTTCATGTTGAAGCAGCCGGCCAGGGCTTCCATGTTGGGGGGATGGTTTGTCTTCAACAGGATGGGCAACCCCTGATGATTGAATGTGGTACCTACCTGGTCTACCATTTTTCTCAGCGAGGTCTCCCTCTCGTGCTCTTCCAGCTCCGCGAGTTCGGTAAGTGATTATAGCCGGGAAGCTGACGGGATTCTCCAAAGGGGATTGGTTGCTGGCGGAAACGGCACAGCTGTGTGACGCATGAAAGATAACCAAACGATTTGGGTGCCATGCAGCAGCCCTCCATCCATCTACCACTTGTTCCTTGAAAAAAAGGGACAAAAAATTAGAGATGTAACCTCGGCGGCCAAGTACCGTGCAGCCTGTCGCCCGTTGTTTGTGTTTTTGCGGCGCTATAATCTGATTTGCATCGTCAGCATGGCTGGGGTAACAATAGGAGTAGGGCTGCGACGCCAAGGGGAGCGTCTCCCTACTTGAGGGAACCTTAGGCGGTAGGTTCTGCGGCTGCTTCATGAGAGCCCAGCGATCATGTCGGGAAAAACCCAGTGCAAGCACACCCACCATCGCTCGCCTTTCTTTTTGAGCGGAATTGGTCTCTGTTTCCCGGCCGGGCTCATTGGGGAGTGAAAGTGAAGAGGGTTTCCCTTGTTTCCTGGATTGCATTCTCGTCATCTGCTTTGCTACCTTTACCCCGCAACAGCAGCATCGTCAAGCCGCGACGCGACGCTTCACCCCAGCGACGCGGGCTGCCCACACGAGCGCTCGCGTCCGGCAACCTAAGCCCTCTAATCCACATCGATCCGATGGCCGCACCGGCGTTCTGTGATGTCATTTCGGAAAGGACGCCAGTCAGGGTATGATGGACGCGACTGCTAGCCTTTCAACCAAGCTCCCTAGATCCATTCCAATGCCCCTACCTCGTCCCATAACGGCAGCCCCGTGCAAATGCTTACACTTATATGCTTCCCGTCTTGCAGGTGGTCGACCTCCGTCCTCGGAAGCGGGATGAAGCTCTCAAGTAAATCTCAAATTCCGCGGCGCACATGCGCCCTCCATCAGGCTTCTTCTCTCAGGACCTGGCTGACTGGATGAGCCGAGCAGATCGCCAGAGCCACAGCTCCCGCCCAAGGTGTCCATAATACAGCACCATCCTGGCATGTCCAAGGTTATCGGAATGAAGCCCACCCACTCTCTCCTGCTGTCGTCCCTGGAGACGTCCAAGAACCCATTCTTCCACGAGGGGGCGGTCTACCTACCGGCCTTCGAGGAGCTGTACTTCACTTCCAACCTCCTCCAGCCCACAAGCCCAGCCCAGCTCCCCGTCATCCTCATCTCCAAGGTCCGGCTGCATCGGGACCCGGACAGCGGCGACGTCACGGGCGTGGAGTGGACCAAGCTCCGGCCCCCCTCGGGCATGTGCATGCCCGCCGGCGGCGACCGCCTCGACTCGGGCATGCTCCTGTGCGCACAGGGCGGCCTCGGGGCCGATCAGCCCTCGGGGGTCTTTTACATGGCGCGGGGGAAGCCGCCCGTCCCGGTGGTGACGTCGTACTACGGCCGCGAGTTCAACTCGGTCCACGGCGTCGCCGTCGCCCCGGACGGCGGCATCTGGTTCACGGACCCGTGCCACGGCTTCGAGCAGGATTATCGCAAGAGGCCGCAGATGCCGTGCCACGTGTACCGCCTCGCCTCGCGCGACTCGACCGACTTGAGGGTCGTGGCCGACGGGCTGGGCCGGCCGACCTGTCTGGCCTTCAGTCCGGACGGAGGCACCCTGTACATCACCGACACGGATGCTGTGCATGGCGACGGAAACCAGGACGCTACACGGTAAGCACGTCACACCGGATCCTGTTCCTGGGTGTGTTAGTAGTTAACAGAGTGCTGGCACGTGCAAAGCGTGGCGACGATTTACGCATATGATGTTCTCGAACGGTCCGGATCGCCGTTCCTGGCCAACAGACGCGTGTTTGCCTATGCATTACGCGGTATCCCAATGGGTGTCAAGTGCGACGCCGAGGGCAACGTGTTTGCCGGGTGCGCCGACGGCCTCGAGGTCTGGAACTCGGGAGGAAGCCTTCTCGGGGTAATAGAAATAGCAGGTGAGAACACACATCAGCCAACTCTGTTTGTCTCGAGCTGGTCTAACTCGACGAATTCCAGGAGGAGTCAGCAATTTCTGCTTTTCTCCCGGTGGCCGCGAGATGTTTCTGTGTTGCGAAACGAGGCTCTACAGGCTTCATTTCGGGGTTGATAATTTCGATGACGAGTCTATGAATTTCTTCTGAGCCCAACATGGGCCAACTGGCGGCAACTCGACCCAAGGAGACGGGTTGAGCGAGGCGTACTAAGCTGGGACTTTTGGCGCGAGGCTTGTCGAAGAAAAGGGGACCTTTTCTTTTCCCCCCTTTTTTTTTCTTGTTGTTGTTCCATACCAGCTATTACGTGTGGTTTGTCACTATGCTTACGACGAGAGCGTCTGCGCTTGTAAAAGTAAAGAAGCACACATTCAATTGTGGGAATCGCCCCTGCCCGTCTGTCGCACCCATCCAACCTGGACTAGCAGGCGGGCCAGGGTTGACCCCTGTTTATCGTGCATCGGCCGATGTCGGAAGCGCTGACCAAACTTCAGACAGGCACTGGTTGGATTTTTTTTTTCTTGCTCGCTGAGGATTTCCAAGCTGTCAACCGATCACTCCCGCAGCTCCCGTCCTATCGAATGCCTACCAACCAACGACAGGCACATACCGTCAATCCTACGCAGCTGATTGCACGACAGGCCTCTGAAAGGTGCGATTGAAACTCCAAGACGGCGTTTTCAGCATACAATGGCCAGGAGTATCGGAAGAATACGCTGCGTGTAGCGGATTTGCCATGGATATCCGCAGTGTCGACCATAGATCCCTGGTAGTCAGTCGTTGTCGTTTTTTTTCAGGGATAACATTGCGTTTGTTTTGTTTTCCTTGCTTTGTTTTGTTTGGTTGTCTCCTTGTCTCCGTTGTGCGAACACCGACGCTCTCTTCATCCCGTTGCCTCCAGGCCGCCATTCTCTCTTGCCAGCGCCGTCTTGCATGAACGGGCACGCCATCCTATCCTGCTGGTAGTCTTAGGCGTACAAGGAAGACCGATCTCCTCGCGCACAGCGTGCAGCCATCGCACACCGCCTGCAGAGTCGCAGAACCGGCGATGCACGATCCCGCCGACAGCGCAAAACCGGCGGCGTCCACCTTGCCCGCGCCGCAGCTGAAACTGGATCGCCCTTCGCCGTCCTCGCTGGCAACGACCGATGCTGGCCAAAAGATCGACATGGCCGCGTCGATCCCGAGGCCGACGACGGCTCGCCGGAAATGGAACACCAAGAATCTCGGCTGGCGTCTCGGCGCAGATGCCGTCAGCGCTGGCGCGGCCGCCTCCATGGTCGCCCCGCTGATATCCATCATCGATAGGTATGTGAGCTGCCGCGGCGCTTGACGCTACCTACCTGCCTACCTATTCCGCAGACCCCGAGGGCAGGGCAGGGAGGCTGACGCGAGATGTCTTTGGGTTTGCGCCACAGGTCCATCATGGAGAACGCGTCCGGCCGGCGGTCTCTGGTGGACTCGGTCAAGAGCTCGCTGCTCAACCTGGTGCTGCGGCCGCACACCATCGTCTTTGCGCGGCCCTTTGCCCTCATCTGCATGGTCTACGGCGGCACGTACCTGACGGCCAACACGCTCGACACGGCCACGTCGACGGTGCGCGACCGTCCCGCCACGCTCGTGACGTCGGGCACGGCCAAGTTCGCCGCCTCGTCCACGGCCAACACGGGGCTGGGCATCTACAAGGACCAGGTGTTTGCGCGCATGTTCGGCCCGCCGGGGGCCACCCCGCGGCCCGTCCCGCTGCCGTCGTACCTGCTCTTCACCCTGCGCGACTGCCTGACGATCTTCGCCTCCTTCAACGTGCCAATCCTGCTGGCGCCCTGGCTCAACAGCCGCCTCTCGGCCGACGTCCAGCGCAAGGTCACGGGCCAGACCCTGGCCCAGTTCGCGGCCCCCGCCGCCGCCCAGGTCTTCACCACCCCGATGCACCTGCTCGGCCTCGACCTCTACAACCGCCCGCGCTACTGCTCGTCCTGCCCCGCCGCCGCCGCGAGCCCCACCATGGCCGAGCGCTGGAGCCTCGTCCGCAGCAACTGGGCCATCAGCGTCGCCGCCCGCGTGTGCAGGATCGTGCCGGCGTTTGGCGTCGGCGGCGTCGTCAACTACAAAGTCCGCCGGCACTTTATGGACAAGCTGGCATAGCCCCCGTCAGCCCTGCTCGTCTCACACTCCGTCCATGTTTTAATCCCTAATCAGTTTTTGTTTCCAGCCAACTAGATGGCGCACACACGACCACAAAATCTCCCCTCTCGGGTTCTCTCACCAACCCGGCTGTACAACACTCGACAGGTTCCATATAAACAGGCGTTGCGGTGCGTTGGGGCTGTTATAAATCAGCATTGGGAAGGATAAAAAGGGCGACCTTGTTCAGGCTGCCTTTGGCGTTTGGGTTTGGACTTGGATTCGCATTGCTCTTTACTCGCTCAGATTCCGTTGGCGGATACCCATGAGTTTGATGGTTGATCTGATCATAGAGTCATAGAGTAGACTTCTTTTGATAGATAAAAGAGGATTACACACTTGGATGGCCGCCACCGGCCTAGGTCTGTCAGGCCCCCGAGATGCGTATTCCCATTGTCTGCTGCGAGAATAACAAAAATGAGGAGACAGATCAAAACAGCGCTCATCTTTGGTGTCGGTTAGAGGCCTGCCAACAGATGAGCCGCCCTGGAACTCAATAGCCAGTTGCCACATCGAATCTCCGGATCATGATTTGTTCTTATTCCAACTCAAGTTGATGCACACTTGTATCTATGGTCATATAACGTCTGGTATTATATGAGCCCTACATCCTTTAACGCCTTGTACATGACCGCCTGAGCCTCCTTCGCCGCCTTAGCTTCGAGCTGCGCGGGACTGAGGCCCTCGCCCGTGTCGATAAAGTTCTCCCAGAACTTGAGGCCCTCGATGCCCTCCTCGCGACACAGCACGCCGCGCTCCTCGGCCATCTCCAGCTCCTCCTCGGCCACGCCGATGCTCCACCCGAAGCGCTCGGCGGCGTCCTGCGCCGTCACGCCCCGGCCAAACTCGCGCCAGTCCCAGGCGACTTCCCTGTCCGGGGGGAACTCGTGCAGATCCTTCATCCACGCCAGGATGGCCTTGACGGTGCTCTCGTCCGTTCTGTCGGCACCCTGGGCGACCATGACGCCGCTTTTGAAGGTGCGCAGCCGAACCGGAAGCTGAAGCTTCTCCCACTGGCGCACGGCTTTCTCGAGGTCCAAGGGGCTGACCAACTCCACGCCGCCCCGCGCCCGGTTGAACATTGCCCAGAGATCTACCAGACTGATGATGCCCCCTGACCGCTTCAAAATCCCCCGGGCGTCATCTGTGAGAAACTCGGCCAGGTTTCTTGCCAGCTCCGAGATGTAAAGAGACTCGGAGCTGCTCCCCCCAACCACATCCTTGGTCGTCACCAGACCAAGTTGGCTGGCGGACTCGGCAAGAAGCCTGTTTGCTTCGGACGATCCAGCGCCACCCCCGCTGTTGTTCACCTGACGGGCGAACGTCTCGGCAAGAGCCACAATCTCCTTGGCTGAAGCCATCAGGGCCTCGAGGTCTTCAAAGGCGCTGCCGATGACGAGCTCGTTGTTCTTTCGCATTTCCAGCCCGCGCTTTTCCAGCCCAGCGATCCCAGCAGTTCTGACGCGGTCGGTTCCAGGAGTCGATCCTGATGGCGAACCACCGTCCCCGTCGACCGTGCTTCGCATGGACCTGGGTATCGGTGGCGCATCCTGCAGGAGCCATTTCCGCTGCGTCATGGAGCCCTTGAGGCGCTCGTAAAAGACCTTCTCTCCTCCGCCTCGAAAGGATAGCTTGACGCTTTCTGGGTTCTCCACCCCAGGGTGATTTCCCACGGGGGTCAGGAAAGGCCCGGGCGACTCGGTTCGGGGCTCGACAGCGGTCAGCTGCGCGGGCACGTCCTGCGAGATCAAGGGCGCTCCGCACATCTCGCATGACATGAGCGACGGGTGGTTTAGAAAGGTACACCTTGGGCACTGGAAGGTAGCCTCCTCGCTAGAAGTCGTAGCGGAGCCACTAGGACCGCTGTTGGAAGTAGCGTCCCCGTGGCCGTGGCTAACGGCTGTCCGCGCCTGCGGGCGGAGCGGGAACGGCATCGAGAGGGGCGGCCGGCTGGTGGCGTTGGAGATAGCAGCCTTCAGGACGTGGGTCAGAGCGGGCTTGATACCGCAGGCCAGGCACGGCGGCAGCGGAGTATGCGTATTTGCGGTTGCGGGGTCGAAGTTGGAGGGCACTGGGTTCGAGAAGCTGCAGATGGTGCACACCCAAGTTGCCGTGCTCGTCACTGGAGGTTCCGCCACGACGCCATTGGACCGGGGCGCAGGCGACGCGGCGCCGCTGCGTAGGGACGAGCCAGAGGGCTGCGACGGCGACCTTGACTGCAGGGCCGAGCGACGCTTGCTCGGCTTCGGCACCAGCGTGATCTTGGCCGAGGACTTCAGAAAGCCGGCCTACGTCCGCACGATGGCGTCTTAGCATCTCTTATCTCACAGCGGCGGGAGCAACAACCACACGGTGCACATGCGTACATAGAACTCGTAGCGCTCAACATCCTTCAGATCCAGGGCGACCGAGTGCTTCCTGGGCTCAGCCTTGTCGACATAACATATACGGTGCGACGTCAGGTAGACTTGGCCGTCCTGCTGCTGGGGCAGTTTGTACTTTCTGGGCGGGAAACGGTCGCAAAGGGTCAGCTCTACAAACGAAGCGGCGGTCGAGTAAGGGCAGCGGCTCACCCCTCGTAAAGTCCCACATTGTCCTGGAGGCAGAGGAGTACTTCATCCGGAAGGTACGAGGGCCGAAGGGCAGTTGTCAGATCGATTTGCTTGAGAAACATCCGGCATGTCTGGCGGGGGATGCGATGGGCTCGGCGAATATCTGGTCCAGGAAGCTATGCGACATGGAATGCAGGCAAACTCCAGCTCCCGATTGACTCGCATTCCGTGAAGGCCTCGACTGGAAGTCGGAGGAGTGGCCTCGCGCGGACTGACGTCGCTCATCCGCGCTGCCAATCAAATTGAGGGGTCGATTCCCATTTCGGGTTAGCCTTCGGCGCAATGTCTGGCGTGGGGCCTCAGAGAATGCACCACGTCGCTGACGTGGCCCGAGCGTCGTTGGGGACCGCCACAAAGGACGCCACGTCCGACGGGGACGGGAGATTTTGTTAGCTCATGCGTGCTTTCTTATGTAAGGAGGCCTGACGAATGAAATTAGGTAGCCGCCCAACCTTCCCTTTCGCTTCCACTCTCCTCCCATTCTCCACGCCCACCGCCCAGCGGAGAAAGCGCTGCCCTGCCGCCACTTCTCCTGTTCAGGTTTAAGTTGCCCTAGGAATTATCTCACCAGCCCTTCCGTCTTCATTGCCAAAGCACCGGAGTCAGAACTCCGCCATTAAACGCGCAACTGGCTATTTTTTCTCGTGAGCCTCGTGCGACGCGATCTGCCTTCTTTCGTCTTCGCTTTTGTCTGAGCACACTACTACCTACCTACCTACCTACTTCGTCTCTCTGTTTCCCTTCCCTGTTGCTAACTCTGGAGTCGACCCTCCTGCGCACCCTTCGCGGATGTCGACCGCGAATATGATGCCCAACACATGGAGCCAGGCCGCTGGCATCCCGCCTGCGCCAGCCGCATACCCAACTTACCCCGTGGGTAAGTTTGCTCGTTCACCCTCTGGCGACTCGGGCTTCCACTCCTCCGGATCATCTCCCGGACAACCCCAGCTGATCGCGACACCGACGCATCGGTCAGCAACCGCCGCGGCTTCAGCCTATACTACCGTTCCAGTCCGTCAATCTTTCGGATCCGTAGCCCCCACCCAGCCCCAGTACTCGACATCGGCCCCCTACGACGCGCAGACCGGAGAGGCTTCCGCGCCCAGTAGTGCTCCCGCCGCGGAGCAGTCAAAGAAGATCGACTGGCCAGTCTCGGTTAGGCAATACGTGGCCAGGTCCTTCATGCCCGACAACATGGACCACACGGTAGACCGCGCCGAAATGGAGGCCAAGCTGAAGGAGACCATTTCACATGCACATCAGACTGGTGTTATGTACACTCTGGAGTGGGACAAGATGCCTCTCCCCCAGGAGCTGATCAAGCGCGAACGCCTGGCATCTCTGATGTCCACTACCGTCGGCCTGCCCAAGGATCCCTGGAGCGTGGCCACACCGACGCAGAAGAAAAGGAAATCCGGCGACATGTCCACTGACGCGAGCTCTGGAGTACCACCGTGGCAAAATGCCAAGGCGAACAGCGGACTTGAAAGCCGTGTCTCGTATTCGACGCCTGACAAGCGTGCCGCTCCCGACGATTCATCAAGCAAAAGCATGAGTAAGTTCCAGAAGCAACTGGAGAAGCGCCAACGCCGATTCGATGGTGGCTACAAGTCGAGCTACCGATCCCCGAGCCCTCCTCCGTCAGATGGTCCTATTGTGGGAACCAGCCAGACGTTGGAGAAGCGGTACCTCCGCCTGACCGCTCCGCCCGTCGCGTCAAATGTGCGGCCCCAGTCGGTTCTTCAGCAGACGCTCGAGCTTCTCAAGAAGAAGTGGAGGAAGGAGTCCAACTACGCGTACATCTGCGATCAGTTCAAATCAATGCGCCAGGATCTCACCGTGCAGCGCATCAAGAATGAGTTCACCGTTTCCGTCTACGAAATCCATGCTCGCATCGCTTTGGAAAAGGGGGACCTGGGTGAGTATAACCAATGCCAGACCCAGCTGCGTGCCCTGTACCAGCTGGGCTTGAAAGGAAACCCCCTTGAGTTCAAAGCGTATCGTATCCTTTACTTCATCCACACTGCCAACCGTTCAGCCTTGAACGACGCCATGGCAGATCTAACCACAGCAGAGAAGGAGGAGCGCCCGATCAAGCATGCTTTGAATGTGCGCTCCGCCCTGGCCCTTGGCAACTATCACCGCTTCTTCCAGCTCTACTTGGATACGCCCAACATGGGCGCCTATCTCATGGACATGTTTGTCGGCCGTGAACGTCTCGCTGCCCTGTGCAACATTTGCAAAGCGTAAGTCGCAATTCCCCAAGCGCCCTTTAAACCCCACCCAACCGCCACGATCACCGAGCTAACATTCTTCGTCCGTATAGATACAAGCCTGACGTGAAACTCCGATTCATCACCGAGGAACTGGGCTTTGAGTCCGACGCCGAGGCTGTGCAGTTTATCATCGACAACAACGGCCAAGACCTTCTCGATGAGCGGGCTGATCACATCGCCTTCCTTGCGGGGAAAGCTGGCCAGCTCTTCGACAACGCGAGGAAAGAGGCCTTCCGTAGAGTTGACATCAAAGGCCAGATATGATGCCGATCCCTGCCATCAGCCCGACATCTCTCATTTTCCGTCACACTTGCACAGTACCCGTCCCAAGAACCTACGCCGCTCATCCGTCTCTCCGTCGGTATCCTTCCTCGATACAAACGCGGTTGTCACGGTGGCGACAAGGGTCGAGCCGTCTTTGAATCGTTGCGCTCAACCTCTGTCGAGATTCGAAAGCTCTCTCAACCTGTGTCCATTACTTGGATTATTGTCCCACGTCAAACACAGCGGGAGTGCCCGCAGCCCGATTCCGCCCGATCCCGCCGTCTTTCGACCCAATCTGACATCAGCCATTCATTCTACCTTCGTATCCTCGCATTTCTCTCCTCAATCTAACGTCGAGGCCTACTCAGTAACCCACGGCTGGGTCTCGAAATGTATCCTCATCGTACCCCACGACTAGTGGAGCATGGCGGGAGAGCACGGGGATATGTCTGGAGCCGCTTGGCGGGACCGAAGGCGACAATGTAGCATAGGTTTCTTTTCTTTTCTTAGTTTTGCGCGCTGAGCTGGACCTGGAACTCGACGCCTCGTGGCCGAGCAGATTCCGAGCAGCTATCTGATTTAGGGTTGGCGTTTTGGTTTCGAGGGGAAAAGCACACTTGTGGAGTTGGGGCAACTAGGCATGCTCTTACTTGGTCTTTCACGCTCTATGGGAGTATTGGGTTTTAGCCATCTACCGAGCTAGCTTCGAGCGTTTTCGGTCGTCATGGTGAGGCTGATAGTCTGCTGCCTGGCAGCGGCAAATCCATACGGTTGTTTCGTCATGTTTCCCGCTTCGATCGGGTTGATATATATCTGGGGCCCCTGCCATTAAAGCCCCCGGCTCGTCGTCAGTTGATCGAGGACATGGTCGAGAACATTCTCTGGGTTAACAGCGAGCAGAGCCCTGGCTGGTGGCAGGTTGTTCGGGACCCCGTCACTCCCGTCTTGTTTCGGAAACATGTCCAGTTTCACAAGCAGGTGCTGGCTATCGGAACCAATATATGCCGGACAAGGGAGATAAATAAGGCATTGAACGACCTGTCACGGTTGAATTTGGAATCACAAGCCTGTTATTTCTTGCGTCTCTCCCAGAGACCCTGACGACATGGTGGCCTGCAACTGTTCAGTCCCATCGCAATAGGGGCATCGAGTTGGTGGGATCCTTCCGTGCCGAGCATAACCTACCTGGAGCCCTACCCGGAGCCAATCGGGACCAACGAATACTATGCTGCTCAGTACCCCGACCTTTCTGGGGCAGTGCCGACCTTGTTGGAAGTCTTGTGGACCGGGAAGGATGCGGAAGAAGCAGGCATTGCCTGCAGCGAGCACCGCTCCCGCCGAGCCAACAGTACGACAAGGGGTTTGCCACCAAGACAACCAACCGGGGGTTGGACTGGGATGGGCATTACTGCTACATAATCCGATCCCCTTACACAACGCCATCCATATGCGGGTCGCCGTTCCTGCGTAAGGTAGGTTCATTTCCCGCGTCAGCCTCTGCACATCTTCGGAGCCATCGTTTTCGCTCCCGTGATCAGATGTTGTACCAAAGCTTATTCTGGCCTGCATCTAACGCAAAAAGGACACAAAGCTTGACTAGGCCAAAGGTACCAAAACTATGGTAGGCGCAAATATGAGAAAAATGGCTGTCTTATGGAAATTCCCACGTGAACGACTGCCGCATCACAGACAGCACGATCCAAGGACGACCCCTCCAACTGGGGGGATCTTTGTGGGGGAAACGTTGGAGGAGCCCGGGGCAGGGATGGAGGCATGAAGGTTCACCCAACTCTTTGCTACCAGCGAATCCTCCCCTCCCACAGGCGGCGGCCTAACGAGGAGAGAGACAGGGAGAAGAAGAAGTGAAAGGGAAATAGATAAAGCAAAACGGAGAGATAGGAAAACCAGCCATACGTAGCCCCTTGCATTGGGCAGCAGCGAGCAGCGGGGCCAACAAGCGCCATGGAACCAGTGGTTTTCGCAGTGACGAGGACGAGCAGCATGATTCGGGAACGACGGGACGCGGGGGATGAGCGTTCCAGAATAGAATGACTGCCCAGGGACCCCTGACCTTACTTCCGCGTGCCATCCCTGGTTTGCCCACTGCCAATGATCTAATCCCGCTTGCTGTTGGGGAGGGGAAAAAAAAAAAACCACATATGGAAGGCTTGGCAAGTGTTCTTTGGATTTCTCCATGGATTACGGATTTGGCGGCACCTAAACACAACATGGCAACACATCACGCAACACCTGCTGGGGTTGACCAGGTGTGTTGCCTCCAGTCGACACCAAGTCCGTTTTATTTCGTTCTCGTTTGTCGGGTGTTTCTTTCTACCCGAGCCGCTGGGACTGCGTTCTTGTGTCAAAACTTGACCGAACCAAAAGTCAAGGCGCAGCCCCGCCCTAGCGCAATCAAGTCGAGACGCGCAATCACACCAAAAAGCACGATCTTGTCCATGCGAGCATGATTAATTCGACAGCAACCAAAAAGGAATGGGACGGACACAAACCGGGGGGTGAAAAAAAGAAAAAAAAAAAAAAAAAAGCAAAGAAAAACAAGTGACACCACCTATGCTATGCCCGACAAGGCGTTCGAAAGACCTAGTGAGTCGGAGAACAAATCGTTTTGCAGAAAGCACGCGCGCGCTAGGCCACAGGCCATCAAAGGCGCGCTCCTGGATATCGTCGTCCCCTGGTAGGGTGAGGTGGTACCGCGGAGGGGTAACTCTTATTGGCTGCTCCATCCGGGCGCCACGCCACACCCTAGTCGTCTTTTGACTTCTTCGAAGGGGGCAGTGTGCACACCACCAAACAGGCCTGGCATTATGATGGCCTTTCGACGCGCGCCGAGACCGGCAGAGAGAGATCAACGGCGCCGCTGCTGCCAGAGGCCCGCCGATTTATGTGAGACTTTGGCGAACCGAACCCGTCTATGGGCTGGGAGGTGGAATGGAATCACTGTGCTGGGACCTCTGCAGTGCCGGCGGGGCACGCACTAAGACGGGAGACGGGACGACGGTTCGATCGACAACCAGTCTCTTGCTCAGGGCAGTCCCACTGCCCCGTCCTTAAACTTCGTCCCGAGGTGCTGACATGACGTGGCCACCTACATTTTTTTTCTTTTCCCTACGTCCTGGTAGCACACAGCCTGTGGAAGTTGGGATATCTGCCGGCGTTCCCGACCAAACTCTCTCGATGCCTCGACAGTTATATGGAAAGCCCGGCCCTGAATTGGCAATTGTGCCATCATTTTGACGGGCGCGACATGGGGTTCCATTGGGCTTTGCGCCTGCCTGAGCAGACTGGGACCGCATCCGAGAAACAAGCGGCCCACACATGGACGGCACCTCCCTCCCAGCATGTTTGCGCCCCTGGCCCCGGGGAAGCCCAGCCAGTGCAGGGGGCTGCAAGGACAGGCCTCCCGCTCCCGGGCTCCCAGGTCCCTTGGCTAGCAAGCAATCCTTTCCGGCACCAAGGATGTCCCAACTTCCGAGCAAGCCCAGCAATGCGCTCGTTTTTCACCCGGCTCCATTGCGTAAGAGGGTACTAACGTTTGTTTTGAAGCCGCGGTTGATCTTTGGCCGAGTACGCCAGACCCATCGAGATTTCCTGGCGGCCGCCAGCCCAGCCGCCCAAACCAGTCAACCCATGGCGCAAAAGACATGCGTAGGCGTCATCGCCCGATGTCCGTCCACGGCATTCAAGGCGGATGGGACGGGGACAGACGAGCCGGGCAGGCATGGACAAAGCTTCGACCTATGCTACCTACCTCCATGGTCGAATTTCCATACCGTCCGGGTTCAGGATAACGACTGATTGGTGTAGGCCGGATTGTCGGCTCGCCCGACTCAGACTTTGTCCGATTTGTGCATCGGAACCGCGGGCGAGCAAAGAACATACGGCTTTCAGGGGGTGGGCGCCAGTCTGGAAATGTCTGGGCCTGTGCTTGGCTCGCAGTTGCTCCTGGCCCTACCTATCCACCTAGCCGCTTTTACGTAGAGGAGGGGGGCAAGTCGGGCTGATTTGCCGGAGACAGCTCCGCAGACAGCCGCTGGAGGGTGACTAAATGACCGGCTGGACTGGGCTGACTCCTGCATGGCTCCTGGCTGCAGCTGCAAGAACGGGCTGCGCTGCCTGCTGCTGCCTGCGTCTTCTCATGCAGGATCCAATGCCAGGGCGATATTTGTGCGCTTATATTTGCACACCAGGGACATGGATGCGCAGTGGCACAACTGTAAAAGAAAAATGCTACCGTTACCGTAGAATGGCTTCCTCGGCTGGATCGATGCTCCCCATTCGCCACCAAAGTTACATCCGCCCGAGAAAACGGAAAATGATAAAGGGAGAAAAAGGAAACGAGCACCCGACCAAAAAAAGGGGCAGACAGACAGGCCAGATTGACCCGACTGACCGCGCGCAGCGCAGCGCAGTTGGGGTTTGTTTATGCCGGTGGACTCGTCCATTCACCTGTGATCTAACTAACGTTGAGCTAGCACGCTCCTATGCCGCCTCACGGACCGAGCCCAGACTCCAGCAGCAGTAGGGCCGACAGAGCGTGGTCTATGGAGCGGGGGAATACGGAACTATGCCTGGGCAGCCACATTGCATGGCTCCGTTGTTTGGAACTTGGCGCCATGTTGGTTCAGCCCAGAACCTTCCTTGGAATATTCGGAAGCGGAAGCGGGAGCGACACGGAATAATGCAGGACTGGAGAATGGGAGATGTGCCCACGCACGCGTCAGTTGGCATCAAGATTGGCTGCCTCACAGGGAAAAAGAAGAAGAAAAAATGGGGGCGACACGGCAGAGCGCCCGCACGCACGCATGCATGCTTGCTCACTTGCTCACTCTGCATGGCAATTCATTTGCAGGATTCCGGTCCATCCTGCTTGCTTTCTTATTTTCTCCTTCGACTTCGATGGCAGGCGACAAGGTGACACCCGGTGACATCTCGTGCGGTGCAGAAGGGCGTGCTGTAGAAGCAGTGATCATGGCGGGCCCGGCTGTCTCTGGTAAGCCTAGCCGCTTGCTCCAACACAAGGGAAGCAAAGGCTTGTTGATGGCCCAGGTCCCCGCCGCCAACTCCTTTGATTGAATTGTTGTTGTATTCTTGCATTTGTTTACCCACTCCTCTATCTCCACCCTCCTCGAGCGAAGGAGGGTGCTAGCTGGTCCGAGCGGTCCTACGACCCTTTGGGCCCACGACCAACCATGGCTGCCCATCCACCCCCTCCTGGCGCGCTTGCGCCGCGCCTTTGGCGTTGGGCTGATTTTCCATTTCGCCCCCCTCCGAGCCCAGGCAGCCCACCACCAGCCGTTGGTCTAGGCGCCGGGTGTTGCAGTTATCACCTCTGTGGGTGGGTATCAAGAGGCCGTAGGTGTACGCGACGTTATCCTGTGAATGTCAAGCCTGCGAGCAGCTGCGGGGCCACCGTTCGCATCCATCCATCCATCCATCTGCCCGTACAGGCCGGGCTGGGCTAGCCCGTCGGGTCTGGTGTGCGCCCATTGATGAGCTCAATGCTTGCGGCAAGCGGGCACCCACCCCAAGCTCCTAAAATGGTGGCGGTACCTCGACTCCATAACCGTGTGGGTAGGGCCTGGCAGAGTTACATCCTTGCACGCCCCAACCGCTGATGGAGGTTGCGACTCCCGTCCCTGCGCCCTCTCTGGTTCTGACTTTGGCACTCTAATCCAGATTGGAGCCCCGCCCGCACACTCCTTCACCACCCCCCGGCTCTCCCCTCCTATTTTCTATTAATCCTTTTGCCTCCCCACGCACGCACGCACCGGCTCGCACGTCCGCAGCTCTCACTGCATGCACCCACGACGCTGCTGACAAGCGACAACGACCCACGACGACAGCGAAATCCCGCCTGCCGACGCGACGAAAAAGAAGTCTTTGCCGAACGAGCTCACGTCTGCGATCCATTCGGCTCCAACCAACCACGTTGCTGCACCGCCCTCGCTGTCGAGAGAGTTTTGTTAGCGCAACACGGGACCTCCTTGTGACGACGGCACGCCAGAGCACGAGCCCTTCCAGGGAACAAAGGACGCCCAGCAGTTTGAATCCGGCCACAGCAGCAGACCACCTGGGACAAGAGCGGAGGAAGAAAGAAAGAAAGAAAGAAAGCCGATTACGCGCCACCGCACCCTGCAACACGGCATTCGGCCAAGAGAAAAAGAGCAAGAAGCCAGAAGGCCCGGAGACCCACAGTCGCCTCTGGCTGCTTCTGCCACCACCACCGCCGACGTCTCCGCACGCCCTCGTTCTCCCGTCGCCGATTCGCCTTGGCTAAGCGAGCACTGGCGCAGCACCAAAATTAAATTACGCGGGAGGCAACAACAGGCGACTTGGAATCTACCGCCCGAACGCCGCCCGACTCCTGCCTCAGCGCGCCCCGTCGCACCCAGGAGAGCACCTCGGCCACACGGAGTCACCCGACCGAAAAACACGCCTGAGTCGGCGTAACTCGAGCGCCTGATCTTCTCTTCAACCCCCCTGCCTTCCAGGCCGTTTCTCGACACTCCGCTCAGCCGGAAGGCCCCCGATCACCAAGATGAAGGTGCGTCATCAGAATTCTGGAAGCGCCTACCAGTGTGCACTCGTGAGAGTCCCCTCCGCGATTGCGTGCGAGCCTGGCTGTGTCGGCCATCCTTCACCCCGCCGCACCCCCTCCTCCATGTCGCCTTCACTCGTCCTCGCCGCCAGCCAGTCTCAAGCCACTGGCTTCCTGTTTCTCACTCGGTGCCGCATTCACGCACACACTTTTGGGGAAATTCGCACCCAGTCACTCGCCTGTTCCCCCTTGCTTATTACCCCTCTCTCTCTCTCCTTCCTCGATCCCGCCCGCCGCATCTAGTGCACCCTTCCCCTTTCGCCTGTTGATACATGATTTCCCCACGCTCCTAGTTGAGCAAACTCGGCCGCCTAACAAAGGCTTCCGTCCGAGTCATTGAATGTGTCGGCCGGACGTGCAATCATACCATTAGAGCCACTTGAAGCTGACAGTTATGCGTGTTATCAAGGCCCTACGGCGATCTATCAAGGGCGACAAGGATAAGCAGCCGCAGATCTCTATCGCTCCCAAGTCAGCAGTTGCCATCGTTCCGCCTAAGAAGGTCAGTTGCGAACTCCGCCACCCCCGCGACTCGGGCGCCGCTTGTTCATGCCATGAGTTGGCTTGATACTCGCCGGCGCCCACATCTTCCAGTCATCTTTTTTTTTTTTTTTTTTCTTTTTTTTTTTCACTGCCGCAGCGGCGACCCTTGGTTTATGGGGTGCGGAGCAGCACAGTCCACTGACCGGTCGGGCATCCCTTTTTCCAGGTAATCCGCGCGCTGTACGACTACGATGCGCAATCGACCCAAGAACTCAGCTTCTCGCGGGGAGACTTCTTTCATGTGATAGGACGGGAGGACGATCAGGATTGGTACGAGGCTTGCAATCCCGCACTACCCGACGCCCGCGGCCTGGTGCCTGTCGCATTCTTCCAGGCCCTGGGCCGCACCGAGAGAGACAGTACCCAGTCCGAGACCTCGCAAGGAGGGTCGCCAAAGAACCCCGACCATGACTCTGGATACGCCGAGACGTCGACGACGACTGCCACAACACCAGCACAAAGCCAGCGCAGTTCCAAGTCGAACGGCAAATCGGGCGCCATGGTTTACGGCGTCGTCATGTACGACTTCCAGGCCGAGCGCGCCGACGAGCTGCAAGCCCAGGCTGGCGAGGCCATCATCGTGATTGCCCAGTCGAACCCGGAATGGTTTGTCGCCAAGCCGATCGGCAGGCTAGGCGGCCCCGGCTTGATTCCCGTCTCCTTTATCGAAATTCGGGACATGGCCTCCAACACACCGGTGGCCGACCCGGAGAACGCCGTTCGGAGGGCCGGTATCCCAAGAGTCGAAGAGTGGAAGAAGATGGCTGCCGACTACAAGAACAGTAGCATTACGCTGGGCAAGTTTGAGGTTGGTGGCGCTCCGCAGTCTCTGGAGGCGGGCATGGACCGCATGAGCCTGCAGCCCGCCGACAGCCGCACCAACCAAGCCCAGATGAACGGCAAGCCCGTGAGCACATCCTCTGAACATGTTTGCGCTTAAGACTTGTTTCGAGCATCTTGACTGACCTTACTTTAAAACCGCGGCAACAGTCACCCCAACCTCTTCCGTCCCCGCAGCCACTTCAGCAACAGCACAGTCCCTACGGCCAACCGAAGAACATGCAACAGCAGCAGCAACAGCAGCAACAGCAACAACAACAACAACCCTCACCTTCACCCAACGCTTCCGCCTCCAAGTTGTACGCACCCATATCAGCCAGCATACCCCGCTACTGCTTCGCCGAAGAGAAGTACTGGTTCGTCATTGAGGCAGTGCTCGAGGACGGACGCCACTACGAGCTTTCGCGATACTACGAGGACTTTTACGATTTCCAGATCGCGCTGCTCACCGAATTCCCCGCCGAGGCTGGCAACACTGGAGATCAGAAGCGTACTCTTCCTTACATGCCAGGGCCCGTTAATTACGTCACCGATGCTATTACGGAAGGGCGCCTCCACAACCTGGATGCCTACGTCAAGAATCTGCTGGCCCAGCCCACGTATATATCTCGCTGCAACCTCGTCAGGCAGTTTTTCAACCCGAGGGAAGGCGACTATGAGATGGATCCATCTGGTCAAGACGACTACGGCATGTCGGGCGGCTCACAACGCTCGTCGAGCGACTCGCCCATGGACGGTGCCTCCAGGCAGTCGTCCCGGAACAACCTGAACGGCAACGGCAACGGATACGGTGGCCAAGGAGCACCAAGGAGTCAACCTGGCATGCTCCGCCAAACCTCGTCCATCTCGCAACCGTCTCAGACTTCGCTCTCGCCCGGCATCACACAGGCGGGCGCTATGATGAAGGTGAAGCTAAGCTACAACGGGGATCTGATCGCCATCAGGGTCCCGTCCGACATCCCTTACAGGGAGTTGCACGACAAGATCAGGGAGAGGCTGAGAATCCAGTCCTCCGAGGAGATCCAGCTCTCGTACAAGGACGAGGCGACAGGTGGCAAGTTGAGCATGATCAGCAATAAGGATTTGGATCTTGCCCTTAGCCGCAACGAAAAGCTGCTCCTATTCGTGGAATTGGTCTGATGAGCGACCTCTCCCGCCCGTTTACCAAGCCAATGCGCCCACCGGCTGCCCTGCCATAATACATTTTCAGTCATCCTAGCGCGTCCCTGTGAGCACGTTTGCGTATCGACTCCCCGGGACCACGTCGCGTTCTCTCGGCTGCTGTCGACGGCGGACGCCAGCCACGATCTTACCCCCTGCAAGAGTGTCACGGTTGTTTATCTGCGGCCCAGCACGAAGGCCACAGAATCACGCTCGGTCAAACATGTCCTCGCTTGCTGCTGGCGTTACAGGAGCTCTGAGGCTGCCCGTTGCCGGGATCACGCATCAGTCTTCCTAATCAAGCAACAACCGCGGCAGCGGCCCACCGTCTTTGCAGGACCCTCCTCCCCTTTCATATCCGGGATTGGACAGTCAAAATGACTCGCGAACTCCCTGCACCAGAGGTTGGGCCCAGCGTCGTGTTCGCGACGAGCCGACGGGTGCCCAAAACACAATATGCACAAAAAAAGAAGGAAGCATCATTTCCATTGCATGGGCTTAATTATATACCTTACCTACCTTACGTCATTGTGAGGGCTTTGGCGTCGTGCCACTTTGAGTGCGACATGCTTCAGCGGGTTTCTTTTGTGATGTTTTTACCACATCTTTCTTATCTCACAGTCCCGCTCTTCTTTTCTCGAGCCGACTCTCTCTCTCTCTCTCTCTCTCTTCCCCTTGGCTACATTCGCTGCTCTCTTTCCGTGCGTCAGTCAGGGCGCGCAGTGAAGGAACAACAAACAACCTCCTTTTGTGGTCGTCTCGCACCACGTCACCCCGTTTTAGAGCACACGTTGCTTTCCGAGTCGCGGCCCAGAACAGGGGGCGCATTGCTAACATGAGAGGGAGTCTGGTGGCACGAAGACTACCCGGTTCGGCCACGAGATACATCTGTTATGACGGGTGATAAAAGTCGACTCGCTGCAAAATCATTGAGGGAGAATCAAGGGGTTTGGGAGAAACTGGGATGGGGAGGGACTTTCTCTTTCTTTCTTTCAGTTCCGGTTTTGTATTGGCGTTCATATCCGTGTTTGCTTTTTTTTCGTTTTTGTTTTTTTTTCCTTCTTTTTTCTGGGAACGAAGCCGCTCCCACCCCCCGTTTCATTCTATGCTGTCGGTGATTTGATTGATTGACCCCCTGTTTGGATTTTTGGGACGGGCAAAACCAAAAGGCCATGTTTATACCCTCGGGAGTGAGTGAAGTGGAGTGAAAGAAGAAGGAAGTCAGCAAGAGACGAAAGTGGGTTGGGTTGGGGAGGAAGCCAGCGCCAAAGGCAGGGCCTCGCGCCTCTACTTGAGCAGGAAGTTCGATAGGCGAGCCAGTCAGTTGAATGAATGAATGAATGAATGAATGAATGGCGAATGGTGAATGACTCTGTGATCGGCCATGTTGCAAATCTCGGGGCCAGGTGGTTGGAGTGAGAAAGCGTGTGTTTTGGGTGCCGTCGAAGGGCGAAGGTAGTGAGCCTATGCTACGCACAACAGATTGTCCCGCCACAAGGGAGACGAGGTAACCAGTTCAGTTACTACCTGTATGTAACATTGGCAGTGAATTTGTTTCGTTCATGTTAATCTTTTCGTGGGACACATCGTGGGAGTATTTCCGTCGGTACAAGCAACTGTATGCACGGAAGGTCGGCCGGTATATGAACTGCAATGACAGCAAAGAGGTTCAAAAGGTTAAGGCAAACACCATATATCCATGCCGCTAGCATACTAACACGTTTACAGTGGCACGATACTGAGCTGATACGCAAACACCGCCTCCGAGCACCCAATGTGGCGGACAAGCGACTGGCCGATTGGAACGATCTGCTGGTTCTCCTCACGTTCGATATAGCTTATGACACGAGCATTTTCCCTCGGGAGCGGCATCGTGTTAACCTGACGGGATGCTACCTCTTCCTTGCGTGTACCGGATGCCGACCTGCCGAGATCGTGGACAACGAGAAAAGGAAGCCCAAGGATGGCGCTTGGGAAGAGATCTACAGTCCCAACGGTCCCAAGGCTATCCCCCCCCTCCGATGGGGCACAGGCGATGAGCCACAAGCTGCGCCAATCCGATACTGACTATGTCGCCGCGCAGGTCGGAGCGGGTGAAGAAGATGATGATGCGAAACTGACGGATGAAGAGGCCAAGATGGTAGACGAGATGCTATCAACTGAAACCTTGGGGCGCGGACGCCCTAAGGCGCTCTGCTACGGGAAAAGGCCCTGCAGTATTCTAAGCTACGAGACGATATGGCATAGCAGTCGCTGGATGCCGGGCAGGAGAAGCCTATGCAGCCGAAAGATTTTCGCCGTGGTGCGGCAAACGAAGCAAATGCCATGTCGTTTTCATGCTCCGGCGAACGATCTCGCTGACTTTATCTAGGGAACGCACCCGATGCTGTCGGCGACCGGATGATGCGTCGCGACCCCAAGTGGGCCACGTTCAATAGCGCATACATCAACGCCAAGGTGAAGTTTCACCTTCAGAACGCAGTCCTGCACGAGCCACACGAAGATGCGCTTATCGAGATGCTTATGCACATCAGTGCCATGCGGGCGACGCGCGCGCGGGCCGGGATATAGTCCCCGCCGAAGTCTGGCGGGACCTGCAGCCCGATCCTGAAATTATCCAACTGGAGCAGCGCAGACAGATGCTCAAGAGTGGCCAGTACCGCATCCGAGGCCAGGACAACGAACAAGAGATTCGGGATCTTACCAGGCAAATCAGGACCAAGAAAGATCAGCGTATAAAGAAGGTCATAAAGGACTATCGTGCCGACTACTTCTACAACCGTCCGACCTGGGACATCGAACGACAAGCGCGCGGAGAGGAGGAAGAAGAGGAGCATGTCGAACCGACCATCGACCTTCAGGTACCCGAACGCGCGCAGCTGGCCGAGATGCTCTGCCACCAGCCGCAAGACCTGAGCGCGGCAGCGCTGCTCGAACGCCGCATCCAGGTCGCCGAGCTTATGGTCGCGCTCTGCGACAAGCGAGAGACGGCCAGGTGCAAGCGTGCCCGGCCGAGTGCGCAGTCCGNCCATATTTAACTGTCTGGACACGATCACAAACGAAGACAAGGAAAAAGACGCAGATACAAACAAAAGAAAACAATAACGCCATGACTATTCACACTAAAAAAAAAAAAAAAAAAAAAAAAAAAAAAAAAAAAAACTGAGCGGCATGACTTTACTGGCAGGAATCAGCTCAAGAGATTCCCCTGATTACTTATTCCAACAGCACAACAACAAAAGAACATTGGGCCAGTTTTGGCACAAGGAGCGGTGCAGAGAGGGCCACCTTCCCCCAGGCGCCCACGAGGAGGAAACAACCCCTATCAGGCAGCGTCGCCGTCCTACCAGGGATCTTCGGTCCTGGGCTTCTCATTCGCCTTTGGTCCACTATCGGGGCGGCTTCGGCGGTTCGACATTCGTCAGGCCTACCGTCACCTTGGGGATTGGATACGCCGTGCCCGAACGAGACGTCTGACGCCACTGGCAGGTAGCCGAGTTAGACTGGTCGTTGGTGCAGCTGAAGTTGGGATTTTTCGCCAGGTCGATTGTGCCTTGGCCGCTAAAGTACAGCCTGTAATATGGAGGAGGTCAGAAAAGCTTGCGATTTCGAAAACGGACCGCGTGGTGGCCCTGAGGGAAACAACGAGCCATGGAAATATTTGGAGACGTACGGATGAGCAGAGTCCTTGTCGTTGCACTCCCACACCTGGTTGAGCTGGAGCATGTTCGTCTTCCAGTTCAGGGCAAAGGTGCAGTTCCAGGGCAGCCAGTTGCCGCCGTTTCCCCAGAGGCAGCTGTAACTAAATTTAGAGATCGCATCCGCAGGTCAGCCGGAGCTCTTCCGCCAGGCGGCGAAAGCCGACAGTTGAACCACAACGGCCCCGAAGACAAGGGAAACTTACACCGTGTTCGGATCCTTTGCTCCGGGCAGGTTGTTCGCTCCCTGGGGCAAGAAAAACTGCAATTCAAATGCCGGGTTCCCCAGGGCGATGGCCACGTTCGACAGGCTCATGCTGTCTCGGCTCGTGGCGTACCACCCGTATCCCACGCGCCACGTAGGATTCGCGAAGCTGTTGACGGTGCAGCCCCCGGAAGCGGGCAGTGCCGTAACGAGCGAGAAGGCCGGCTCCGACTCCTTCTTGACGAGCTTGCCGTCGATGGCGTGGGAGCTGGATGCGTCGGCACAGAGGGTGACGACGTCGTCGGCCTGGCCGCTGGTTCCGGCATGGGAGGAGCAGCTCATGCGGACAGGGATGTTGCCGGTTGCGACGACGACGGACCTTCTCTCGTTGTCAATACAAGTCTCCGGGTAAAAGGCTACCTTGGAGCTGTTTTACTCACGGATTCACGTTCGTCTCGGGATTTTCCAGGCAGTAATGCACACTGTCGATCTGGAGTTGGAAGTTGGGCGCAACACCTGTCCAAGTCACGTCGACCGAGATGCCGTTGAAGCCGCCGGCAGCACAACTCAGCGGCGTGGCGGTCAGAGGGTTAGTCGGAGCCCCGGGCAGCACCAGATTGCAGCTGACACTCCAGCCGATGGCGTGGTTCGTGAGGCTCAGGCTCAGGAACAAGCCCTGATCATGGTAATTGGGGTCCTGACAGTAGCCGCCGATGGATTCGTTACACTGGCGCTGCGTGTAGTTCTGGAACGACAGCTGGCTGACGGTCCACAGCCCGGTCCGGCCTACATCGGCGCAGGTGGAGGCGTTATAGCCCGTTGGCGGCGACGGCTGTGCCGGCGTGAGAGGGCCGGGAGACGAGAGAGAGCCGTAGACAAGGTGTGGGATCGGCGAGCTGCAGTCACCGCCCGAGCACCGCAGAGAGGAGATGGACGCGCCGCCCGTGGCGTCGAAGTGCAACCTGGTCCAGATTTAGTCGCACGGAGGAGTGCAGATGGCTTCAAGGTGTGCTGCACATACGTTTGGCCCAAGTCGCTGCAGTCCCAGCTCTCCTTCAACTCCACCAGCGCACCGGTGGAACTCGACGACAGAGAAGCACTGAGCTTTGCGTTTCCGCTTACCTTGCAGGCCGAGGAAGCGCAGCTCACGGATCCCGCGGTGCCCGACGCGCGGTTGGCCACGGAGAAGGTCGTGGTA
The DNA here is from genome assembly GCA_003049465.1 of Magnaporthiopsis rhizophila. NCBI lineage: Eukaryota > Fungi > Ascomycota > Sordariomycetes > Magnaporthales > Magnaporthaceae > Magnaporthiopsis > Magnaporthiopsis rhizophila. The sequence continues at coordinate 7,275 of PYSS01000079.1, read as the reverse complement.
CCGCCGGAAGACTTGTAATCGGAGATGATCCAGCTGGGGATCGTGAGCGACTTATCGGTGCATTGGCCGGACGGCCAGGCGGGGGTCGCAGGGATATCGATGGCCAAGGCGAGTTGCACAAGTATCAGGGCAGCAGAGCTGCGCAGCAAACGTGCTTTTGCCATCGTGCTGGTTTCTGGCGAGAGTAGCGGGCGACGTCTGGTGAGAGGACTACTCTTCAAGGAGCGGCTAGTCGGAGCTGCGACTTATACACTCCGGTCTCCTCGATCTCGTGCCCCAATCTGTGATCTCATCCGCGATTCTGGCGTGCCTCTCGCGTAAGACCCTGTGTTGGCAAACTGGAAGGTGGCATCGAATCGGCGTCTCATCGACGGTACGCAGAACGGCCCATATCCCATGTCCGGTCTCTCATGATAGGTTCCGCTGGAACCGATCTTTTGTTTTGGCAACCCCTCCGCGCTACCATGCATGCGGCACGCCTCGATCTGGGCAAACGGCCGCCGCACATATGACGCGGAGTAAAAGGGTAACATCTTGCAACGTTTAGTACCATTGTTCTCTCTATCCGTAGGTACACTAATAATGGTACAACCATTGCCTGCGTGCGTTGAGGATTGATAATGATGAGTAATGCATCGCGACCCTCCCATGATTGATTGCCCCGCTCTCCCCAGGCCCGCCAACCAGGCTTTAAACATTTCAACAACAACCTGATTTCTTGATCTAGTGAAAACGGAGGCACATACCCCGAGGCTCTGCAATACCTTTCTGAGTTCCCGCAATCTAGAGCGGCTGCCGCGAGCCAGGGCTATGGCCCATCTACTGTACACTGGATACTGGCAGACTGTTTACCACAGCCAGCCTCGGCCAGGGCTAGCTGGAACTCGGTACAGTAATTACACACCGTTATGGCTATATGGCACACTGCTATACCTGTGCCATCCTGCAGCAGTACTACTTACCCCTCTCCCACAGGTTGTAAATCCGCTGCTTGCTCATCCAGTTCAAACTGTCCTCGGCAATGCGCAGGTCAAAGTTCCACAGCACGCGAGCCAGAATCAAGCGCATCTCGATGTAAGCAATATTCCTGCCCAAGCAGTTGCGAGGACCCAGGTGGAAGGGCTGGAACGCCTCCTTGTGCTTGCCCGCAAAAGCTGGGTCGCCTAGCCACCGCTCGGGGTGATACCGAAGGGGTCCTTGAAGTGCCATCGTTGTGATACATTGCCCATTGGTAAATGGCCACGCCGGGCTGTACAAGACATGTCAGTCTTGATCTCGTTGGTGAATTTTCCCAAGTTTTTTTTTCCAGCTCGCCTTCTCGGGGACGTAGTGATCAGCGATGGTCACACCTCCTTGTGGCACCACGCGCGGCAGTCCGGTTGGACACAGGGGGGTACATCCGGAGGGCTTCGTTCAGGCATGCCAGAAGATAGGGCAGCTTGCTGACGCTTTCGAAGTTAATTCCGTCTTCCGATTTGAACGCCCCACGGATCTCGGCCGTGAGTTTCTTTACCGCGTCCGGATTCGTCCCGAGGAGGTATGTCACTCCCGAGAGCAGGGTAGCGGTGGTTTTAGACCCGGCAATAACGAGGATGCCACTGTTGGCCTGGAGTTTCTCGAGTGTGAGCCCCTTATTCCCGTCAGCATCATCTTTGACAGTATACAAAGTGCGGCAGCAGAGGTAACCCACCTATTCATTGGCCCGTTCGAGCAGGCCCTCGATTAAATCCGGCCGATCCTTGCCCGCTTGCATATGTTTTTTTTCAGCATCTCCAAGGTTATTTACAACTGCCTCTCATACTCCTTTGAAAGCGTCGAAGGGACAAAAAACAGCATCAACTGGCCGAGCGGCGGGTAGTGAGCCAAGCTCTGAAACACGGTGCCGGCGCGGGCAAGCCCGAAGATGGACTTGACCCAGGGGTGGTACGCCGAGTTCTCTAGGCACCCAAAACTGGCTCACCGTCAGCATCATCGGTACGGTTGGTGTGCACCGTACGACCACCGCCGATCCCGAAGGTCCCGTAGGAAGACCTACCTCTCCCCTAACGCCAGATCCCCAATCACATCAAACGCCGTGAAATTATACCACACCGCGATATCGACCGCCGCCGTTCCGCCCGCCGAGCTGTCCCTCAGCCTCTTCACCAGCAGATCTATATACCACTTGATCAACGGCTGCTGCGCCCGCATGCTGCGGTCGCTGAACCCGTGCGCAATGGTCCGCCGTAGCAACGCGTGCTCCTCCCTGCCGGCCGAGATGATGTTGCGCGGGAGGCCCTCGATGGGCCGGTAGAACCGGTGCCACTTCTCCATCTCAGCCGCATCATTCCCAACCCCACCACCACCACCACCCCTTGCGCTGCTGCTCGCGCTCGTGCTCGTGCTCGTGCTCGCCCGGTGGCCCATGATGTCCCTCCACGCGAGCTACTAGAAAAGGGGCTCCCTTCCCGTTATATCAGGGGCCTACGCCTGGCTGTCCACTCGATGGATGGATGGTGCTTCACCCCTGCGCTAGCAACATCATGGCGGCTTCATGCGCCAAATTGTCGACCACTGGAGCAATTGAATCAATATCACGTGTTTGCTCGGGTTGTCTCTTGCGCGATATGGAAAAAAAAAACTCCGAGGTTCCAACTTCTCAAACGAACATGGATTGGCAATTAAGGAAAATAAAACCATGTCTATTAATCGTGATGATACCAAGAAAAAGTCGATCCCACATGATGAACGAAGCCAACAAGGCGGCGCATCTCGCTTTTGGGAGCGACGTCAGGGAGCCTTGGCCACACTGCTAATCCGGGCGGCGGTCCCGAGTCCTTTCCTGTTGGCCATGACGTCTGAGTGCTGTCCGCAGGCACGGCTGGGGCCGCCGGTTAGGGTGCCTGCAGGGCACGAATACCCGAGGGAGAAATGAAGCCGAGACGAGTGAGCATTCCGGCGGCGGCGAGCAAGGCGTCGCTGCGGAAGCACTCCCTGCACGCTGCGGCAGGCCCGGTCGAGCGCGGCCATTACCTGGTATCATTTGTTGCCAGGCTGGGTGACATGGGTCCGGGTGATCGGAGCCTTCGGTCACAGGCGTTTGCTGGTGTGCTGCCCATCGTCTGACCGGCAGCGGGGAGCTGCGCTCTGATATTGCGCCGCCGGCGGAGGAGCGGGCCATGCCGGAAGAGCTGCCCCTCCCCCATAGCTGGCCGTGTGCACGGCGCCAAGCTCCACATCGTCGGACACAGTGAGGACTTGGGTACTCTCGGTACCCACCGAAAAGGGGTCCATGGGGCGCGGGGGCTTTTGCGCAGGAGTTATTCGTGGCGGCTCTGATTTCCTTCCGTTGGAAAGCCACCGCCATCGACCGAATAGTGGCCTTAGGGTAACGATGCATGAGCAGGTAATACCAACATTTACTTCGATGATGGCGTACAAGCCGCTGGGGACTTTATCCCATGTTCTGTCTGTCGAAGTTGTCGACTGTCGAAGTACCTGCAAACGCAAGACAGATACAGTACTCGCCCTAAAGTAAAAACGACGAGCGAGAGGATGCGTTAGCTACCGGTTTCACTTATCCGACGTACTTAAAAAAAAAAAAAAAAAGAAAAAAAAGAAAAAATAGAAACTTGATTTACATTGCGCCAAGAGCCAAAACGAAGCCAAGAAGAATTCGTTGTGGCCAAGGGATAGTTAAGTGTCGAAGAATAAGAAAGGGGCCGATAAGAATGGCGAAATCCATAAGGATCTGGTAAAGTTGATTTGCGGTGAATGAGGCGGTATTATTGATGCAGACGGCTCCCGGAACGTTAGGTGTCCATATGGCGTGAATAGGTATGCAGGAAGTAAAAGAAACAACAATAAAAGATAAAGACCCGCAGATTATAATCGTAACAAGTGCATAGCATAAATGCTTTTCGCAATCCATAACGCTGATTCGGATATATTGTAATACGATGGATAGCTTGAGAAATAAGTGTGTTGTGGTGTAACTTATATGAATGGCTGGAGCAATCTGTTATAAAATATCCGTTGCGATTAGTTGCTGCGCCGTATGCACTGCCTGAGGGAGTTGGGGTTTTCAACAATATACCTTTAGGATGCGGGCAAACTCTTCGGGGCTGACTGTCTCGAAATGTCTTCCATTGCCATTGGAAAATGCTGGGAATATTAGTATAAGGGCCAACCTTGGAGCGGACCCGGCCGGTCCGGAACACGTCCTACAACTTACCAATCACGATCAGAACGGAGACAAGGATGGAAAAAACCTAAAAATGTCGAGATAAGCATAAATTTAAGATTTAAATGGGATTAAAGGCGGCGGCTAAGGATCCCGCCACGTACCGTAGCCGCAACTATAGCGTAGTCTTCTAAAAAGACCTTCTTGACTAGGAAAGCTCGCGTGTAAATGCGGAGAACGACAAGGAAAAGTGCAATGGCTGGGCAGATGATGCTGATTGGGACGCCGTAACTGGCCCGGTCCTCGTTCCGCCGGTAAGCCAAGGCGTCGGTCGAGTTGGACGACATGGGGGGCAAGCGGCGAACATACGGAGAGCTTGGGGACTGTGCCGAGGTCTCGGGACCCGAGCAGCTGGATATCTTGTTTCATCCCGCCGCAGGAGACAAAGACGGTTTATATTTTGCTGGGAGTGCTACATTTTGGAGCCACTTCCATGCTTCAAGGGTGCTCTGAGGTGGAAATTAGTGGCCAGACACCGAGGGGAAGCAGGTGGTTCTAGATTCTCGGGACAGCAAAGGCGCAAGCGGGTGGCATGAGGAGGGCGTACCTAGGCGCCACCGGGCGTATTTGGGCGTCCGTTCATCACATTGCGCCTGAGCGATCGGCGTCATTGCCAATGGACAAGGTTTGCTTCTCCAAACCCCAGGCACGGAAAGAGCCGGTTCACATCCGCCACTACAACGTAGCGCGCCAAAGCCGGGGCCAAATACGCGGCATAAAGTCACAATAAGCAGCCACCACAAATATTTGCACCTGACGCTGAACCGAAAGCTAGGGTGGTTTGAACCTACAATGCTGGCCGCCCCAACCATTGCACAAAGGCTTTGTGACTTTGCATGTGGGAAAGCTTATCGTGTGGCCTTTTTGTGGCTGAAAGGACGAAATTACGACGAGGAATTCCCGGCTGCCAGGTGCGCCTCCTGCAGCAAAACAACTCGCTTTGCTTTTTAAACCCACACCCGCGCGCCTCTTTTTGGGAGCCTTCATGGTGGGCTACCACGCCTGCTCTCGCCCGTTCTCCATGTATCACAAGCAAAATCGAGCGGGCTGGGAGGAAGGCCGGTCAGAGAAGGCGCTCCAGGCCAGGGCGCGCTTGTGAGGGTGTCGAGCCGAAACTGATCCTCGGTGCAGCTAGTGAAATAAAATTAGCGCAAATCCTGGCTCCTCGCGAAATAGCGTGAGCCTTGGCCTGTGCTCGGCTTGCGGTAGCCCCCTCCAGGAGGGCCAATAGGCTTGCTGCTTGCCCAGGCTAGCGCCTCCTCGCTTCGGGGCCGGGCATTGTGGAGTTGGCAGGGTGGATCGTGTAGGACGCGGGGGAGCTTCCGTGTCCGCCCTTTCGGGTCAGTCAGGGTTGAACCAGCCTTCAAAACTGGTAACCAATGAGGATCATCAGGCGCTTCGGAGGGCTGTCCCGGCTGTAGTGCCCGCCACCACTTTGCCCTCATCCAAGACTCGCCTCCCTTTCTTTCGCTTGTAAGGGTAGCGCCGGGAGAATGCTCGCCCGTTTTCACCTCTTCGCGGCCGACGGGACCTTCTTCCCTAACGTGAGCGAGAGGGTGAAAAAGAAGAAGAAAAAGAGAGAGCTAACAGAGATAGACCCAAAGATTTGGGACCGCCCAGAGCGGTGTGCTGCCACGGCGCAGATGCCGCCGCCACGGAATGGTGTCGGACCCTGATCGTTCGGGATTTGCCGCTTGCCGCTGGCTCCCCACGTCCGAATAGGCTGCTGGATTGTGGACCTCAAGTCCTGACGCGCTGAATTCGGAATCGGACCTTCGGCTGGTTGGTGATAGTGCCGGCATCGAGAACAATGCGACGTCGAGTCACTGTTGCCTCCAGAGACCGACCGGCGGCCCGGCTCAGACCGGACGGGAGGAGCGTCGTAGCGTCCCACAAGACTTGTCTCAGCCAGACCCTCAGCGGGCCAGAGTCGCATGCCGCAGACTCGACATCCGACACCTCTGGATCGACGCCTATGCATTATCACCTTTGGATTCGCGGTTCCGGCCCGATACCACGTAACGAGGAAAAGGCAGCGCCTGATGGTTAGCTCCGCGCCTTGGATGCTAGCAAGCTCCAAAACGGAGATCGCCGCTACGACTTGTGCTCGCCTGGCGCCGTCAACCTGCGCGAGGTGTTCGACGTTAGGTACGCCCCTCCACTGGCAGGAGGAGAAGGGCAAGCGTCGCAAGCAGGGGAGGGGGGG
>PYSS01000078.1:63881-191300 GCA_003049465.1 Magnaporthiopsis rhizophila | reverse complement strand
TAAATAAATAAATAAATAAATAAATAAATAAATAAATAAATAAATAAATAAATAAATAAATAAATAAATAAATAAATAAATAAATAAATAAAATGTCGGAATAATATTCCGCCTCTTTTCCGGCGCATGCAATTGGGAAGGGATTCACTTGTTCTGGGCCAAAGGAAGGACTTGATTACAGGGCTTGAGCCCCTGGCTTGGGCCCGTGTATTACAATCACAGGCCTTCTGCTCCTAGGATAGGGCACCTAAAGGCGGTGTTAAGCAGTACTGGTATTGCAAGGTCGCCTTATAATAGGGTCTGGGGTTGGTAGGAACGTTATTTGCTATTGCTTGCCCAAAGAAATACCTTGGAGCTAATTTAGGTTGATTAATGCCGAGGCCTTAATCAAAATTACCTTAATACCTGGGAAGCCCATCCTTTTTATAATTGGATATTTCCTTACTAAAGTTCCGTGGATCTGTAGATTTGTTACTTTTGCTAACAGATCTAAAAATCCTTCTTTGGATTTGTGGATTTATTATTTTTGCCAACAGATCCAAAAATCCTTTTTTGGATTTATGGATCTGTTATTTTTGCTAACAAATCCAGAAATTTTTCCTGTAATCACGTAACCTATCGTGTTACCTTACCGCAGGGTTAAGGCGCAGCATTGGACGTTAGCCCCAGCCCTCCTATTTCCCCGGGCATAACGCAATCGTAATACCAGGTTCTTTTTCCAAAACCAAATCCTTTTGGCCATAATTGCACCCCTTTTTTTTTTGTTAGTTGGTAAATCCTCCTTTTTTTCCTTTTTTACCCATTTTAACCCTAACAAAATATCTGGTTGGATACAAAAATGCCCTTTTGCGAAAAAAACTTTTTAATGCAAAAATTTGCTTGTTTTGATTTTTGTATTTTTTACTACGATATTTTTTTATTTTTATTGCTATAAGGTTTTTAAACGGGAAAAATGTTTTGCTATTTTCCAGGATTTATTTTGTTGCGTGGAATATTTTTGTATTAATTGTTCTGGATGCAATATTTTTGGATTTTCCCCGGTATAGTTCTGTATTATAGGTTATTAATATTAATAAATAAAGGCCAAAATTAGGGCTATTAAAAAAAAGCATCGAGCTTTTAATAATCGGGTAAAAAAAAAGTATTGTATTTTTTATAATCGGTTTGAATATTTTTGAAAACAAAAGGATTTTTGGCTAAAAAAAAAACTTTGTGCTTTATTTTGTGGAATTAACAATATAAAAAAGTTGAAATATATTAAGCGGGAGGAGGCTGTGCAAACGGGTATTTTTGCCGCTTTTTTTAATTTATTTATTTTTAATTTTGCTTTTTTATCCTCTGGTTAAGGCAGGTTTGGGGTTAATTTTAACCTTAACCTTTTTGCCCTTTTTTAATCTGGTAAATTTGTTAGGCTTTTAACGATTTTTTTAAATTGTATAATATAATAATAATATACCTTGATTTTTATCGAAAAGTTCTGGGTTTAATTTTTAGTATAACCTAATTAAGCAAACGGAAAGGTTCACGCTTTTTTGTTTGTTTGGCGCGCTTTTTTTTTTGCTAATCTTTTTATAATCGCTTTTGCCGATACTTTTGTAAAATTTTCTGGCAATTTTTAAAATTTGTTTTTTTTTATATATTATATTTATATTTATACCCTGCCCATTTAACCAAATACCACCGTTTGCAGTAACGTATTTTATTATTAAGGATTTTTTTAATTTTCCATTTTTGGTTTGGATCGATTTCCACTAATTTTGTGCTTTTTAAACCAGGCGGTGCCGGTTTTAGCAAAAAAATATAAAAAACAAAATGGATTTTTATAATCAATAATAATTAAAATTCGTAATTAATTGGTGAAATTATTTTTTTAATCCTGAACGGTCCGAATTTTTTATAATCCAATTTATTGTTTGGCCGTTTTATTTTGATATTGCAGCACAAAAGATAAATATTATCCCTTTTTTTAAAAATCGGTCCCTCGAGCTTTTTTTTTATTTGTTTGGATAGATATGTATTTCCGAAACTTTTTAAGCTTTTTTTACAAATATTTATATAGTTTGATTATTTTGGTGATTTGTATTTTTGCTATTAAAATATTTTTTTTTGTTTTGGGTTTTTTATATACCGTAAATATAAATTTATAATTTGCAAAAAACGGGGTAATTTTTGTACTTTTATATACCGAATTATTATAAGCAAATTAGGCTATAGGGAATAATTATACCCAGTTAATTTATTTATAATTAATATAATAATATAAATATTATTTTATAATTTGATTTGTTCGTTTTATTTGCTTATCTGTTTCGGGATAATAAATTATTAATAATGCATATTTTGCTCCAAGTTTGGCTATTAGGGCTTTCTAAAATTTGCTTGTAAATAATTTATTTCGATTTATAATTAGTTTATTAGGTATCCCGTGCTTTAAAATCATGTTTTTAATAAAAACATATACCAGTTTTATAATATTACTGCTTTTTTTATAAGGTAAAAATAAGGCATATTTGGTAAACCTGTTTATTATTATTAAAATATTATTATACTGGATATTTATTAAGGGTTTTTTGGATTTAAAAAGCTTAATTACAAAATTTATCGTAATTTTTTGCCATACCTAGCTAAATACTGGCAGGGGTTAAAATAATTTATAAAGTTTGTGCTTATTGGCCTTATTTTTAGCACAGCTTTTGCAATTTTTAATTGCTTTTTAAACCGTGGCCCGGGTTTTAATAAACCTATAATATTACTGCAATTTTTTCCAGGTTTTGGTTATCCTTTAATATTTATAAATTATTTAACTATAGATTTATTGGATTTTTTTAAAGGTTTATTTTTTTTAAAGTATAACTTTTATTAACACCTATTATATTAAAACCAAATATCCGTTTGGTTTTTGTGCTAAAACTGTGTGTATTTTTGGCAATATTTTGTTTTTATAATCCGATTAACAGCTTAGGGCATTTACCCGTCCGTTTTTCGATCCTTTTTTATATTCGATCCTAAAATTATAATCCTGAGAAAATTAATTTTACCGGATTTATTATTTGTTTAGTATTTGGCAGGTGGTAAAATGTGCCAGATTTTTATAATTTATATAAATTATAGTTTGGTAATTTGTTTGGCATAAATATATTTTTTATTTTTCTAATGCTCGAATAATAATTATAAATTTTTTATTATAAATCGGGTAATTTAATTCCGGTTTATTAAATTTATATAATAAAAAAGTGCAAAAATGCAGCTTTCTGTTGCTATTTTGTTAATTAAATTAGGCTCTAATTGCAAAATCCAATACGTTAATTTTAATTTCGAAAAATTTATTTTAGTTTGGTAAAATTAATACAGGTTTTTATATTACGGCTTTTTTTAGCAAATCGAATATTTTTTATTTTTATATCCCTTAATGGAACTGGTGGTTATTTTTGGTAAAATTTGTAAATAAAAGCGCCATTTTGCTAAAATTCCGGATAAATTGTTGGTAAAAGTTCAAAAAACCCAAAAAACTTTGTATTTTTTTAATATTAATCGGCCTGGGCCATTTTTTTATTACCTGTACCTTTTTTGGTTTTATCTGTATTTAACCCAGTATAATTATATATTTTAAAAAAATTATTTTTTGTGTATGTTATGTATATTTTTCGGGTTTAATTAAAAGTTTTGCATTTTGCAATTTCCGCAAAACTTTATATATATATTTTTTATATTTTTCTAATATTTTTGAAAAAATCAGAATATTATTCAGATAAACAGATATATAAATATCCAGGTATTTTTGTAATACGTGGTTAATTATCCGCTGGAATATAACTGGTGCATTAATAAACCCAAAAATTATTACCAATAATTTGTACGTTTTTAACCGGATCCAAAAGGCAGTTTTTTATTTATTACCTTTTTTAATCTTTAATAAGCTATATATTTTGCATAAATTTAAAGCCGTAAATTATTTAGCTTTATTAAACCTATTTCGTAATTTATTAATAAAAAGCAAAAAATATCGATCTTTTATTATAATTTTATTTAATAAATAATAATCGATTTATATCCATTTCTTTCCATTTTCTTTAAAAACGAATAATATTTTATATCCCACAGGAAAATCCGAAAATCGGATAATGCTTTGTTCCAGGTTTTTTACAAACTGTTTTTGCAATAACCTTTGCTATTTGGGGTTTAACCGGTACAATTTTTGGTAATTAAATTATACTTTTGGTTTAAACTTAATTTTGTAATCAAATAATTTATATTTTAAAAATTTTATTCCTAAACTTTTTTAAAATAATTTTCAGTACCGATAATATTTTTCAGGAATATTTTTCAGGTATTAGCATATTTATTTATTAGGCTAATTGTAATTTTGGTTATAATTTTTTATCGTTTTTGTTTTTTAATTATTATTTTTGGTTATATTTTTTTTTAGGTTATAATTTTGGTTATATTTTTTTATAGCCTATTTTTTATTTTTGGAATTTTTTGCTATTAAGGTTAATATTACCTAATAAGTGCAAATTTATCGGTGCAATTCGCTAGGATTAATTGCCAAATTTTGCTATTATTATAATAATCCTGTTTGGTTTTTATTTTTTATAGTTCGAGGCCCGTAATTATTGGGCTTTTTTGTTTTCCGATAATAATTTTTTCCATTGGATTTTTTCCGAAACCCAATTTATTAAGGGATTAAACTTTTTAAATTAAAAAAAACCCAAAATTAGTTTTTTTCCTTTTATATTTATAATATCCAGGGTAACCTTATAAATTTTCCCCGAAATTTTAAACCTAAATCGATTTATTTTCGAATTAATTATCCCATTATTATAAATAATTGGTTTTTTTTCCATGGTTTTAAAACTGTATAACTGTTATTTTCAACATATCGGTATACCGTACTTTGTTATTATTCCTGGTATAATATAATTTTTATTAAATCCGCAATTAACCATTGCTATTAACTGTTATTTTTGTTATTTAATTATTTTCCTGATATAAAACGGATAATTTGCTATAATTTTTGCTAGGGTTTTTTTTAATTCGTTTTTTTATCCATATTAAGCTTTTGTTTCGGTAGGATATTTTAATTTTTTGGCTTATACTGGTAACCAGGGTAAAGCTGTTTTGTTTGCCAATTTTTGGCTTTTTTTTCGGCATAATATTTGCATTTTGGCTTTTTGCAAATATAATGCGGCAATAATCCTGCTATGCACATTATAAAATAATAGGATATTAGGGTAAATATTATTATTTTTTCGATACGGTTCCGTAATATAATTTGCTATTTTGGCAATTATCACCCTTATTTTGGCAAATCTCGGGACTTTTTGTTATTTTTCACTGGGAACCAATCGTTTTTTAACTTTTTGGGCAAATAATTGTTACAGGCATAATATAAATATTTTGCCCAAAAAATCCCTGCATATTCCGGGCTGTTTACCGCCACATTTTTATAATCCTTATTAATTATATAATTTTGCTGGTATAAAAACGGATTATTTTCCTAATACCGTGCTTGGTATATATTTTTTTTGTAATAAATAATAGTTTGGTTATTTCGGCTTTAATTTAGGCGTTTATCATTATTTTTTATTACGGGCACCCTGCGGTATAATTTGCAATTTTCGGATTTTTCCGGATTATTGGGCTATATTTTAAATAATAAGTACACCGGTATTTTATAAATATAAGTATAAATTTTTTGGTGGGATATTTTACCCTTATTGCTAAGCGTGGCGTACATTTTTCCTTTGCTTATTATTTTTATGCTTTGTTTTTTGTATTTTCTGGGATTTTTTTTTGCGAATACCCAAAACCTGCCTAGCTTAAAATCCTTAATTTCCGGCCTTTTGGTCAGGTATATTTGTTCAAATAATTTATTATCAAAGCTTTCCTCCTCGTTTTTAACCAAAATATCCGATATTTTTTTCTGGGTTAATAAATCCTTAAATATTATTAAGGCTTGCTGGATAAACCGCCGTTTTTTTTATAAAATTTTAATATTATTATTAATAGGTATATCGGTAATTTTTAACATTTTTTGCTTTTTTAATTCCCTAAATTCGGATATTATAAATACTTTATCCAACCTGCCGATTTGTTAAGTGGTAATTAATTATTGCTAGAAATATTAACCTAACCTATCCTTATCTGATTTATGCGTAAAGCACCTATTATTAAAATAATAAATTTAGCTAAATAAAGCTCCTAAATATAAAGCTTTTTCCTGGTCCGTATATTGGATAACTGCAAACTATTTTTGGGAGTAATACTTTTTAATATACCTTTATTATCCGTATTTAAAATATCCTTCGTTTTTGGCATTTTGCTATTTAATATATTTTTGTTTTCTGTGCTATTTTTTTTGCTGCTAGGGATATGTGGCTTTTATAAATAAATTTATAAGTTCCGAATGCATTTTATATATAATAAATTATTATTATCTGGCTTTTTTCTGGTTTGCTTTATTATTTTATTATACTGGTTAGGGTTGCTAAACCTTTTTTTAGGCATTATTTATATAATTAATTATTAATATAATATTTTTGGTAATATAATTAACAAAATCCTTGGGCCTTTTTTTTGGCCAATTTATTTTTAACATTATTTTTTAATTTTTGATAAAATTAAAACATTTTGGTATTTTTTATCCAGTTAAGTTTATTAATAAATTGCTGAAATTTGGCAGTATAAATAAATGCTAATCCTTTTTGGCACAGCTAAAATAACTTTTTTTCGGCCACTTATTTTTTATTTATCTGCCCAAAAAATTTGGCAATTTTTTTACCGAACTTATCGAAATCCGCAAATATCAGTTTGATAAATTTGCTTAATTTATTATTTCCTTTAAAATAATTGGCCCATACGGGTTTGAACTAATTCTTAATTTTGCTATTCAGGCAAATAACAGCATAAGTTATTTTTTAATAATCGTTTTGGAAGCTATCCTGGTAAAATTTAAAATAATTTTTGTATTTTGTAAGAAAAGTTTTAAATTTTTTTTTTTATTATATTTGTCCGGGGTGGGAAATTTATAAATAAAAATAATTTTGGGCTATTTTTTAAATTTTTCGAATTTTTTAATAAAATTTTTTAAAGCGGTGGCAGGATTATTATAATTTTTGCTATTAATAATAATGATCTCAATTTCCTTAGGTGCAATCGATATAATTGCTTACTGCTTGTACCTCCGGTAGGTGCTGAACAGGATCAATTAAAATGTTACAATTACAAATTTTTTATTTTTAGGGTAAAATATTTAAAGGCGGTGTTAAGCAGTATTGGTATTGCAAGGTTGCCTTGCAATGGGGTTTGGGGTTGGTAAAAACGTTATTTGTTATTGTTTGCCTAAAGGAATGTTTTGGAGCTAATTTAGGTTGATTAATACCAAGGCCTCAGTTAAAATTACCTTAATACCTGGGAAGCTTATCCTTTTTATAATTGGATGCTTTTTTATTAAAGTTTTGTGGATTTATGGATCTGTTACTTTTGCCAATAAATTTAAAGATCCTTTTTTGGATCTGTGGATCTGTTATCCTTATTAACAAATCCAAAGATCCTTTTTTGGATCTGTGGATCTGTTATTCTTGCTAACAGATCCAAAGATCCTTCCTGTAGTTATATGACCTACCGTGCTACCCCACCGCGGGGTTGAGGCGCAGCACTGGGCGTTAGCCCCAGCCCTCCTGTTTCCCCGGGCGTAGCGCGGTCGTAACACCGTGGCTTATGCTTATGGCTTGGCCCTAGGGCCAAGCCCCAGGGCCTGGCCCCAGGGCACGGCCCCCAACCCCTGTATATAAACCCTACCTCTGGCACCCCCTCGGGGCCAGAGGTTCTTCTTCCTTATGCGTAACACAAACGCATAGTGCACAATAATAGGACTTTCTCAGATCATAGAGATCGTTATTCACCCCTTTTGGAGAGCTCCGAGCCGTCAAACAGGAGTAACCTACTCCTACCAACAAGAAAATATAAAAAAAAAGTAAATAAAAGGAGAAAGAAAAACAAAAAGAAAAGAACAAAAAAAAAAGCAAAAGAAAACCCAGTCCAAAAAAAGGAGGAAACCACCCAGATGAAAGCAAACGCCGAATCGTAAGTGCAACGTGTTCGCTAAAGGGATGATGGGGAAGTGCAATGGTCCAGGGACCAAGGAGTGGGATGTTATTAGGGGCGGACTCTTCTGCCCGCCAGCGACATCCCAGGCGGTGGATGTTGACAGCAGATCGACGATGACGCCAGGTTTTACGATACAAAGATCTACGAGGTGTAGTATGTGCCGGCGGGGGGGATGACCAGCTCAACGCCCATGACGAAATGGAGCCGGTATGACACTTCTCAGCCAGAAATTGGGGATGGCCATGTCCTTTGCGACCTCAATGCTGTCGAGCTTATGGGCTGGCGGGATCAGTGATTGCCGCAGTTCTCTTGCCAGAATGTGTCCTCTGGATGCAGCCGTCGCCAACGATTGCCCATTCTAGGTTAATACAGGGGGGTGTATGTGTTGCGGCCCGACAACACGCAAATCCAGACTTTGGACTCGCACTCAAATTCAGTGGGCCCCAACGTTGTAAGGCGCTATTACACCTGATCAGCCACTGATCGCCCACCTGTAGTGGCACTACCTTCAACGGTTAAAATCCTACACTCTTCACTTTAAAACTTGGTACATAACTTCGTTTAAAAAAAAAAGGTAAATCTGGTTGAAAAAACAAAAACCACGAGGGAGGTTCCTTCGTGCGAACCTCTCCTAGATATAGTCCCCTGCCTCCGGCTGAAAGTGGCCATCGGGCGAAGCAAGACCCTGTTAGGGACTGGCTCCGTCAAGTGCTGAAACCCCGTACATGGTATTGGTCAGTTGGTGATCGCTGTGGCGGACCCTCCGTGCCAGGAAGCCCGCTGTTCCCGTCTCGAAGGCTCCAACCTTCGGTATCCGGATCTCCTGCCTAGCCTCGTGCCACCTATGCCTGCCCTTCTAACAGGTTCCAAGTGTGAGAAAAGGGGAGGATGTAAAGCAGTATACATCTAACTGGCAAATGTTTAAACTTTATTTATATATGACTTTTGTGGTTAGTGGTGTGGTGAAATCCCGCACTTCGTATGTGATTTGCACACCACCGGCCATGGATAGACGTCCTGGGCGCTAGCAGACGGCGCCGAACCGCGGCTGGGGTCCGTTTTGCCGACAGGCGGTGGATGGTTGATGAAGAACGCCTTGCGTCATCCGGATCAGGTGCTAGAGGCGTAGCGGGAAGATGACATATACAGCGAATCGCTCTGGCGTTGAGAACCCCTGGCATACGGATAGCATACAGCTGGTGTCGAGCCGCATGTCATTTCGGTTCATCCGATCATCGCCGAATGGAGCCCGGGAGAGAATTCCGAGGGTGGGGAGGACAAAGAAAAATCCAAGCGGTCCAATTGGTGGGGATTCTGTGGAAAAACTTGGATGACTTCACCAGATCTCGGGCGGCTCGTTTCCCCTCCGGCTAATCTCAGATCATGGGAATCTCGCCCATCGCTCCGATTCCCGTCCTTTGGACACCCGTATTTGCTACTCCCAAGCCGTCTGGGCATAGAAACGCGCCGATCCCCGCTCTCCGCCAACCCGCCAGCAGCCATGGCACTGCATTGGCAACGGAGCCATCACATGCAGCCTCCTGAGGCATTTCTGCCTTCTGCGAAGCAGTGCAGCTGAAATCAACAGAGAGCATGGCTTTATTTATGAGCCTGTCTAGCCCACCATGCACTTCCCGTCGGATAGAGATCGGTTCTCGTCACGACAGACTGCTCTGTTTGCGACGAAAAAGCGACGCCTTGCTCGATAACAGGACCGCCTTCCGTCCTTGACTATGGCTAGATCAGCAACACTGTGCGTGATCGCCCTGCTCGGGTGTTTCACCGCGGCCCAGAAGCCCATAGGCACCGAGGTCCACCCCAGGATCACCACCTTTCGCTGCACACTCGCCGGAGGCTGCAAGGAGAAAACCAACTACATCGTTTTGGACTCCCTTACCCATCCCGTTTACCAGCAAGCCAACGGCCACCACTGCGGCTCATGGGGCGAGCGGGCCAACGTGACGGCGTGTCCGA
Organism: Magnaporthiopsis rhizophila; assembly: GCA_003049465.1. Classification (NCBI taxonomy): domain Eukaryota; kingdom Fungi; phylum Ascomycota; class Sordariomycetes; order Magnaporthales; family Magnaporthaceae; genus Magnaporthiopsis; species Magnaporthiopsis rhizophila. Next base: position 181,217 of record PYSS01000078.1, on the reverse strand, counting down.
CCAAGGAGGCGTGTGCTGAGAACTGCGTTATGGAAGGCCTCCAAGACTACAGCGTCGTCGGAGTTTCCACCAGCGGCGCCAGCCTGCGCCTGCAGCAACTCCGTAACGGCCAGATCGTCAGCCCGCGCGTTTACCTGCTTGACGGAACGGAGAACAAGTACGAGATGCTGCAGCTTACAGGCAACGAGTTCACCTTCGACGTCATCATGAACAAGCTGCCGTGCGGCATGAACAGTGCCCTCTACCTGTCTGAGATGCTGGCCGATGGAGGCAAGAGCGAGCTCAACAAGGGCGGCGCGTACTGGGGCACTGGATATTGCGATGCTCAGTGCTACACTACCCCTTTTATCAACGGCGAGGTTGGTCACCCGAGGGATCTAGTGATATGATTGACAATCTGGACTGACGCTGAACCTGGTGTGGCTTCTCTAGGGCAACATCAAGGGGACCGGAAGCTGCTGCAACGAAATGGACATCTGGGAGGCAAACAGCCGCGCCAACCACATTGCTCCACACCCCTGTAACCAGACTGCTTTGTATGAATGTGAGGGCGAGGAGTGCGGGTTTGAGGGCGTCTGCGACAAGAACGGGCAAGTAGCCGACACCTACTCTTGAATCCTAGCGCCACAGTTACTTATGCTGATCGTTCGAAACAGTTGCGCTTGGAACCCCTACCGCATCAAGCAGCCATACTACTACGGGAACAACAACAGCTTCAAGGTCGACACCAGCAAGCCCATGACCGTCGTCACCCAGTTCCCCGCCAACAAGGCCGGAAAGCTGGCCGAGATCCGGCGCCTGTACGTGCAGGACGGCGTCGTGATCCGGGCCGACGCCGTGAAAGTCGAGGGTCTGCCGGCGATCGACGCCATGAACGACGATTTCTGCCGGCTCACGGGCAGCCGGCGGTTCATGGACCTGGGCGCGCACGAGGGCATGGGCGACGCCCTGGCGCGGGGCATGGTGCTCGCCATGAGCATCTGGTGGGACGAGGGCGGGCACATGCAGTGGCTCGACGGCGCCGCGGACGGCGCGGGCCCGTGCAACGCCACCGAGGGAGCACCCCGCAACATCCGCCTCGTCGAGCCCAACCCCGAGGTCACCTTCAGCAACATCAAGTGGGGCGAAATCGGGTCGACGTTCAAGGGTCGCGGCCACTGCCCTCGGCGGAGGCACGTGCGGACCTGAGTTAAGAAGTTGGTTGTACCCGGGTTTGTTTCTTGCCAAGCACCCGCTACTGCTATACCCCCGCGCGGGGGCACAGGCGCGCGAGAATCCTGCGTAACGAGGTCGGGATATACCGGACTGGCGCCCGGAAGGGAGTCACGAGGGCGTGGCATAATCAACTGCCGGATTTCACATATACGAGTGGCCTTGGCGATACTCTTGGCATTATTGCGGGCCGGGTATCTGGATACCTTGACAGGCTTTTCCGAAGCCGTCTACCGACGGTGAGAGCAATAGGACAGAGACTGCTATGCGGCCTCCGCTCGTAAAGCCCTCTTTAGATGTCCACCCTTGTCAAAAGACACGATTCGACGGAAAAGAGCGGGCAAGGAAAATAAAACCAGTTCACCAAGCCGAGTACCTAACGTAGAGCTACCTATCGGAGAATATCAAGTATTGTAAAGCCCGGACAAGGCGTGCGCGTCGATAGGAGCCATCGAGTCTTCCATTTTCCGTCTTCCATCCGCCGGGCATACCGCGCGTGCGTTTTTTCGGTCGCGAACAAAAGATGGTATATACCATAACGACGGGGATCCAACACCTTTCCTTGCAAAACCCCTTGTGAGATATGAGTAGATAACGAGCGACTGACTGTAAAACCTGGGCAGCAAGCGTTTCTTTGTTTCTTTTCGAATAGTTTCAAGCAATCTGGAAAAGTCTCAAGGGGCAAGCGCGGGGTGCAGGCGGTGCTGGGGAACCGGGAGGGGCACAGCAACAACAAACATGAATCCAAAAACTTAATACAAAAGGGAAAACGAGGAGCGAGTACACGGACTTTCGGCGTATGGCGGGGCGACGTGACGGGCGCTGCGTTTGAGAGGCACCGAGCGGTTCACGTTGCCGTCGCCGGAGGTTGTTTACTGCTTCAAGTTGCCGCCAAAGTTAGCAGGATGACCACCACCACGAGTCGGGTAGGACCGGCCGCAACCATGACCGACCGTGTTGCCGGCTGCTGCTCACCTCGTTGCTGCCTAGGCAGGAGGCGCGGGCGGGCCCGCAGGAGGCACATCTCCGGGGACGGGCGGCGGGACGGGAGTGCCTTCGGCCGGGGGTGGGGCGGGTGCCCCAGGAGCCGGCGGAGGAATGGGTTCTCCGGGAACTGGGGACGGTGCCGGAGCCCCAGGAACGGGCGTCGGAGCGGGAGCGCTGGGGACAGGAGGCGGGACGGGAGCACCTTCGGCCGGGGGCGGGGCCGGGGTCCCAGGAGCTCCTGGGGCGGGAGGCGGAGCGGGAGCGCCAGGGGAGGGAGTCGGAGCAGGAGCCCCTGGGACTGGGGGTGGAGGAGGCGCCCCAAGAGCCGGCGGCGGGGCAGGGCCGCCCGGAACGGGGGGCGGAGCCGGATCGCCAGGGACGGGAGGTGGGACAGGAGCCCCAGGAACAGGGAGTGGGACTGGAGCCCCAGGAGCGGGCGGCGGAACCTGGCGACCTGTTTTTTTTTTTTTTTTTTTTTTTTTTTCAATCCAGCGGTTAGCACGTGAAAACCATATCGTGGCGGCAGTGTAAGCTCTTGTTGTTGTCTCGATACAAGGCAGGGACGGCATAAAGCCTTGGAGACCCACCCCTGAGTACCGGAGCCGGGGCGGCCGCAGCCGCGCCGATCAGGAGGCAGTAGATGCTGAAGGCGTTGGACCTCATGTCGTTGAGCTTTTCTAGTATGTATCGGGTGGTGGTGTTGCTAGTAGATCGGATGGCAGAAAGCTTGAGACTTTGTCCTGATGATGAGAGAGGAGCCAACAGAAGTGGTCGAGGCTGTCCGGGCTGATCATCTCATCTTTCTTCCCATCTACTGCATCAACGACGCTGCCCTTTTATACACGATATATCTTCTATAGGCCGACAAAAGTTCACAGAACTTCACAAAAGTTCAAAGTGCTTTTCCGACGATCACATCCGTCTTCGCTCGCATCACCACCATCACCATCACCACTGGGGCCTCGAGTCTACCCACAATCACCATCAAAGCTTGGATGGCTTCATCAAGGCGCAATAGGGTGGCGATGGGCTGTGTCCTTCCTCCCTCCTCCACCCAGCATACAACCGAACCGGCACCTGTCGACGGACGAGGGAAGTGAGGCAGGCGGGTGGAGAGTCAAGCCGTCCGTCCATGATGTGGGCTCTCAAAAAAGCTTTCCGTCCTGCCAATGTCCTCATATAATCGACGACGGATAGGAGCAAAACAAGCTTTATTAAACGGCCATATAACGCTCTTGGCGCGCCTTTTACTGTCCGTAGGCGGGCAGAGAGAGCTTGTGTCATGTTTAGAAAAGAACGACTTGGGTGTGATCTGAGGTTGGCTCAAGCGTGGCTGGTGGAAAGAAAAAGTGCCGATGCTGCAGGACGAAAATACCGGCCTTCCAGAACGCAGAGGACAAATTAGGAGTCGAGACATCCGTTGACCAAAAGTTTATCAAAAGGCCCCTCTTCTCCTCTCAAATCACCCCATGCAGCGACGTGCCACTGCATCCCGACACCCACGGTCTTCGAAGAGTCTGTGCAAGTGCCGTCAAACTGTGTCATGGCAGTGTCATAAAAACTGGGGTTGGGCAGAGACACAAGTCGGTCGATTCAAGGGTCGTTGTCGCTTTTAGCGACTCGGCGGTCCGTTACTCTAATATGCTTTAAGCTTCTCCCCGCCCATTCTTTGGAAGATTTACTTTCCCGCTCGTTTTGTAGCTTTACACACCCTGGTCCAGCGGTCCTTCACATCATGTTGTCGTGCTCGCGGTCGTCATGCTCATGGCGGACACCAGGACGAGGAAGCTGCACGTAGCAGCCCCGACCCTGGCCTTGACGACCGCCTCCAATCCGTCCGGGAGCGTCAGCCGTTTCTCGCTCTTTTCCGCGCTGTGGTGCATGTCCCATCGCGTGACGGCCGCGGCGTCCGCCAGCTCGTCGCTCTGACCGCTGATGAGCGTGCCCAGGGTGAAGCGCATGTGCCCGCCCGGCTGGGGGTGGCACACAAACGCAAAAGGGTGGTGGTGGCCGGCCCCGCGGCGATCAAACATGATCCAACCTAGCGTAGAATCCCTCATGCCAAAGGTTGCTTCCCACAGCTCGACTGCTACCGTGGAGCAGGCCACGGATTCGTCCTTCATGCTCCACACCCACCCTTCACCGCCGACTTGCCGAATGTAGCAGCTACAGAGGGGCACGTGGACTCGAACCGTAACCAAGTTCAACCCTCTGGGGACCAGGTCTCCAATGGCTCCGCCGCGGCTGTACTCGATGAACCGTGGGTCCGTCCCCATGTATGCGGCTATGCTCTTGCGTGCTGGCAGGCTCGAGTCTTCTCCGGTGTGATAGAGTGTTTTGCCAACCTGGTATCTGTACAAGACCCGGGCTCCGCCACTGACTATGTCCAAAAGAGGCAATACAATTCTCCAGCCAGACTCGGCGTCCCTGCAGTCGAGCACGACAAACACCAGCCTGTCGTAGAGCGGACGCAGCAGCCCGAGGTTTTTATCATTATTGCCGCTGCCTGGGGTCGAACCAACGAGCTTCTCGTCCAGGATCGGGACTCGCATGATGACGCTGGTCTTGGACACTTCGTAGCAGTGCAAGGGCATTGGCCCCCCGGCAGGCACTTTAGAACAACCAATCGTGCTGCTCTCTACATTCTGGGCGTGGACGAAACAACGTGGCGAACCGGCCAGAAGACCCGTCACGAGATGCCGCTGCGGCCGTGCGCCAGCGACTGTCGGGTTGTGCCACACAAAGATGCTTGCGTCATCCGACTGGTTCATGACGACTTGCTGAAGCCGCAGGAACGCCTTTTCGCCCTCGCCATACAGCAGGGGCATGTTGACGTCGAGCAACCCCATGAGACAGTAGGCCTGGTCCTCGATACGTGTGGTTGTTCGTCGGGACGCCCAGGACAGCTTCTGCGCGATCGAGTATCGCCTCAGAAGCGCAGACAAGCCGTATCCGCGGCGAATGGATGGCTTGAAGAGTTCGCCGTGAATGCCTGTGATTGAGTGAAGGAGGGGACCCAGCGTCGTCCTGGTTCCCATCTCCTGCCATTCCGAGTTCAGGAAGACGACCGAGTCCGGCGCTACGAGCTCCTGAAGCGTCCAGCCACGCTCGAACCATTGGCTGCGTCGGAACGAGGCATCGATCGAAGCTTGGTCGGCGCAAGGCGGGTCCGTCACGTCGCTGAGGTACGCGTAGCAAATAGACGCGTCCTGATACCAGCGAAACATAGAGTTGATAGCCTCAGACAGCTCGGCGCTGGACGACTTGTCGATGCAGCAAGTATCCATCCACCCGTACCAGTACCCCTCCTCGCGCGAAAGGGCGCAAAACCTCGCTAGCTTTTGGAAGCCCTCGAGATGGTGACGCTGCTCCGACTGCATCCCCTGGAAGTCGACTTCCTCGCGTCCCCATCGATGAGAAAGGATAGAGTAGGGAGGGATACTGGCATCACCACCGTCACCAAACTCCTCCAGCTGCAGAGTTCGAGTGTTGAGGAGGCGCATCGTGACGACGTATTGTAGGCGTGTCTGGGCAAGAGTGTTGTCGAAGAGGGATGCGGGGTTACTCTAGTGGCAGTGTAAGCTGCGGTTTAGGAATGGCCTGCCCCACCCGACTGCAGCTGCCTGCATATGGCCTGCATGGCTCCATGTGGCATCCGATATGCACTGCCCTTCTTGCACAAGAGTCCAACAAGATCAAAACCCCTGGCGCTGGCCATGTCATACGAGCCAAGCGCTCAGGGCGACAAACTGAACGAGTGCAAAGTGCAAGATCGAAACCGGACGTGTGCTTCCGCTCCCTAGTCGTTGCGTGGCTGGGACAGAGATGGCGGTAATTGTCGGCACATCCGGATTCCTGCTCACAGTGGAGGAGGATAATGATGGTGCTGATGATGTTATCGGAGGAGGAGGTGGTGGCTTGGGCGCTGCGGCTGGGGCAAAGAGTCCTCCCTGCGTACCGTTCTGGCTTGGCGGGGAGGCGACACGCGTGGGCATCAGGGCGACGATGGTGATGCCATCGACCAGCTTTTCCGAGTCTGGGGTCGTGAAGGAGGCTTGCGGAAAGCCGCACTGGGACACGATTTTGCGCGAATCAAACGCCGCTACGGTGACTCGTTATTAGAAGATGATCCAGCCTTAGTGCGGCGGTTCGCGACATGTCCTGCTCACCTTTCCGAGCCCTTAGGCTGTCACCGCGTTTCTGGAAGGCGCAGTCGGCGCATAGGCCGGATATATTGGCGACGTCAAAGCTCCGGTTCTGGCAGTAGCAGGCGTTCTGAAAAGAGGTTCTCTCCAGCCGCTGCCGCTCGGCCTCGCAAGGACGGCGAGGAGGCTGGGGAGGGATAGGAGGGTCAGGTGGGCGAGACTTGCCCTTGCCTATACCTTTACCCTTAGCCTTGCCCTTGCTCCTCAGCACAGGGAGAGTGTTGTTGAGCAGCGACGCCAGCACGCCGATCGGGTCGAAGGCGCCGGCCACCGAAAGCATGACGCCCGAGAATGGCAGGGATACCTTGAGGATTACAGTGCGGTTGGCGGGCCCGCTCGGCGGCGACCAGACTGACACGGGAGGCTCCACCTCAGGGTCGTCGGACGCGGGGTCGTCTGAGCACGGGACGCGTGCGAGCGGGGGGAACACGCCGCTCTCAGCCCGCGTGCAAGCGCCCGAGAGCAGCACGACGGGCTCGCACATGCGCCTGCAGCCGTCAGGCACGGTCACGTCGAGGAGGTTGAGGGCCGACCCGGTCGTGACGGTCAGGGAGAGGGCGGTTATGAGGACGACGGGTCGAGCGAGCATCAGGCAGGCAAGAAGCCAAGCTCCGAGTATATTGAGGGTGTTTGAGCGCAGGGTTGAAGGGGCTTCCCAGCCAGCGGGCAGAGGATTGAAGGGCCAGGGTAGATGGTCCCGTCACAAACGGATTGCTGTCGCGGATATGGACCGAGCCAGATCAGGCCAGACCAGGTCGGCAACGCTCACAAAAGAGGGACAAGGCATCCCCTCTTTGTATGTAACCGGGCAAGAGCCGCTGCGGGCAAAGTCGAGCAAAAGGACGAGCATCATCGTGGATCTGCATCGTGGATCATGGAGAAACGCCTTCATGCGAGGCCGGGGCGGTGCGCGTGGGCTTCGCCCTCGGGAAACACGCCGGCTGGTGCCGGATTCGATCGACAATCGGGTGTCACACACCTAACCTGGGTCTGCGCGTCTTTGATAGGCCGGCCAGATGTTCGCGCGGTTGGCGCTGTCGCAGGTGCCTTCGATGGATGTGCGGAAATGGCCGGGACCCTGTTTCGACTCCCCCGCAGTGGGGAACTGAAGCCGGAACCCTTTGGAGCCCTCCCCCATCTCATGCATCGCATGGAGCGCCATGTAGATTATCCCTACTTTATTTTGACGCGTGAAACGTCTTTGAAGTAAGCGAATCGCGCCGTCCTTTTGACGACGGCATCTTGTTGTTCCGAAAGCCGTTCACCTTCCCCTTTCTCTTCCTGTCGAGGCTTTCCTTTTGTCTCCCGCGCCACTCTTTTTTTTTTCTCCTTCGCTCCTTGTACAGTAGTGTGCAAAAAAAAAAAAAAAAAACGCAAATCCGTGCATGGGCCACCCACATAGATTCTACGCCCCGTACGATTGAGGCCTTTTACCAGCCCCGGGGTTGGTATACCAAGTATTAGCGTATTATATATAACAAACTCCGGTCAATTTTATCTTTATTGCAAGTAACCGCATGCAAATAGCTTTATTTTGGATCAAATGCGGCCCTTTTGAAATAGGGGTGTTTGGTAGTGGTGAGTGTGGCCCATGCACGGATTTGCGTTTTTTTTTTTTGTTTTTTTTTTTGCACACTACTGTAGTTCCGTCATCCCCGGCGCCTACTTGCGCTCCTAGCGCCAAGCCAGCGCGCTAGTGACCGCTTGCAGCGGACTTTAGCCGCCCAAACCCGCTTCAGTCCGCAGCACATGCTGTCGGGCTAGCTGATGGAATCGCACACATCATCAATATTATCTCCGTTCTCGTCCGGATCCATCGATGCAAGTCGGGCGCTTGCTGACAGGAGTATCAACGCCTCCAACGTAAATGGAGTATTTAGCCTCGCCAATGCCTGCTTTGTTTGCCAATTCAGATCATGACAATTACTGTTCTCCTCGTTCAATCCGTCATTCTCAGCGTGAAGCCAAACTTTGCCTTATACACACCACCACGCTCCAGCCCGCCCCACAAAAATGCACGCTATCCTAACAGGAGCCACCGGCCTTGTCGGCTCCGGCGTGTTTGACGCCATGCTCAAGGCCGCCGACGTCACGAAGATCACAATTCTCAGTCGGCGACCCGTCAAGATGGCCGAGGACGCCAAGGACCCTCGCGTCAACACCATCATCCACCCCGACTTTGAGCGCTACGGGCCGGACCTCATCTCGCAGCTGCGCGGCGCAAGCGGAGTCGTGTGGGCCCTGGGCATCAGCCAGAGCGCCGTGGGCAGCGACGAGTACATCAAGATCACAAAGACGTACGCGCTCGAGGCCGCCAAGGCCTTTTCCGACATGGCCCGCTCGACCGGCGAGCCCTTTAACTTCGTCTATGTCTCCGGAGAGGGCGCGACGCTAGAGCCGGGCCGGTTCTCGCCCATCTTCGCGCGCGTCAAGGGCGAGACCGAGGCGGAGCTGGCTCGCATGCGCGAGGAGAACCCGCTGTTCAGGGCCAACACCGTCCGGCCCGGCGCCATCGACTACACCGGCCACGATGCGATCAAGCCGTACATGCCCGTTCAGCCACTCTTGAACAGGGCTGTGCTGCCCGCTTTCAGGGCCCTGCTGAGCAGCCAGACCACTCCCACAGAGCCTCTTGGCAGGTTCCTGACGGACATGGCGATCGGGAAATGGTCAGATGCCAGCAAGCTCGCCGGCTCAGGAGTGAAGCCTGTGGGTTCCTCGGGCTTCGCTATCGTTCATAACAGCGCGGTTAGGAGAATGATGGGGCTCGACAAGCCATAACTAGCCTTGGTGGGGGAGGTGAGAATGCGTGGATAGATTTATAGCTGGGACTCATCACCGCTCAAACTATGGCACTTTCTTTACATAAACTCGAGATGAATCAGAGTAACACCCGATAATGGTAATTTCAAAAAACTTCTCCGATCAAGCTTCTCATATGTCTTCAAAGTTAGTACGCAAGCTTTTTGGCCGACTTTACTGTCATAGCAAATTGCAAAGACTCGGCGAATCTGCAGCAGTTTTGGTCGAGCAGTGTTGCATTCGACTATCTGAGTGCCTTGTAGGGCGAGGTAATATGTACTGATAGAAGTGAAGATATGTACAATAAAGAAATTAGAGAAAGTCCCCTCCTCATTTTCAACATAATCATTCATTCAAACCACCTCTCATTGGAAATCTCCCAGCCAGTGAAGTGAAATATTTGAGAGAGACGTTGTTCAAAGAGGCCGAGACTTTTTCTCGCTAGTCTCTTTACAGCCACTTCCAGGAGCCCTTGATGCGGCCCTTACCGAGGTCGGCCAGCTTCTTGAACGCGGCGGGGCTCAGGTCGACGTCGCCCTTCTTGCAGCCGTCGCACCGGTCGCGGAGGGTCACGTCGACCGACTTGCCGCCGTAGGAGACGCGCATCTTCTTGCCGCAGAGCGTGTTCTTGTTGGGGTTCCCGCCGGGCGTGTAGGGGTCGAAGTCAGCCTTGTTGAGCGCCACGATGAGGTCGCTGTCCTTGTTGGTCTGGCCGCAGGCGCCCAGCCCGACGTTGTACCAGGTGATGTCGCCGTTGGCGCGGGGCTCGATGACGCTGCGCGCCTCGTTGCCGGCGGCCTCGACCTCGGCGGGGAGAGCGGCGCCGGCGACGGCCGAGGTGAGGAGGGCGATGGCGGCGATGCGGAACTGCATTTTGATGGATGGGAGAGTGAACGAATTTAGAGCCGAAGCTGAAATTATATTGGTGGGTGAGAGTATGGAGAAGGTGATCTTGATGCCACGAGTGTCTGACGAGACCTTGCTGGTGGTGATGATGATATTCCCATTCTCTCAGACGGCGAGGAACAAAGGCGTATTTATATTCATCAGCTCACACCAATATCATCGCATGAAACTCATACTTCTTATCTCCCGCTGCTGCTGGTCACCATGTCTGTGTCTGAGTGAGGCCATTTCCTCTCATGTGTTCGCACCCCGCGCAAAGGATCACAGCGTAGCTCCATCCGCACATCGCGTAAAAATCAGCCAATAGCTTCAATATTTCCACCAGCATGTGTCGTTCGGTGTCCCGATGTGGTCGTATCTCGGTTTTATCGTGGTCTCAATATTCCTTCGACCGACACCAAGCTGTAATTACCATGCCATACGCGCCGCCGTAAGGAGCAAGTGCTGATACTGTGGATCAACGGCCGAGAGCCTCTCACCACATCCGAGACTAGGCGACCAATTGGAGGCAATAATTATCTGTAAGAGGTGTACTACCCCTCGGGGAATCGGTGAGCCGGGATCTGGCCGGATCCCGCTGCCGTCTACCTCACTCAGCGCACACACCTTAGCGGGACAGGCCGAGCAAAAAGGAGCTTGTTTTCCCTTTTGGGACAGACTCAACGTTACACCTAAGCCATCTGAGTCCAGGCCCGAATACCCGCGTCAATGATGAGTGGAGCGAGGAATCCTTCTCGGCTGCTTGGCATCCAATCAGGCTTTTTCGATCGGAGACAGCCGAGGCTAGGCTTGTCTTGTCAGAACGCAGTTGGTGTTCCTGCATCAGGCTGCGATCTAACACCCCGGCGATCCGATCAGAATGAAAGCCTGAATAGGGAAAGTCAGGGGATACTGATCCAATGTAAGCCCGTTGGGGTGCCTAATGCTACCATAAGCAAGGGGTCACAAATAATGAAGTCTCCCCATCATCCCACGCAGCTCGGCGTAAGGAAGCTGACGGACTCGACCGCGGTGTCTTTCCGCCTTTCCCAGCAGCGTCTTGGCGCAAGTCGCTTTGTCACCCAGCTCGGCGAAACCCGATCAATGGAGCAAACACAATGATACCCTGGCACCTCATGCATCAATCGTCCAAATGCTCGTGGCGTGTCGTTTATCATTCGAGTAGGAACAAGGGCTGGCGGTGGACTATTACGTCAGCTCCTGTGTGGTACGAACTGACGACAATGATTGGCCGCTATATCGCCAACATCGGTCTGTCCCAAAAAGGAAGGCCACATCCCATGTTGGGCTGCCTTTCTCCTTGATACCCATGCGGAGTCAGTCAGATGAGGAGACAGTTCTTTATGGCTTCTCTGTCTCATCTTTATAACTTTCCTTTTTCCTGGTTTCCATCCAAGTTTGATTGCAAGTGAGGGTTGAGCGCGGATTCTCAGCCAACCAATCAACCAAGCAGGCGTGGTGACGTATGCCCAGGCGCACAAAAAAGCAATTGGCCCTGGCACACGACCAAGGAATCATGACATCACAGCCAATGATTTGGATACCCGCAGTACTCTGGGCATCAGGGAACAAAAGTTCGGATGGAAGCCGGATGTATTCCACCGACTTCCCTCTCGGAGCACACAGTAGATTATTGTCGCAAGGTCCACCTCAGACCCAAACCTCTGGGTCGATCCAGCCATCTCGCCACTGCTCTCTGCTGCCCAGACCACCCTCCATTTCGCGTCTCATTTCCAGGCTGAGGCCGTCAAAATCGTCTCCGTCACGACGTTGAAACAGAGAAAAAAACGGCGGATCTCGTAAGGAGGGATAAAAAAAAAAAAAAAAAAAAAACGAAAAGCACCATGGCCAGGCTGCCGTTCCTCCGTCGCCGACGCGAAGATGATGGCCCGACCCTTCCCAGGCACAACAACCATCTGTCTCGCCGGCGCGCGAGCAGCCAGTCCACAAAAACCTCGCCGCCCGAGCCTTACAGCATGCGCCGTCGACCCACATTCCTGGAGTGGCTCAAGATCACCCTCCTGGACCTGATCACCATGGCCGTTCTCGGCGCCCTATCGCTTGTCGTAAGTAACTTCCAGATCCCCATCTCACACGCCTGGCACGCGCTTGCTGACACCCCACTCATCGGGCCATTCCATAGATCTTCCGCCTCCCCCCACCAGCCCACCGAAACTTCCCCGTCACGTTCATGCCGAACGAGGACGCGGTCTTCGGGCGAATCAGCCCGGGGTCCGGGGACGTGGTGTACCCGCAGTTCGCGTACCCGTACCAGGACCAGTTCATCCCCAGCCACGCCGCTACCGTCCTCGCGGCCGGAGTTCCCATCGCGACCTTCCTGCTGGCCCAGATCCGGATCCGGTCGTTCTGGGACCTCAACAACGCCATCATGGGCCTGCTCTACAGCCTCATCACGAGCGCCCTGTTCCAGGTCACCATCAAGTGGCTTATCGGCGGCCTCCGGCCCAACTTCCTGACCGTCTGCAATCCGGATCCGTCGCTCGCCCGGCAGCCGGGGGGCAACAAGACGGGGCTCGAAGGCACCGGATACGGCGGCATCATGTACACCTACGAGATCTGCCGCGGAGGAACCAACGGGGACATGAGCGGGGTCTTCAACAGCCTCGAGTCGTTTCCGTCGGGCCACACCACAGCGTCATTCGCAGGCTTCGTCTACCTGTATCTCTACCTAAACGCCAAGCTCAAGGTCTTTTCAAACTACCACCCATCCATGTGGAAGCTGGCGCTTACTTATGCGCCCATCTTGGGTGCTACTCTGATCGGAGGGTCGTTGACTGTCGATCAGAGCCACAACTGGTCAGTCTCTCCCGCTCTAACCCTTTTGTTTTGCCGACCAAAAGTGCCACACGCACATGGCTCGGAACCCGAAATCCCGGCAAGCCCACCTGGACTTTTCCGCTTTCCTTCTCGGTTCCAACGACCCAAAACATGTTAAAGCTGACCCATGACATCAAGGTATGACATCGTCGCCGGCGGCATCATCGGTACTATGTTTGCCCTGTCTAGTTACCGGACCGTGTATGCCGCAATCTGGGACTGGCGCATCAACCATATCCCGCTGCATCGCCGCAAGACCTTCGCACCTGCCGAGGATGTGGTAGGCATGGGCTGGACCATGACGCGGCGCGCAGGCTGGGGACGGAGGCGAGGAGCAAAGATTGGCGGCCAGGAAAAACTGCCGGCATCTGCCGAGAACACGTCGTCGGCCAGGGACGGCGAGATGTTCAGGAGCCGGACGGACGACACTCGGACCGCCATGTCGCCTCCCCAAACGACCGGGACCATGAACGGTGGCGGCCCGTATAGACATCACCAAGGTCGCGTGGTTCCTGGCGCGGTGGATACGCCTCGTGTAGGCGGAAGTGAGAGGCGCGACCGCAGCGGGGTTGGAGCAAACATGGTTTGACAAAGATTCACGTTGCTCGGAGGATCTGGTGCGGTACCTTTTTGATGGGTGTTAACTCATGTGTGCGACGGAGTTCAGGGGTCAAGATGGACAGTTCTCGAGTCTCCCCCTTCGAGGAACGGGTGATAATCAGCATTAAGAGTAATTTAGTCTTTATAGCATACCCAGTAGAAGTGAACTTCCTTTCTAGTCCCACACGTCCAGCCCCGACCGAAAAGGATTGGGTGACATCACTTGGACGCCAAGGCTTATCACTCGTCTCTGAACCGAAGCTGCAGGGTGCGAGGCCTCCAGCCCACTGTGTCAAAAGCTTTCCAGAAGGCCTCCTTCTCCGCCGTGGGCTTGGCGCCGATAAACACCCTGAGGCTGGACAGCTCGGGCACGGCCGAAGCGAGGGCGCGGACAAGATCGTTCCAGAGAGCGATCCCGACGACCGGGGTGGATCTAGCGACGGCGGAGGCGATGCGGGGATACATAGGCTCGATGGCACGCAAGTAAAGACAATCTTTATCGTAGATGAAGTGAAACTCGATGTACTTGATCAGGTGCGTGTATCGGTGCGGCGAAGTTTCAAAAAATTGGGTGACGTCGGCAGTTGACTTGAAAATGAACGCCGTCGTTTCGAACAGCGTCGCGATGGATTCAGAGTACCTGTGGGTGGCGATTGGATGGGTATTATCAGCTCGAGTCGCTGTGACCCGGCATGCAATTCCAATTTCAAAAGATAGACTCACATTCTGCTCGAGGTCAAGAACATGGCCCTGAGATGCGCCATGGCGTCGGCAGCCGTGGGGCGGACTCCCGAGCCGGCGCGCGGACGGACCGCACGAGACACGCAATCCATGTGGTCGCCCCAGCGCACGCGGAGCGACCAGCGCCACCACCACCAGAGGTTCGGATCCGGGCCGCCAGAGGCGTGGACATTTGCGTCGATGAGGATATTACGCTCGTTGGCATTGGCCACCGTCAGCGGGCCACGGATGCAACTTCCATCTTCACCTCCCGTCTGGTGCTGGGGATGGGAGTGGTCGAGGATGCAGGGGGCAAAGTCGAGGGTGTCGACCAGGTTCTCGTTCGAGACGTGGATGCGGCGGCTGCCGTTCATCCAGACGCGGAAGACCTCGATGTAGATCAGGCGGCGGATCTCGGGCGGGAGGCGGGAGAAGAAGAGTGACGATAGCTGCGGGTCCGACCTGGACTCGAGCTCGGCGCTGGTCGTCGCTGCGGGGATGATGTCGCGCTCATCATTTTCTTGGGTGCCATCCATAGACGTGGGCGGCGGGGCGGCTTGAGCGGCCTGCGGGTCGGTATCGGGAGGGCTGCCGTTCGCTCTGGGAGCCCCGGACCTTCGCTTGACGACGCGGTCCCTGATGGTGGAGAGCTTGCGCAGCTGGCGTATCGCCGCCAGCGGCAATAGAGAATGCCAACGTCTTCTGTGGATTGCCATGGCAAACGGTCCTAAAGGTTCGACCGCTATTGGGTCTCGTCGTGAGTGTGTCAGGAAATGAGTCGAAAAACCGAACTGAGGATGTGGTTCGCTTGCGTGAGAAAAAGGAGAATAGGGAATGTCGTGAATTGAAAGCAGGTCGGGCTCGCTCCAGGACTTGAGGGAAAACTTCAGCTAAGGAGGTTTCGGGACCCAACCGTCCTCTCTCCTCTGTCCTGCAGGTGGTGGTTTGGTTAGGCTGTTTTGGATGCCGACCGCGTGCGACGTCCATCAAATTGGCTTTGGCGGGCCGCAGCATCAGGCACGCTGGAATACGGGGCACATGTAACTGGACCCACCTCGAAAGACGACTGGGAAGTGACGAACTACCAGGCCCCTGCTGTTGCGGCTGAGCGATTGACCCTTGCCCCTGCGCCCCACGAAGGTGGAGGCCACCATCTGACGCATGGTGGGAAGGAACATCCATTGATGATGGAAGGCAGCTAAGGCTAAATACGGGACGCCAACCAAAAGAGAACATTGTGTCCAAGATCGTGATTACCCTGAACGTCGCTAACTCCCTGTCAGCCACTCTCGTAACCGGAAAGCCCGACGAGGCTGTCACCATTCACTAAAGACTGCGACTGGACGCCATCTTTTGAACTAAATTAGACAGGGGCGGCATGGCCACACGCGGGCGTCGAGTCCAAATTGTTTGATCCAATCCCAGCCAACCGACAGGCGGCAGTCATAGCTCACGCAAGTCGGGCTTGAAACGACACCAATTTGAGGGTGTGGCATCGAACTGCCCTTGTTCTTTTGTTCTCTAGTCGCTTGAACCCCAAAACTTGCACCAACAATCAACCTGACGCGAAGCACAAACTCAACACAGGGACGATCAATGAGGAAATACGGTCAAATATTACATGCCGGAGCGAGGATGGGTGGTATACATACAAAAGAACGACAAAGTAAATACACGAGCGCCCCCGATCCCACAACAGAAGTCTACGCCTTCAGGTTTTCCAGTTCGGGATAGTTGGGCAGATCCCACGGCTTGTCATCCGAGCCCAGCATCTGCATGAGTTTGTCGAGCCGAAGAAGGGTGAAGATCCCAAGGAACCAATATGTCAAGGTTATCGTCCACGAGCTCTTCTGCATCCCACACTTGAAGACCCAGCCGGGGATGTTCTGAGCCTCGTGTATCAGCGGCCGAAGCTTGGCGTCGTATTCCCTCAGCGCGCTCGCGACGTCGACGGACTCGGCCTCGGTGTGGCGCGCAAGCTCGCCCGCGAGGACGTAGGCGCCGATCAGGGCGCCCGAGGTGCCGAAGCCCGACAGCGTCGCGGCGCTGTAGCCGGCGTCGCCCAGCAGCGTGATGCGGCCCCTGGTCCAGGACCGGCCCTCGACGTTGCACACGTCGGTGGCGTAAAAGTCGTCGGCCTCGGGCATCTGGCCGCGCAGCGCGCCCACCATCCGCTGGCTCTCCCAGCCGGCGCCGTCAAAGATGTCGGCGAACACGCGGCGCTGCGCCTCGACGTCGCGGCGCGCGATGGCGTCGGCCAGCTCGGGCGCCCGCGCGTTCTCGCCGTGCACCAGGAGGTAGGCCTGCGTGGTGCGCGGGTTGTCGACGCGCGTCATCAGCGTGCGCCGCTCGGGTGCCAGCAGCATCGTCGCCAGCTGCTTGTCCGACGGCGAGCTCGCCAAAGAGAAGAAACCGGCGTAGACGCCGTACGGCCGCACCGTCGGGTCGGGCTCGCCCTTCTTGAGCCCCAGGAGCTGCCGCCGCGTCCGCGACCCTTGCCCGTCGGCGCCGACCACGAGGTCGTACTGCTCCGAGGCGCCGCTCGAGAAGCGGGCCGTCACGGGGCTGTCGGCCCGCTCGTCCTGCTCCAACCCCTCCACGGTGGTGCCGAAGATGAACTGGACGTTGTCGCTCTGCCTGGCGGCGTCATAGAGGATGTGACAGAGGGTGCCGCGCATGATCTCGTAGTCGGACGTGAAACTCTGCCTCCCCTTGCCGCCGGTGTCGGCGAAGGGGAAGAGGACACGGGTTCTGCCCTTGGCGTCGACGAGCCTGAGGCCCTGCTCCTGCACGCGTGCTGCCTTGACGGTGCCCAAGAGCCCCATGCGGCGCACTACGGTGACTCCCTGCCCTCGCAGGTCGATCTGCTGGCCCTTGGCGCGGAGCTCTGGGTAGCGTTCCACCACCGTCACGGAGTGACCGAGGCGCCCGAGCCAGAAGGCGAGCCCGAGCCCGCCAACTCCTCCGCCGATGATGAGGACTCGAAGTGGCGCCATGGCGAAAGAGGCAGAGGATGGCGGTCTGGCCTTTGTCGTGAGGGACAAGAAGTGGTCGAAGGTTGGTGTGTTAGAAATGAGTACCTCCCGTCACGTTGAAGGGAGTTGGATGATTACTTGAGATGCTGGATGAGCGAAGAAAAAAAAAAGTCCGTAACCATTCCTAGAGGCCGCTCATATTGTTTATATCTTCGCTCGCCACTCTTGAGCGCCAAGAAAAGAGTTGTGGTATATATGCCTGACGGTCGATCGGCCGGAAGTCTCGGCCGAATTGGCCTAGCTGCCCGGGCTTCACTGGTGTTCCGCAGTGCAACGCGCGGCAGATCGACCGGGCCAACCATGGGGCCGCGCTGACGGGCCCGATCGCAGCGGCCAGTGACTCATCGCTACGGCCGCGACATCGACTGCAGGGAGGGATCGGTTTCATGCCAAGCTCGGACTGGTCGCACTTGGGCCATACCGAGAGGTTGCTTAGGCAGATGTAGGCAGGTACAGCGGGAACGATTTGCTATCCATTGCATAGCATAGTCTGATCGAGACCCCTGATGACGCAACCACTGGGTAATTCGATGTCTGGCGCTCGGGTAAACTCGCCTGGCGATGGGTCGCCGTTAGTGAGTGCTGACAAGGACCAATCAAAAACGCTCGGCGGTCGGCTCCTTCCAGCATGGTGCTTATCCCCGGATTCCCCGAGGTTCACGGAGTTACCGCGGTGTGAACGGACAACAGCGGGTTGAAATTATTGGAACCACCTGCATCTGAATACCGCTTCTGGAAATTAAACCCCGTCATGACTATCTATGTTCCATCCCATTGACAACACCCCTCTTTCTCCAAGCAGCCATCCCACTGCAGAACCGCCTGCCGAGCCAATGCCGTCGCAGGGCCGCCCCCAACACCTCTAGGCCGAAGCCGACGACCTTCCCTCCTTACCAAACGACCCACTCGTTCTGGGGCGGCATGCCAAAGCAAGGTCCCTGCGCGATGTGGTCGAGCGAGTGGCCGTAGCCAAATACCTGGCCGTTGACGGCGCCAAAGGGGCAGGTGGGGCTCACGTTGGGCAGGTTTTCGCCGGCCGTGCCGAGGAACATCTCGCAGACGCGGCCGTTGGGCTGGAAGCTGGAGACGCGGATGCCGAAGACGAGGCAGTTGCCCTTGGACACGCACAGGTCGCAGCAGGCGTCGAGCCCCTCGTCCGTGTAAGGGAAATCGCCCTCGGTCACGTAGGTGAAGCCGCGGTTGAAGTTGGCCTCGAAGGTGCCGGCGTTGGCGCGCACGTTGCGGCAGCCCTGGAACGGGTGCGCCGTGACCGTGGCCGTGGTCGTCACCGTGGTGCTGGTGACGGGCGCCGGCACCGTGATGGTGGCCGGGGTGGCGCCGGCGCAGGAGCACGCGCTCGAGTAGGCGGCGAAGTCGGTGCAGGCCGTGGCGTAGGTCGGGATGGCAGGACCGCCGGCGTTGCGCTCAATCAGGGCGGCCGCCTCGGCAGCGCGCTCGCCCAGCTTGGGGTTGCGGAGATCCGTGTCCAGCAGAGCACGGCGGCGGATGACGGGAGCCACCGTGGTGGTGGCCTGGACCGTGGAGGTGACAGTCACGGTCGAGGGCGTGTACGTGACGGCCAGATTAGTGGCGCAGTCGTTGAGGCGCGTGGGGAACTGGGTGGCACGCACAGCCCGCAGGCAGTTGTTGGCGTGGCAGGGCCCGGCGGTCACCGCGGTGGCCAAAGCCGAGAGAAGGATGGCGATATTAGAACGCATTGCTGCAAGGGTAAGGAGAGTTGCTCAGCAGGTAGACGATGCAAGCGAATGTGGAGGTCGAGCGGGCTGATGTATAGGACCTTTATGATCTTCGAGAGGTTTTTTTCACGCGTATTATATAGGTACTCGGCTTCACGCTATACTTGCTTGTTGTTCCTTTTCGTTTGCCAGGTAGGCCTCCAGCCCATCTCAGCCGCTAGGGGCTAAGTCGACGCACGCTCAGCCTTGTGACCTGAGAGCTGAGCATCCCCAATTTGATACGGAATCCGTTCACCGTCGCGACCACTTCCTATAGTGGCGCGCTCAGCCGTCGTGTGAAATTACTTGTGGGACGCTATGCCAGGGGCGGCGTTGGGCTGAGGAGGTCACGGTGCTGAATCTCTGCCCATGACTCGGCGGTCGGACCGATGGCCGGTATAGCTAGTGGGATGCTGGCGATCAGCCGTGTGCACGTTCCCGTTTGCGGACTGTTTCGTTGGGATAAACTAGACCATGGTCCGGATTTAGTGCCTCGATAGCTTGACGTGCACTATATGCCGGATGGCTCCGTGTATGGTTCGATTGGTTTACCAGCCTGTCGGGATTTGGTCGCATCCACAGGGATAGCACCCTGCTGTACTCTGGCATGGGTGGATATGTCCCTCTCTTTCTCTATCTGATGCAGTGACTGTGGACGAAGCCTAGCCTTAGCTGGCTAAGCTTCTGGGAAGGCCCGCCTTGCGGGCGGCGGTCAACGCAACAAGATTTACTAAAGGTGCGACGATGGCGGTGAGCTGTCCGGGGAAAGGAGGAATAAAAAAGAAAAGTCTCAAGATGTTTCTCATCAGGATTCTCTTTTCCCCCGCAAGGGTGGCTGCTCTGCCCTCGACCGTGACCAGTCTCGAGGCCAGGCGGTTCGCCGACCCGTCGGCAAGAACAGGACCTTTGGCGAGCCGTTTGGACTTGGGAGAGATGTGCCAAATGTCAATCCACTTAGTATATCCAGCTGGCGCGAGTTCTTTCACTGTCTTCAGGCAGTCATCAACTCCAGCATCATATAGAGACTGACGCTTGCAAAACGGGAAATGGCGCCATCATGGTCGAGTCCCAGCGCAGGCAAAGCCCGCGAGTCGTTGACAATCCAAAGCCGCATGCCCGCCGAGCCCTTTAACGGATTCTTTCCCTGGAGCCCGTCGCGTACCGCATGACCGTGTCCTTTAAAAAGGGCGGAGGCGGCATTTTGATCCTTTGAAGCCTGACCGCATTCCAACCAAGATGGTACGTTTTCATTGACGGCGCCTGCCCGAAAAGGAAAAAGAAAAGAAACCAGATCAACTAGTTGCCGGTATTCTCTGCAAAGATCGGAAAGCTCAACATTCGCAACGCCGTCTTCGCCAAGCATGGCGGTGAGGGCGGAATTGCTGTGGCCCCTGATGGCCCCATCAACTTTGCCAGCACTACGGAGCGGACAATGGTTTCCATGGACCTGGGGGATGGGGCGTTCTTTGTTCCCGTGGCGAACGCCATCGCCGGAGGGCTGACCACGACAAGGTCATCACTGTACGTACTGCGGTCTTTGCGCCACGCAAATTCGCACCGGACGCAGCCCAAAGGATCTATGCACGGGTTAGGGGCCAGCCTCGAACAGGATGAGCTGCAACGGGTTTGCCCGAGAGCTGAACCCCAAGGCCGAACTCTCGCCGCCAATTTACTAATTATGGAATGTTGCTGCCAGTCAGCCGACGACGGAAGGCGCCGTCCTGCGTAGACTTTTGCTGCCTGGAGGTGGCCGGGAGCGAGGATATTAGGATAGATGGGGTGTCAGATACATGCACAAAGGGGCGGATAATGGCGCTGGGAGCACCTAGGGTGGAAACACGTCGTAAATAGCACTGTATCGCCATCGTATTTCTGCCAATAGGGTCGCTAACCAGCGAGGTCGTCATCTAGGAACTAGGGAATGGAATGGTGGCCGGGCTCTTGTATCCGTTGGTGCCGACGGCGCGGACGCCAAAAATAACATTATCGATGCTCAGCTGAACCGTCACTCTTCCGACCTTGCCGACATACAGCGAGTGAGTCCAGAGGGGAGCGTCGGTGGGCCTCCAGACGATCTCGTAGCCGGCCAGGTCGGGCGAGTCGGAGACGGTCCAGAAGAGGGTGTTGTCGTTGAAGATCTCGGCGCTGTCGATCTTGACGTCGCGCACCGTCGCGGGCGCGTTGGCGAGCGACCACATGGCGGCGAGGTCGACTTTCGCGACGCGCGCGATGTAGTCGTAGTCCAGGAACTCCTCCAGGTCGCCGTACTGGGTCCCGTTGACGACGCGCACGTCCTCGTGCTGGTGGCGGAAGTCCTCGTTGGGCTCGGTGAAGCGCACGGCGGCGGGGTAGCCGGCCTCGAGGAAGGACCTGTGGTCCCCGCCGCGCAGGAACCGGTCGACGCGGTAGATGAGCGCGACGCGCATGTCGGTGAAGCGGTTGGCGGCCACCTCGGTGACGAAGCGGCCGAGGCTGCGCGCGGGCGAGTCGTTCTCGCCCCCGATCTGCAGCCGCGTGGCCCTGTCGGCGGCCGATTCGGTCAGGGGCGGGCCCTGGCAGAAGAGCCGGACCGTGTTGGGCTCACGCTCGCCCCGGGCGCCGGTGGAGCTGCCGACGAGGTCGACGTTGAGCACGCCCTCGACGTTGACGCTCGCGTTGCGGAACGTCTGAGCCATGAACCCGGACCCCAGCAGGCCCTGCTCCTCGCCCGCGACGGCCGCGATGACCACCGTCGCCTTGTGCGCGCGCTTGGATATGATGCGCGCCAGCTCCAGCGCCACGGCCACGCCGGACGCGTCGTCGTTGGCCCCGGGAGCGTCGGAGCGCCAGTCGAGCACGTCGGTCACGCGGCTGTCGTAGTGGCCCAGCGTCACGTAGTACCTGGTCGGGTCCGACGTCCCCGCGAGCGTGGCCTGGACGTTGCTGATCAGCACCGGTGCCGGGACGCGACTCCGCGGCTGCTGGATGTAGCCCGGGACCTCGACCTTCATGCGCCCGCCGCTCTGCTCGGCGAAGCGGCGGAACTCGGACGCGATCCAGTCGCGCGCGGCGCCGACGCCGCGGGTGGTGCTGTTCTGCTCCGAGAGCGTGTGGCGCGTGCCGAAGCTGACGAGCTTGGCGATGTTGGCCTTGATGCTCTCGGCCGACACCTCGGCCAGCGCCGCCTGCAGCTCGGTGTCGGGCATCTGGGGCTTCAGAACCGAGCCCACCGGGTTGCCGGGGGGCCCCGCCGGCGGCCAGTTGGCGTTGGCGCAGTTTGTGTAGATGTCGGCATTGGCTGCGACTGCAGGCGGGAAGCCTTCGTTGGAACAGGTGCCGTTCCCGGGGTCGGCGTCGCGACGCTGGGGGGCTGTCCCTGCGCTGGCGAGGGCCAGTGTTGCCAAGGATGTGAACCCGAGCCTCATGGGGATTGCTTTTGTCGGCTTGGCTTGGCTTGGCCTGACGAGCTGGTGAAAAGGGGCTGCCAACTTCTGACACGGCGGGCAGATGAACGCTGACGACGAGGCGACGAGTCCCGTCGGCGAATTCCTCTAGACTTTATCCGTTCTTGAGCGTCCTACTCAAGCTAACCTGAACAGGTAGGTGCTTTCCTCGAGGGTTGGCCATCGTGCGGGATCAAATGCCGATGATATCACTATCTACCAGGTACCCCTCTCGTCTACCCGCCTTTCGGGATATTTCCGCGGGTAGCGTCAGCCAGAGAGGGGTGTGGGCGCGGCCCCGGACCAGCGAGCCCGGCCAAGGTTGTATTGGAAGGCAGGATGCGTTTTGTTCCGTGCACTGGTAAAATTATGCTGCATATACCTTCGCCTCCCTCCAGGTGAGACGTATTTAATAAGGTTGGGGTGCAAACTTAGCGGGCGCGGATTTCACGGGCGTCGCACCCAGTGCTCCTGCGAGATTCCCTCTGGATGAGGAACCCTCCGTTCGTCTTTTGGGTTTGAGGAGCTGATTTTCACTTATAATGTGATACCTCAGCCTTACCTAACGGCTGCCGCTGATATCCCGTCCGGAGGTAGTCCTGCGGCTCACTCCCGCGGCCCGCTCAAAATGTCCATGATTAAGGAGTACATGCGCTAGTTGAACTATGGGTGTTGCGTTGCATAGAAAGAGGGGAAACGGCAGGGCGACCTTCGGGTCTCAGGGATCAATCAAGTTATATTGCCTGCCCTGAATCCCGTCCCCTTCGAATAGCGCATTCTATATAGGTGCGTAAGGCGTTCCAGCGCTATCTATTATCTTTTGGCATTAGCCGTGGCCACCCCACTAAGAATGGAGGAGCACTGAGGATTGCCCGAGGCGGCAAGTTCGAACCCGCCATGGTTCCTTTCCTTTTTTTTTTTTTTCGACCTGCCTCGTTCTGCTGTGCTGCTTGGCAGGTCTGGGGAAGTGGGGGTTCGGCAATCATATCGGTTAAAAATAACCTTCATCCCTGAAATCTGTATTTGAGTTCAGATACCGGTGTGTGTGCAAGCCGTGTCCTTGCCATAGCGAAGTGTGTTTTCATTATTTAATTAAACGTATGTACCACGCAAGCATGCTACCGAAATCTGGACCTGTCTATGCATCCTTCATACCCGTTTTGTTTCTTCCTCAAATGTTGAGCATGCCGACGGCAAGAACAGCACCGGCCAGGAGGCCCATCGACGAACGTATGGACAGTCCGGCCGAGCCCGGGGCGCCCGTGGTGGTGGTGGCTGGCTGCCCCGTTCCGGTAGTGGGCAGGGAGGTTGTGCCGGTAGTGGGCGCTGAGGTCGTCCCTGGAGCCGTAGGAGGGGTCACCGTCCGGTTGGAGGCACCGGTTCGGGTGGCGACGCAGGAGGACGACCGTGCCTCGTCGGCCTTGCTGGTGGACGCGATGAAGTCTGAGCAGACCGAGGAGGCGCTTTTAATATAAGCCTCGTTCCTTTCGAGGATGGACTGGATATCCGCGGCCCAGGCCAAGAACGCTTGAGGGTTAACCGTCTCCAGGCCGATCGTAGCGCAGGGGTTTGTGGAGGCGGCGGCGAACTGGGACTTGAACTCGGTGGGCGTGGGGAACTGGGCTGAAAGGACCGAGTAGACGGACGAGCAAGCCGCGGTGGCCGTGATGGCAGGAAGAGAAAGACTGGTAGACATTGTGGGATATTCTGGGATTATTGGCGTGGTGGCTTATGTCTCAGTATTGGATGCGTTGCCGTGCCTGAGTGAGCAACAGTCAGCCAGCTCCAGAGGCGGGCGGCAGGTTGGCATTAAATACAAGTGCCCAAAAGGATCTACATCGTCACGGCTGCGATTGCCATGCGAAGCCCAGCAGAGGCAGCCACTGCAATTGATGTCGGCTCCTAACAAATGGGGGAACATTGTGCGCCAACGGCTGCCTAGCCGTGAGATAAATGGAACTTTTTTTGGCGGCCAAGCTGAGGTGATGCTCCATTCCGACATGTGTTGTCCGAAACATGCATGCGTGGCTCAGCCCAGTGGAAGGAGCCGAAGGAGCCTCTGAGCCCCACGAAGTCCTTGGCTGGCCCAATTCCGCGGGATCATGTCATCAAGGCCCCAGCCTGCCGGGGAGCACCGACCGGCGGTCAGGAAGGCCTACGTGGCCGCCGGTAGGAGGATTGCCTTCAACAACGGATCGCCATGCTCGGCCGAGACCTCGACATCGACCACCTTCGCCTGCCCCTGCCTCGCGCCACCGCCAACGACCAGGCCTGGCCGCTCTTCCTGCAGGCGCGCAAAAATGCGCTCCGCATCCCAGACCCACGGCGTGGGCGCGGCGAACAGCAGGTCCATCTCCTCGAGCGTGCGCTGGTTGCTCTCGGGGTACAGCGCCCAGACGATGGGCAGGGCGATGAAGTTGCAGGCCCCGAAAATGTGCAGCGTGTTCTCGCCGATGGCCTTGAACATGATGGGGCACAGCAGCGTGAGCCACCCGTTGCCGATGCTCCATCCGACCACCCCCCAGGCGTTTCCCTTGGCCCGCACCTGCAGCGGGAAGATCTCGGCCGGGTACAGCCACGGCACCGTCAGCCAGGTCGCGCCGAATACCGACGTGAAGATGAAGACGAAAGCTGCCGCCGCCGCTCCGTACTGGTCAGCCCTGGCGCTGTCGCCCACCGCCCGCGCGTCGATGCCCAGCCGCGAGAAGGCCCCGGCGAGGAACATGGCGACTCCCTGTCCGACCGCGCCCCAGTACAGCGTCCATCGGCGGCCGATGCGGTCCAAAGTGAAGACGCACACCAGCGTGGCGAACATGTAGAAAATGTTATTCAACCCCGAAATCCACTGCGACTTTTCCGTGTCGAACCCGGCGATGCGAAAGATGGTGGGCGCATACACGGTCACGCCCGCGATGCCTACCCACTCCTGCATGATCTGCAGCCATATCACCAGCTGAACGCGGCGCCCGGTGTGCAGCTCGCCGGACCCGATGCCGAAGAGCATGTGGACGTACGAGTTGCGGGTCGACTCCGTCGCCTCGAGCGCGACCACGTTCTTGATATCGTGGTACTCGGCCTCGGCCCTCCGCCGCCCTTCCTCATCCGTGCCGCGCAGCTGCTGTAGTATGAACATGGCTTCATCGTCACGGTCTACCTTGGCGAGCCATCGGGGTGACTCAGGAAAGAACCAGACGACCGAGAGGAGTATGATGAGCGGGATAAGCTGGAAGGCGATGGGGAACCGCCAACGGAACGCCGACTCGCCGTTGTCGATAAAGGAGAGGCCGAACTCGAGCCAGTAGGCGACCACGACACCGAAGATGTTGAGGGTGAACTCGATGGCGACAAACTGGCCCCGCGATGTGTGCTCGGCGGTTTCAGTTGCCCACACCGGCACAATGGCGTTGAGGATGCCGGTACCAATGCCATTGACAGCGCGTGCTATGCAATTGGATCTGTTAGGCTTTTTTCTCTACGGGGCGCTTCTGACTGCCGCAACACTTTGATCTCGACTTACAGCAGATCATCCACCTGGCGTTCATGGCCGAGCATTGCAGGCTTGCACCAAGAATTGCCCAGACGGCTCCAAAAGCAATGGTTTTAATACGACCGACCTTATCGCCTACCCAACCGCCGAGAAGACAGCCGAATAGGGTCCCGAGATAGTAGACCGAGACGATGCCGCCCTGGAGCAAGCTGTCCGTAATGACCGGCTCCTTGGTCTCTGGGTCGACGTAGCCAAACCCCATCAGATCGATGTAATTCTTGGCATTGTTAACGCCACCCATCATTCCTTGGTCATAGCCAAAGAAGAAGATTGACAAGGTGGCGACCGAGTTGATGGCGAATAATAGCCGCCCTTTTTCCAAATGGTTGGCGACATTGAAGCCGCCGAGTCTGGTTATCCCCGTCATCGTATAGCAAACCTGGGCGGGCACCTCCAGGGCTGCTTTGTTCGTATGTTGGGTAAACTCTGTCTAGAGAACTCCGGCCATTGCGTTCTTGGACTTGGCTCGATACGCACCCTGTTTCAACGCCACGCTAGTAGATGTGATGAAGCACGGTGCCGATAATGCGGAATTTCCAAGTCAAGTAAGGTTTGTTTACCAACCACAGCCCTTGGCCCTTGGCTTTCCCCCGCCCTTATAGCTGGCCTGACGGCGCCCGATACCCGAGGTAACAGCCATTTGATCAGAGCCACAAACTGACCATTGCCCCATCCAACCCCTCCTTCTGCGACGGCAGCCTGGGGAGCCGCAGCTTCTCGGAATCGTGTGCTACCTCGCACGAGACCCCTAAACCTCCATAAAACCAGGCCGAAGCTGGCGCCCCGCGAGGACTGGTGGGCCAGGTTAGCGGACCTTACGGGGCAGGTCGCCCAACATCCAGGCTGGTTCTCCACTAAAAATGACCCCCAGCAAAGCAGGTTCTAGCGCGAAGAGTGCCGAGAGCCGGTGGATGCGCGCCAATGAGAAGAAATCGGACCGCACACGGCATCCGCTCCGACGGCACTAGGGCTGGTGGATCTTGGCGTTGCCTGGTAGGCGAGGAAGACAAAATTCGATTACTGACCTTTGATGATTTTGTCGAGGATTGACGGGGATGTGAAAAATTGAGGGCATTTCACGAGTGACGTCACCAACCTGGCTGCTGAGGGGTTGGATCCGATGTCGGCAAAAAACCAGGCCATGACCACACGCTTTGGGATTCGGACTCGTTCCGATTTTCTCAACGGCTTTTAATAGTACCTATCTTGCAG
Organism: Magnaporthiopsis rhizophila; assembly: GCA_003049465.1. Taxonomy (NCBI): domain Eukaryota; kingdom Fungi; phylum Ascomycota; class Sordariomycetes; order Magnaporthales; family Magnaporthaceae; genus Magnaporthiopsis; species Magnaporthiopsis rhizophila. The sequence goes on along the minus strand of PYSS01000078.1, from coordinate 153,995 downwards.
CAGTACACCAGGCGCCATGCATCGATCCATGCCTATGGCCTCTATTATATCACTTGCTGCGCCTGGGAGCTGGCATGCCCGCTGCGTCCCTACGCAAATCAGCAGCGTAGGCATCTCTGCCGTACAGCCAGGCCGCCCTACTGTCCCTACTCATCTCCCTAGGAGGCCGAGTCATGGGCGCCTGGGCGTGGCGACCACGCCCGCCATCCCGGGGCCTCACCACGACAGTGGCCCTGGGCGGCGGTGGTGCGGTCCTGGGCTGAGGTGGTGACAGTTGGACGCCGTAGTATGACAGCAACTCCCAGATGTCGTCGCGGCTCGTGCGCGCCGAGACGGAGTGTGTTGTGGGCGCCGCGTCGGTCTTGGAGTCGGGGTCGGATGGTGCCGCATCCGCCTTCAAGCTGGATCTGGCGGCCATCTGGCTGGTGGTGGCGTCCCGTAAGCGCTGCGGCGTTGGTGGTTGCGCGCCGTATCTGCTGCCCTTGAAGAAAAGATGCCGCGACTCCGGGAGCGAGATGGCGATCAGGATCAGGTTCGGCTCGGCCGACCCCCAGATGGTCAGCGGAACGATATCGACTGCGGCAGCGGGGGTTTAGTCTGGTTAGCCGGCATTGATGTTTGCTAGGAAAGGGTGTGAATGGCACGCACAAGTCACATCGTTGCCTGTCAGGATATGCACCTCTGATGTCTTGAGGAAGCCCGTCACCGCGGCGCTGCAACGCCAACCTCGTGTTAGCAGAGCACGCTTTCATCAATAGCGGCTGGTGCCATGTCACAGGAAACCCGAACAGGCACACTCACAATAGTCCCAGCGAAAAACAGAACATGAGTCCGACCCGCTCGCCAGTTCGGAGAGGAACGTCACGGAGCATGTACATCGGCAGGACGGAGAGAACAAAGTCCATTATGCCGGTGACCGCTTCATTGGTAGAGGTAAATCATCTTTGGTCAGCAGGCTGAGATGCTATGCAGCATGAAAGAGGAGAGCCAAAAAGGTACCTACCTGTGTTTACCCTCGGCGGCGTAATTGTGGCAAACTCGCCCCAGCAAGTCCCCTCCACGCTTGGACGCCAGCCCTTGTAGATGGGCGAGCACCGGACCCAGAGCAGGATTCCGGCCACCATGGATACGATATTCATGATGGCCAGTATGCTCCAGACGATGCCGCGCAGCACGCTCTTTTTCGTCTGCTCGCCCCTGTTGGCGGCCGCCCGCTGCCCCCGTGGCGCCTTGAAGCGCGCCTCCTCCGTGTCGCCTGCGGAGTCGCTGCGGCGCCACACGTCTAGCTCCCTGAGGAGCGTGAAGCAGAATCCGCTCTTGGTCGACGTCGTGACTATGATGGCAAAGGTCGCCGCCATGTTGGCGGACAGGATGAACTGGGAGATCTCGTCGAAGGGGAGTTCGGACGCGTGTATCCCCTGGCCCTGGCGCAGCTCGAACGCGGCGGCGACATTTTGCAACAATACCAGAAACTTGGAGGAGGAAAAGGAAAACGGCAATATGATCGTCAGCACACGCCCACTTTTTGGACTCGAGATAGACGCCAGCTGTCGAGGCGAAGGGGCGCATGGGCGAAGCTTACCCATGAGGCAACTGCTATCCAGTCGTCCCACCACAGACCGGCATATGTGGACCTTGTCTTGGTATAGAGCCTGAGGCCGACGGCGAGGCCGGATAGGACGCTAAGGCACCAATACAGGAGGTTGAGCTTGTACCCGAGGTCCTTGTCCTCTTTCCATTTCGAAAGGTCCACAGGCGGCGTCGCGTCCATCGTGGAGCCGGATGAGGCCTTGCCAAGCCTGGTGCCGTGCTTTTTTCCTTCTTCTGTGTTTTAGGGCTCGATGTGTCTGTCGATCAAGGTCACGGCTCAACAAAGGGTCCAAAATCGAGAAGAGATGCCATTGTCATGGAAAGCATCGCCGGGCGGATTGCCTCAATTAAACTGTCAGCGCTGTTGGTGCTCGTAGGCAGCTAACCAAAATCGAGGCTGTTCTGTTTCTTCCCATCGCTAACTTTAGTCTGCTCATCGAAACGTGCCAAGAAGTCTGCTAACTCATGAAGCGAGCATCCCGACTGGGTATGAATAACCTTATCCAGAGCTCGCACGCCGGGAAAATGCAGGTAGGGTCCCGTGAAACGCTCTCGGCAGTACACTAAACCTTGACTTGGGAAAGCACAAGACGGCCTGAGCTCGCAGGACCAGGGGGCAACACCCTAGTAGGTGGGCTGCTTTCCTCTCATTTACTTGATTCGTTGCCACACGGCGAGCAGTCAAGGGCACACGCCGTCTCACCTGTCGGTAGACGTCATCGGACGACGTCGCAAAGTTCATCGTCTTGACTTTTATTGCTTGCAGACAACTCCTGCGTGTCTTGGTTCCCCGCGCCTTGGTGGCCAAAAGGATCTGTGCGCATGTTATCCCATCTTGGGCTGCGGCGCGCGCTACGACTCGAATGAAGCAGAAAGCCGATTCTGGACTGCAATCTTGACGCCGGCACGCGGAGAATGGTCATGCCAGGTGGCCCTGAACAAAAGGGCAAAAGCTGGCCGCCATCGCATCTCTGCTTGGGGAAGCTACGGGGGACACTGCAAGGCGATGCGTGGCATAGACGCTTTTGTGTATGCAGACGGACCTGTCGGTCCCTTCCGATATCAAGACTTACGAACGTCCCTGGAGCCAGGTGACTTGAAAGTATGGCACGAAGCATAAACATGCCGCAGCGCAGAGCGCGTGTGATGAGGATAATTATAGCAACCTTTATTAAACATCCTGCTTTGACTGCTCTGCTACACATCCGCACGGGGACCATCTGAATTCGTGGTTTCCCCAACCGTGCTGGCGACAGCCTTGGCCCAATTACAGCCCACCAATCGAGTGAGAGAGCGCATTCGTCGATAGCGCCCAATCACCGAGACGAACGAACTCGCAGGGACGCAAAGCCGCAGCCTCGGCGGTAATGACGATGGAAATTCCGGCAACGCCGGCGGACTGGTCGGACTCTGAGCAACACTTCCCATATTCTTCTTCCTCTGCTTCTTCGGTCCCTTTGTCCAGCATAGTCCGCTCTTCGGAAAAGAAGCGGCCCTCGACCATGAATTCGACGTATTTGGGGTCGATGACGTCCAAGAACGACGCGGAAATACGCCTGTTGAAATGGCGCCGCAAGGCTAACGCGAGGAAGTGCACCTGCGCGGGTGGCGCCAGTTTGACCGGCTGCTGGTACGGCGGGTAGCTGTTTGGCAAGCTGAGCCTGCCGAAGGGGTGGTCTTTGAACACGGCAACGTCGAAGAACGGCAAACCTGTCTATTCCCTGTGTGCCCTGCTTCTCAGCTAGGACATCCCAGAAAGGAATGTCCTCCAGGGGGTCACTGGCATCCTGCGGATCAGTGGGTCGGACCCAGGTTGACGGCGTGTACACTGAGACGAGCCTGTCGCCGCACTTAGGCCGCTTCGGGTCCGCTGGTAGGGGAATCTCCTCGAGTTTGTGCACCCCAGGAATAAAAACCGTGACCTTTTTGGGAACAACACAAACTGATTTGGGTAGTAGCTGCAGGCTCTGTCGCCTTTCCTGGTGAAAGTCCTCGTTGCAAATGCCGTGCTCCAGCGCGTGCAACGCCAGGGGGTAATGAAATGGGTGCTACAGACGTGATGGGATGGGCGGGCGTGCGGCCTAAAAGGAACCTTCGGTTAATCCATACGGGAAGGAGTCCCCGCCGTGGGCTTCCACTCAAGAGGACGGGGAAAGATGGAAGGATTCTGTGGCTCCGGTGGGCTCCTGTGGCTACAATACAAACAAGTTTCTTGACCCGGAGCCGGGTACGAACCGGCGAAAAGTTAGAGTGATTATTAGAGAGGCACGGAAAGTCCAAGAGGATGGCGGGAGGGAGGTGATTTGAGGTTGCAGACGACGGGGAAAGCGGAAACCGGCAGAAAACGGTCGTTCAGGAGTGGATACCTTGAAAGCTCATACGCCTCGACCCGTGTTTTCCTTTGCATAGCTGCTGCCCACCCACACGCACGAACTGCGGGGTTCGGATCCCAATATTCAGCTGGTCGCCAACGGCCGGGGGGGTGGGGATGTAATCCGGCTGCACCGGGCGTATGCTGGGAGCGGCCGGCCTCGCGTTTCCTTTTTTTTTTCTGCCCCAACTTCCCTCCCACTCTCGCATCGCTATCGCCGTTCCCTTTCCTTTTTTGGAGCTCTTGGTGGGACGCACCATTTTTACTACGGGTCTTAGGGATTACGAAGCATAGAAATAGCGAGTACGAAGCCTTTTGGTATGGTTCCGGTTCCACCCACCACTCTTGGGATTCCACGAACCCCAAGTCAGCGCTTGAGATATCGAGTCTGACAGACACAACAGGCATTAATCAGTATTCCTATTCGTCTACCTTGGGCATACAGGCGGTGAATGGTCATAGGGGTTCGTGTGCGGCGCGAACTTGTCCCGAAGCGGCCGGCTTTAACCCCGGGACCCGAGACTGAGCTACATCGCATTCCATTCGCGCTATGTAATATATTATGCTCCCTGCTGCACCGGTCAGATCCGGCGAGTCCGGCAACCAGGCCTAAAATTCTCCGATAACTAGCCCAGCTCCCACCTTTCAAACTACACCACGCCGCGCCAGCAACTAGCAACGAACAAGCGGCGAAGATGGCGAGCCGTCGTCAGCAACCAAGACCCGGGGCCCCGTCGCCGCAAGGCCCAAATCCCGCCTGGACGGACGATCTACCAGCCAAACCGATCAAGAATGCGCTCCTTCCGAGGCTTATCATGGGCCTTGTCCTTCTGGGGCTTTGGCACATAGCCGCGCACGGGATCAAAGCCGGCGAGGTCCCAAACTCGTTCCTCGGCCATCCCTTCAGGAAAACTTTCACCGGCAACGGGGTGGTTGATACATTTCTCGCTTATTTAACGCGCCTTTTCTCGCTCGCCCTTGATAGTCCGGTTGCAGAGCAGCGCATCCAGCTTGGGTATATCCTGTGCATGCTGACACCCACCGTGCTTATCTGGGTGGTCGAAGGGCACAGACGGGCCAACCTGCAGGCCTTCAGCGGTCGTGTTCTTACTTTGTAGGTACCCCATTTCATTTTCATTGCGTATTGTTTTTTTTTTTTTTTTTTTTTTTTTTTTTTTTTTTNCCCCTTTTTTTTTTTTTTTTTTTTTTTTTTTTTTTTTTTTTTTTTTTTTTTTTTTTTTTTTTTTTTAATTGTATCATGCACGTCAACGCCACCGCTTTAACCATTGTGTTATAAAATGAAAGCTAACCATCTCTTTCTCCGCCAATCAACAGTCCCGGGTTTTGGGCGCTGATGTACCAAACGTTCGCGATTGCCAGGACTGGCCCCATCTATTTCCTCTTCACGCTTCTGGCCAGCCTCAACCCACTCTACTACCGACCGGCCGCCCGCGTCGTGGACGTGGACGTAGCCCGGTCCGTGCTGCCAGCCGTCGTTCTAGGTTACGTTATCTCGTCGGTCCTCCTGTGCTTGCCGCACTGGTCCAACCCGGGCGCCTGGCTCGATCTCGCGACCCTGTGGCAGGTCGCTCCGGTTATCGTGGGGCCTCTGACGGTCCTATTCGCGTCCATCCTCCGCAGACTCCGGTCCGGGAACGATGACGCCGGTATGGAGGTTTTTAAATGCAAGGACCTGCCGCACCTTTTAACCGCCTACGCGACTCTTTTCTGGGCCACCGCGGCCGCGCACCTCTGCACGCTCGCTTACTTTGCCCTTTCAGCGGGCCGCCTCTCGCTTTACCGTGCCTTTTTCGACGTGCCCGTGCCCTGGGGTCCGCTGGGCGACAATTGGATGGCTTCGGTGGACCCGCGGGAAGCTTTCTTTGTGGTGCTCAGGTGGGACCAAATCATAATGGTGGCCACATCTCTAGCGTGGTGCCTCTGGAACGTCTTTGAAATGCGAAGGCTCGGCTACACGACCACAACCGAGGCTCTACGCGTGGCTGCCGCCGTGGCCGCCTCGCCAGTGCTGGTGGGGCCGGGAGCCATGTACGCGGGCACGTGGTACTGGCGGGAAAAGAAGATTGCGAAGACCAGCAGAGTGGAGCAAGGTGATGAGAAAAAGGAGCGCTAAGTTCTACAGAGAGGTCTGTCGAGAGGCGGTGGGAGAGTACGATTGAGGAGGGCGAGGTGGCTCGTGGCGCTGTAGGCGAGGGTTGTAGCCACATATAAGCACTACCTTTTCTTTTACATTTTTGCGTTGTTATAAAGGAATCAGGGTGCAGTATGCGACGCTGAGGGATTTTTATATATTTATTCCCGATGAAGATCGAGTGCAGATCTTTTTATTTGCGATTATGAAACAAATGTAACATTTGTGAAATTTCTATACAATGAAATTTTGGCTGGCTACAAGCGTTTTTGTCTAATAAAATGTTCCCAGCTATCACGTACACTCTTTGGTGATGTCTTTTTCAGATACCAAAGAACGTAAAAACGTAAAAACTGGCTTTTTCGCAGACGCTTTAGCGCAGGACTCATACAAACATGGGTAAAAAGTCTTTGTTCTCGAACTGGTAGGTGTTTTTAGGAAATGTCAATAACCATGGTACACATCCTCACTTTCTTTTTCTTTTTCTTTTTCTTTTTCTTTTTCTTTTTCTTTTTCTTTTTCTTTTTCTTTTTCTTTTTCTTTTTCTTTTTCTTTTTCTTTTTCTTTTTCTTTTTCTTTTTCTTTTTCTTTAGCTAGATTTCACTTGGCTAAACGGCAGACGTCCAGAGTAATCAGTTGACCTTTTCAGCGTGCACTTCATACAAGTGTGGACATAGGGATGGTGGGTAATTAAAACTCTGGGGCGGGTGTACCCCTTTTCGACGTTTTACGTGGAATTTGGCCGATTTGTTCCATTTGATACGACTGTTTCAGCTTCTGTAGTTTACCGCAGTGCACTCATTCGGCGCTTGGTTTTAGCTGGCCAGCATTGTTATTCGTAAAGAACAACTACAAACGAGTGTCAAGGGAAGCAAGTCCTCAACAAACGGGTCTGCTCCGCCAAGGTCTGGAATCTGAATACATGGTTGCTTGAGCTTTGGCTTCACAATATCCGCCTCCCCCCTCTCCCCTCCCCTGTCATAAGAGCTCCCAATGACCCGTCACAACATCAGAGATAGTGCCACCATTTTGCACCTAGTTGCCGCAGCAGGAGTTCTGGGTGGAGCCAGCACCGCAGGCGTTGGCAGTGCTAGGCTGGCAGCGCTGGCCGATGGCAGGGCAGTACTGGGCGACGCCAAGAGACGTGGGTCCGATGCAGACGAAGAGCGTGTTGTTCTCGTGGTCTCCGTCGATGGGGAGGTTGTCAGCAGCGAGGGCCTCGTCGATGCGCTGCTTCCAAAGCTCAAAGTCTGGAGGTGACGGTGATTACAGTGTCAGTCACACACCGAATAACCGTGGGTCAAAGTGCATTTTGGGATATAGGCTCATGGAAACTTACTGGATCCGGAGCCGCTGAGCAGCTGGAAGCCGCAGTAGGAGCGGCGGAGGAAGCAGGTGTCTCCGACCTGGGCCATGGCCTGGCCGGCGAGGGCGGCGGCAGCAGCGAAGGCGGCGAACTTGACCATCTTGGATGATTTTGCTGGGTTGCGGTGGGCAGACAAAGGGCGTCAAGGTTGGCTGTTGCAGGTCTCGGGCAGATGCTCTCTGGAGGTGCTGGGATGAAGACTGGATCTTTCTCTTTTCCGAGGAGAGGAGCGGCCGGCGTTTTATAGACGAGATTCTCTCCTCGTTGCCTGTTCTTGCCACTATTACACTTCCATCACTGCCCCATCATGACATCGGTCCTTTTGGCAAGCCGGCGGACTATGACCGCCGAGCCACCCGGCCTTGTGAGGAAGCAAGGTCCTCTGATGTGGATGCCTACCGCTCCGGACCGCCGCGCCGACATCCCAATACGTGACGAGGGTGAGGATTTGAGTCGTTCTCGTGATGCATTTGGATCTAATTTCTCCACTGCGATGGGATAGATGTGTGGCGGGGGCACAGGAGACTGGAATGGCATACGTTGCCCGCTGTGATCCTGGAATCTTTGGTAGCGAAGGCAATAGTCGGGACCAGGAGGCTGGGTCAAGAACTCGGTGCCTTGTTTGTCATCATCTGCGGTCAACATGGTGGTAAGCCTCAGCAATCACCTGATGCCCTGCCAAGGTGCTTCCACATAGGCCACCGAGAAAGCCTTGTGCAAAGCCCGCAATACCCGTCTCCTGTAGGGCTGACCCCCCCTATTTCCGTCGAGATGAGTGTGACAATACGAACTTGCCAAGACCGGTGATGGTGTGAACATTCGTCTGCGGATCCGCTGACCGACGGTTAGGCCATGTTTCCGGGTCCTAAGCGAGGGCTGAGAGGCCGCTGGGCACCCGAGATCAACACTGTGTGCCCGGCGACACGGTTGTCGGAATGGGAATGGGCACACAACGCCGCCAATGTGACGAGAAGTGCATATGCAGTGGCGAATCGCAATATTTGTAAAGTAGTTAGGCAGCTCGATATAATTATCCACCTCTCACACCGCCCAATAAGACTCAGAATGGCGCGTGCGTGCGTCTGGTTTGCGCGGCGGTATGGCCGGCCGGGATACAGGATTCGCTGCCGCTCTGGGCAGCTACACCTGCAGTGTGACGTCGCGTAATCCTTTGCGCAGGATGGATGGGAAACAGGCCTTCCGACTGGCTGACGTTGATGAAGAGGCTGAGTGTATTCCACCCACCCTTTCTCGGCCTGCTTGCCGTCACGTCGGCCAAATTTTGCTCCACGTGGTTTAGCGCTGAGACGATGGATCCGCCTCCTTTACCGTTTACCAAAACTTACGCTTCTGGTGCGCTATAGATTATGTTGCTATCCGGGTGGCTCCCAGTATCTGCTGGCACCAGGTTCGATATTAAATACCAGCGGTTGAAGCCGCCGTTGCATGCATGCAGCCAAGAACAGGGATGCCTCGATTCGATAAAAGTCAAACTTAATTTGACAGCAGACCATATAAGAATATCTTTTGTTCCATGGCGGCTCAAGTCCACCAGCCGTGCCCGACATGTGTGGGTGTTTTCCTTGCTAAAAATTGGCATGCCCGCACACAGTGCTCACCACGAGAAAATTGGGAACACAACAGGCCAAGACGAAGACCAAATCCTGGCGCCTGGACCACTTCTTGCCCGCAACCAAGGCTCAATCCTGGCACGGCTCAGCGTCGCTGCGTCAGCCAGTCACTCACAAGACCGGTGAAGTCAGGCTCGTCACGCCCGCAGGGAGGATCATTTGCTGACACCGGAGAGAACAAGAGGTTTTATCACGGCACTCGGCCCGGCTCCATCAGATTACATGCAACCTTTCCAAATCATCGGTGTAATGTTGTGGTATGAGGAGGAGCGTCTTGTGGTCCTCTTGGCTCCTCTTTTTGACCCCTGATGGCCTAACGCCACTGTGTGCTATTACGTGAACGTATGACAAAATAATCAGCACTTTCATCCTCCAGGGAGTTTCAAATCCTCGTGGCTTGCAGTAGCTTAAGCCACAGCAGAAAGCCTGCGGTCGTCGGCAACGGGATTACGGGCCGTGGTACTGCCAGGCCCACGACGGACTCAACATCGACATACACAGCAAAAAATCTGAAAGGTAGCACAAGAGGAACCCTCAATGCCAAGGTACTTCCTCACAAGCTTCTAGGGAGATGTGATGAGGGCTTTTGAGCTCCACTCACATTAGTGCATGGTGGCTCTCATACACTGCACCCTTCGGGCCTTTCGAGGATTGACGGCGCCGGATTCCGAGCACGATATTTCCAATACGTAATCAGCTTTATCACCGCCCTTGAGTATTCTTTGGCTCCTTTCTCATGCACGCCCCTGCCCTTCCAATCCCTCGGGACATCCAAGGACGTATACCCCGGTGCGGTTGGGCCTCTATCGGAACAGCGGGATATGGGAGTTGAAAGGAGGCGACGTTATATGCCGACCCTTGGAGGGAGATCGAGGTGACTGGGTGCTCGGTCCGCATGGGGAGCTGCAATAACTCTGTATTTCCGAGCGCATAAGAGGGAACATTCAAGAAAAAAGAAAAGGGAAAAGTGAGAAAAAGGGAGAGGAAAAAACAAAAAAAAAGGATTCCTTATCGTAATGATATTGTCGATATGGAAGGTTTCATCCAGACATATCGAAAGAAACTGTACATCGAGGGCACGGCTATTCCCTGGCTACTATGTACCCAAACACGTATTTATTCTCTGTGACTTAAATCGAGCCGGCAGATGCCGCAAAGGAACGTGACCCACGCGGGGGATCTACAGTGTCAGGACTCCCGGGCCGTGTTACAGAGCCTAGCCCGGCCACGGCCGAGGTCGGCGAGTGCTCGCTACCCTTGTGGCGCACCTGTATATATAGAGCCAGAGAGTCTCCTACTCACACCCATTTCCTTTACTAAGAGAGACAGGGAGATAAATCAATCTATTAAGTGTAATTACTGCAGGCACCTCTACCTTGCAATAGCAGCTACGAATAAAAAGGTCCGACTATCTTTCCAGCTTAATTCCTTTCTTGGTCATATCGTTTAAACCCGATCTTAAGCTTCTTTCCTGCTGCGATTTTGCTTAAGCATTTTTAATTAAGTTTAATATAAGCAAAATACTACATAAATAACCGCCGTTACGTTCCACAGCGCCTATAATCGCCAGGGTAATATCGGCCATATGCTTCTAAAAGCCCCGCCGCTTTATTACCAACAGGCCTTTTATTCCTAGGGTAGGACACTTTCAAGGGAGGCAGTGAGCAGTGCTGGGTTGCAAGGTCGCTTTGCACGTGATCAGAAGAGGTCTGGTAGAATAGTAGTCTTGATTGCTTGCCTGAGGGGATGCCTTGGAGCTAATTTAGGTTGACTAATGCCGAAGCTTCAGTCAAGGCTATTCTATCCAAAGGGGGGCCCTTCCCTTATATACCGTCGGTTTGACCTTTTATCTAGTTTCCTTAAGGCCGTGCTACTGGTGATACGACCTCCTTTGAGGGTATCGCAAGTATCGCCAGTGCTTCGTTTGATACTTCCTGCGATCGACATATCACTGTTGTCGCGTGACCTGGTGTCACGTGACCCTGGGTGCGGGGTATGAGGCTCCCTGCTGGATTTTGGCCCATCCCTCCTGACCCCTGGCACCCTTGGTAGCGTCGGTCGTAACACGCTCACGAGGGTCCCATATGGCGTACTCGTCCAGATCGAATCTCCAGGCCGCTTTCGCAATGACCAGGTCGCTCAGCCTGAGGACTTTCCTGCCCCTATCGCGGCCTGGGTAGGCATATATATAGTTTGGTTAGCCAAACACGGGCAGGAAGGGGAATTACCAGAGCCTGGCTGCTAACGTGGCTCATCCTGATAAAGAGGTGAATTAGGGGCCGGCTGCATGCCCTCAACCTGGATCGGCACGGCGGCTCTGCCGCACTGCGCGAGCGTGTCGAAGCACTCCTGGTCGAGCGTCTGGTTCTGAGTGGAGTAGACACGGCAGTCGGCGCAGTCGCCAGGCCTATCGCTCTCGTAGTCGCGGCAGCCCCGGGGGCTGTCGTGCTCCTCCTCTCCGTCCGAGTCAGGGTCGTTGGCGTAGTGGGAGCGCGTACCGCCGTTCCCATACTCGATGTCACGGCCCGCAATGTTGAGAGCGGCGGCGACCAGCTGCCAGCCGTTGAAATCGTATCCGATGGCCTCCTGCAGGTCGTTCTGGAACGCGCCGACCGAGCGGCTGGCTGCGCCTACGGTGATATTGAGCAGGCTCCCGTACGTTGTCCGGCGTTGGAGCGTTTGCGCGTCGAGGTCGTGGCTGATGCATCGTGTGTTAAACTCAAGGCCGTACCGGTCCTGTGCTCCTGGGGTCGGGAGAAACGTGTATACGAGGTTGCATTTGAAGCCGAGTTGGGCCGGGCCTTCGCCGCGGAGCTAGTGCCCCGCCCGACAGTTCAAGGACCAACTTCACCTCAGCGTTCCTGGGGAGCAGTATCCAGCGTAGCTTTTGTTTTCTCCCACAACATGCCGCCTGTTTGCATTGGAACTAGCGCCGCAATGATTTCCGTCGTCTTCTTTTGGTCATGCCTCTTCGCGGCGATCGCCCAGCCGTGTCGCGCCAACTCCTTTTCCATCCGTGACAGCCCTGATTGCGGCGCCCTTCCGCAACTGCTCGAATCGTTTCACACTGATGTGAACTTGGTGCAAACTGTCTTGGTCGCAGCTGGCTCGCTCACTGTATCGGGTGTTTCCAACTGTATCCCATTCTGCCGGGTCAATGGTAGTGTGGCGTACCCGATAAACAACACCGTCTTCTTTGAAGTGTGGCTGCCCCAGCCAAGCTCCTACAATGGGAGATTCCTTGCCGTCGGTAAGTTTCCCCTGGAAGCCCAAGTCGCCCAGCTACTATCCTCCACCGCCGAACCGTGGCTGACATAGATCGAACGCCAGGCAATGGAGGCATGGCTGGCAGCATCGACTACCGTGCCATGATAGACAATACGAACAAGGGCTACGCCACTTCCGGAGGCGACAGCGGTCACAGGGCATCGGAGAACAACGGAGGCAACGCATATCCCGGCGGGGTGCGGCTGCCCTATCTCCACGACCGCGACCAGGTCCTCGCCTGGATTCGCAACTCGATCGCGCTCTTTACGCCGCCAGCTCGGAATATCACGGCTGCTTACTATGGCAGAGCGCCGACTCGCAGCTATTACCAAGGCTGTTCCACGGGCGGCGCTCAAGGCTTCGCTCTAGCAGAGTACCACCCCGACCTATTCGACGGTATCGCCGCAGGCTGCCCCGGGAACTGGTATTCGCACCTAGCTTTGTCGTTCCTTTGGAACCAACAGGCCACTTTGGTGGGCTCATCCTTCCCCGAAGCAAAGTGCAAAGACGGCTGGGCTGACCTTCGCCCAGCGCTCGGCGTTCTTGCCTCAAGAATCCCTCAGCCTAATCAACAGTGCTGTTCTGGATCGGTGCGACGAGCTGGACGGCGTTAAAGACAGGGTCCTGGAAAACCCTCTGGCGTGCAAATTCGACATCAGTACACTCGCCTGCGCCGCCGGAGCCATGTCGGGCTGCCTCACGCCGCCGCAGCTCGCAGCAGTTAAGAAGATTTACGGGGGTCCAGCCAGGTCAGATTCGGGGGCCAGCCTCTACCCCGGGTTCGGTTTTGGGAGCGAGTCGGAGTGGATGAACCAGGAAGGGACGCTGTCTTTGTCCTTTTCCCTGCCTCTGCTCCAAAACATGGTGTTCGACGACCTGAGCTATAACGGCAGCACCTTTGACTGGGCGCGGCATGTGGATATTCTCGACACCAAGGTCGGGAGCCTGATCGACTCGATCAGCAATGACCTGAGCTCCTTCAAGGCGGGCGGGGGGAAGCTCCTGGTGACCCAGGGGTGGTCGGATCCCTTTAACGCGGCGACGTGGCCGATCGAGCACCTTACCGAGGTCGACCGAGTGACGGGCGGGGATCGGGCGGAATGGCTGTCCCTGTTTATGATACCAGGTAATTCTCCTTCTACCCCCGCTTGCTTCCGGCTTCCCTATCTTCTCCCACGGCAATGCTAACTTGAGATCAAGGCGGTGGGCATTGCGGTGGGGCAGCGACGTACCCGCACGTGCCCAGCAAGCAAAACACGCTCGACATGTTGGTGGACTGGGTTGAGACGGGCAGGGGCCCGACGGAGCTGGTTGGGAGTGCGCCGGCCGACGGCAGCAACAGGACTAGGAAGATCTGCCCGTGGCCCAAGACTACCGTGCTTGTCGGACCGAATGTAGACGACTGGCAATCCTACGTCTGTCGGGAGTAAGACGGGGCAGTTGGGGAGATGGGTAGTGACGTTGCAGCTCGGCCCGTGCAGGGGGCAACGCACCGCTTCCCTTCTTTGTCCTCTAGCTTTTGGTAGTCAAATCACGCTTACTTTATCGCAGCCCTATCTCGTTGGTAGGTGAAGATCCCTAACAGTGTTCCTTTTTCTCTTCTATTGGTTCTTCGATCTTCTCCGGTTCCGGCTCCGGCTCGGGTTCCGGTTCCGGCTCGGGAGGCGGAGCTGGAGCTGGAGGGGTCTCCTCCACCGCGTTTTTACCCTTCCTCTTAGGTTTGGCAACGGGCAGCAGCCCCCATGGGTCGTCGCTCTTCAAACAAGAATCTGAAACCCCCTTTCCTAAGCACCAGCAAAGACTAAAAGGCTCTGAATATTGATTCCGCCAAAACCACGCTGGCGCAGCAGTGCCCGCCCACGGTGAAACGGGAACTCCGCCACGACCATGATGCTGACATCCTCGGCACCGATACCAGCTTCATTTAATAGCCGTAGGACCGCACAAAGCGTCTCCCCGGTGGCAAGCACATCGTCCACCACCACCACCGACGCGCCTCTGGGAATCAAATCTCGGTCCATCTCGTACCTATTCTTTGGATCGTTGGATGCCAAAGATGAGATATTTGATGGGGACTTGACGGTGGAAACGGTGGGTGGGGGGAGTTTGCCGGCCCGACGAATCAGCGCCAAGGGTACATCAACCCGCGATGCCAACGCTGATGCAAAGACAAAGCCGCCGGCCTCGCAACACGCCACCACACCGACTTTGGTCCAGTCACCAGTGAAATGGGTTCGTAGCAAAGACGCGCACAGGGCCAGCCCACCCGGCTGCTGAGAGATGCCGAGTACATGGCGGAACTCGATACCTGGGTGTGGAAAGCTGGGTATCGAGCGCACCATGTTGGCCAGTCGCTGCAAGTCCTCGTGAAAAAAAGGAATCAGGTACTGTTCGGCGAATCTTTTCGCCGACTCGTCTCCGGTCGTGCCGTTGTCGAAGATGAGACTGGGGTAGTAGTCCAAGGCATTGTTGCCGTTTATGTTGTCGTCGCCGTCGACATCGCTGCCGTGGCATCCTCGTCGAACTCGCCGTGTCTCTTCGCTAGCATTGACGCGAACTTCGAGTAGTCTGCTGTCTGGCACCAAATGCGACAAGGCTGCAACCGGCGCTTCGTCTCTCATCCCCGTAACTAACAGTACGTCGACATCCATGGCGGCATGCACCACATTTAGAAAATGCTCCTCTGGCAGCCGAGGGCGTTGCTGTACCTGAGCGTGGAAAAATGCATCCAACGCTGGCCGGTGTTGCTCCTTGTACGCCCGGTCCCAAAGCAGGCGATTTATGTCGGCATGAGTAGCCGCGGCATATTCTCGCTTGATCGCATCGCTGATGCTGACTGCGCGCGCCGAGAGGCCTTTGTGGGTACATGTGGTGAACACGGAGACCCAAATGTCGGCGCAATAGTCTTTGCCGGCGCCGCTTTCGCCCGTGACAAGAACGATGAGCTTCTGTTCCGTCGGCGCTTTCGGGAGTGGGCAGGCGTAAGCCAGCACATTGCGCGGGTCCGCATTGTGTTTCACACGGGCTAGGCGCGGCCGGTTTAGTCCAAAAGCCTTGGCCGCCAGCGCGGCATCTCTAGGGTCCGGCCCGAGGTCGGCGCCGTAAGCTCCGCAACTCAGGGGCAATAAGTCCATGGCGACGTCGTAAACCCACGACACGGCAGCCCGAGCGGCTTCCGTTCCATCTTGATCGCGGGGCCAGACACCAGTAACCACGCAGGCAAACTCCCAGTCTCGGCAGCCGAAGGCAGTGACTTCGGCCCCCACTTCGCCGACCGCTCCGCCACCTTGCAGTAGATGGAGATAGCATAGTGGCGATGGGCGACTTTCAATGGCGGCCACCAAGATGTCGGCGATGCTCACCGCTCCGATGTGTTTTAAGAATAAACACCGCTTGAACGAGGATGTCTTGCCGCCGCCGTGCCCTCCGTGCATCCCAGACATGTACATCTCGGCCTCGAACACACCAACGCCGTCCACAGACTTGAAATTGCCTTCTGGTCCCAAAATTGTACCCACGGCCGTAGGTGTAGGCGTGGGCGTCGGGGTTTCGATAGTAGGTCTTGTCGTGGAAGTTTCGAACTGAGTCACGCCAAGATGCAGCTGGCCGGCATCCCAGTACAGATACGCGTCTGCAGAACAATTCCTGGGGAGCCTCCTGGCGATGAACTCATCAAAATTGCTGAGCCTGAGCCGTGCCTCGAGTTTGTTGGCGAGCGGAACAACCCAATTTCGAATCGAGTAGGTCGGAGCCTCGTAAGCCTTGAACGTAACGCTGATCACGATGCCAACGTTGGTCCCAGCGCCTTTTATCGCCCACAATAGATCGATTTCGTTTTCCGGGCGGACGGCACCAATCGGGCAGTGTTGACTTGGTACACTGCCGACGCAGAGGACCCGGCCAGAGTCGACGCTGACCATCACGGTACCGATGATGGCGTCACACGCGAGCCCGTGCAACCTAGTCAGGTGGCCGATGCCGCCCTGAAGCCACAACCCCGCGCCGACACTTGGGCGGGATCCCAGGGGCACTGTTAGGCCCGCCGCCATGGTCTTTTGGATGATATCCCCAGTTTTGGAGCCGGCCTCGGCGACGACCAATGAACCGGAATTGGAACCGGACTCTCCTCCATCTTCCCCGAGAATGTGTACTTGGTCGAAGGCGCTCATTTCGATAGAGACAACATTGGGCCAGAGACAGTGGCCGCTATGACCTCCACCGACGACAGTCAGGTTGACCCCGTGCTTCAGAGCCCATCGAACGCACTGCTGGACGTGTCGAACCTCTGTCGGCCTGATAATCGAAGCGGGACGGTGGAGGCGAGCCTGCCGGCTTTTAACCGGCTTGTCCCCCTTCCCCAATGGCACCTGCACTATCAGCTCCGGCAACCTGGTCGCACGTTGGGTAAAGGCAGCCATAACGTTCGGCGAGCTGAACAAGAGATGGTCTGGATGGGCTTCCTCACGACGACCCAAGGCGCGGCACACCTCGCGCCACTCGACTCGGATAGCTTTGTCCACGTCCTTATCCTGCATGACAAACCCCGCGATGAAAGGAGCGAAATAGTCCAATACCTCGTCATCATCTGCCACACAAACGACCCCGGTGGGGAAAGAAGCCGTTCGATGGCACACCAAGCCGTCGAGATCCAGGGTCCCGTCGCGATGGAAAACTACCACCATTCCGCCTTCTGGCCGCTCAATAAGCATGTCCAGCGCCCGTTCGATGAACTTTCGTTTGGGTTTCATGCCGTACATGCTGTGGCAGAACAGGATGATGTCGAATTTCTCGTCTTCGTCGCTCGCACCCGTACCGGTACCGCTTCCTGTATTGCTGTCCAGAACGAAAGGGCTTCGATGGATGTCGGGCGGTCTTTCCAGACAGGGCAGTGGGGACTCCGTCCTCGATGTAGAGTGAAGCCATTCCTCCAATCTTGTAGCAAACGAGCCGTTAGGCTCAAATGCAGCGTATCTCCCGAACTTCCGTCTCAGATGGCCGGGGAGATGTCCAAATATGCTCTTCGGGCCGGGTCCGATTTCTAGCGCAGAGATATGAGTACGCGAGTTGAAGAGTGGCGCAAGCAGCTGAGATAGTTGAGGAATAATGAAGTCCCGGTACGTCATCCAGCCCGAGCCCCGCATCAAGATATCGAAGCCAGCGCTGTATTGTGGATCGGACAACGACTGCTTCGGGGACGCCGCCGTCGCCGCGGCTTTCTGCCCAAGGGCCCGCTTTAGAGAGTCGAGAGTGGCCATGTCCCTTCAGCACGTGTGTGTGTATCTCGCACTAGTATCGGTGGGGACAATTGGGCGATTAGACCACGCGTGATCAAGGAGCTGGGTGAGAGTTACGGCTGCAATTGTCAGGTTGCCTTGGCCAGCATATATGTACGCCAGAACAGGAGAATGGTGGGTGAGCTTTCCTGATGGGGTCCATGGCTTGGGCATTTCTACCATGTAGCGTAGGTCGGCCCGGCTCTCCGCTGCAACGAGACGAATCCGTTCACTGGACTAACTGACCGGGCGTACTGGAAAGTGCATTATTGGGCCAGCCGCGTTAGCGAGGCCGGTGGGCCTGCCGCGTTAGTGAGGCCGGGAGGCCTGCCGCGTTAGTGAGGCCGGGAGGCGGAACGGAAACCCGAAACGGGACCCCAGATATTGCGCTTCATTTGCATCAGACGGGGTCGACCGGTCGTTTTGTCCACTCGCGGTGCGAGAGGCGGCAGTTAGCAGGCTGTCTGGCATCCTAGATATGCCTACAGAACCAACCAGAGTGTCAAGACTGCCAAGGTACAGGAGTTTTTAATGGCGGTGGCAGTAAGCTGCAGCCGCCTATTTAGGCAAGCTAATGCGCAGAGGCTGGAAATTGCAATAAGATCAGCTTTTTGGTCGCCGGTGCAGTACAGCAGCGGAGACTTCTCCAAAGAAGCAAACTACGGGCTCTCTTAACCGATGCTGTCAACATTTGATTAAACTTCCCCCGAAGTGGCTCAGTTGTCATTATATGATTCGACCTAAGCCAAATGATCGAAGAACCCAGAATGTCGCCCACTCCGTCGATTAACAGCGATAGGGAGCCTCAGGACAGTGATGCCTCGGAATTAGGCAGGGAGACGACGAAAAGGAAGGACGAGTCTCGTAGGGACGACGCTAGTGACCGAACGAAGCGGCGACATCGCATGGGCAAGGCTGCCAGAGACCCGAGGGATGAGCCGAAATCCTCGAGGCCCACGAAGGTGTTGAAATCAGATGGAAAGGAGACGAGATCGCCGACTCCGATGATAGACTTTGATGGTTTGAGTCGACCTAGTGCGTCTTACTTGTGCTCTTCCCACTCCTCCACGGCAGCGACTTAAAATTGTTCCTGTTTAGGCATCGGAACTCGGGCAAGACTTGAAGAGTCTCCCGAGCAAGGCGCAGAACGACTCGCCAAGATGCGCGGTGCGGTGCGGACCATCCTCGAATGCGTCGGCGAAAACCCCGATCGACCGGGCCTCCTCGATACCCCGAAACGATACGCCAATGCAATCATGTACTTTACGAATGGCTATCAGCAGAACGTCCGAGATATTATCAACGAGGCCATCTTCCACGAGGGGCACAACGAGTTGGTCGTTGTCAAGGACATTGAGATCTTCAGCATATGCGAGCACCACATGGTACCGTTCACGGGGAAGATGCACATCGGCTACATCCCATACCACTCCGTCATCGGCATTTCGAAGCTGCCCCGAATCGCCGAGATGTTCAGCCGGCGCCTGCAGATCCAGGAGAGACTGACCAAGGAGGTCGCAAACGCCATCATGGAAGTGCTCCAACCACAGGGTGTAGCCGTGGTCATGGAATCGAGTCATCTATGTATGGTGATGCGGGGCGTGGAGAAATCGACGGCGACAACTACCACTAGCTGCGTGCTGGGCTGTTTCGAGAAGGAGAAGACCAGGAATGAGTTCCTGAGCTTTGTTGGCGTCAACAGGCGATAATAGAACCGGACGATCTCCACCACGATTGGGGGGAATGAGGAACAGGGAGACTGTAACACAGAAGCGGATCGACGGGACCCGGCGGATTTCACAGCAATTTCAACTTTCACGAAGACCATATTGAAGGGGAATCATTGGAGGGCGGCTAGGTTAGGTTAGGTTGAGTTAGGTTTATTTATCGTCTATAGCGAGTGCCGTCCCACTCTCGCCTCCCTAGGGTTATCAGACGTGCCAGCGACTACCAGATGAATCTATATACATGTCTAGCCTGCCGACTCTCGTCACGGTAGCGAGCAAAACAAGCCCATCGGCCGACGCCTGCCGGGAGCCGTAACTTTAATCTCAGCATTATTGCGATGTTCGACGACACCAAGACCGGGGCCATTCCCGGCCAATTGGTCAGCGCGCAGTCGTCGTACGTGCCCCGTCCCTGATACAAGTAACCCCGTTGCGCCTATTAGTGTGATGTCAACAACGAACGCGCCTCTGCTAGGCAGGCGGATCTGGGGAAGCTCCAGCGGTCTGGGAGGAGAGGGACCTCACAACCTCCCGGGAATCTTGGGCGGCTGAGCGGGCGGTATGGCGACAAGCATCCGTTGTGCCATTGGGCCTGCTGCGCCAGGTGGTGCCGAAAACTAGAGAGCGTGGCTAGATTGGGCTTTCTCGTCCCGCCGCTCCGGCGGCTGCTCTTGGATTGAGAAGGTAGACCGGATGGCGAGCCGTGTTTGCTTGGTGCCGTGGAGGGCCTCCCGCAGCTGCAAGCCCCCGCCATGATGGTAGCGCTGGGCGAATAGGAGTCCGCTACTCCTTCGACATCACGCGCAATGACGGGAAGCGTACACTGTTGCGTCTGCGGCATTTACACTGTTGCGTCTGCGGCATTCCGGGCATGGTTAACCTGCACCGACTCCCCGATGACCTCTCACGAAGGAAGGAGAGGTAGACTAGCCGGAGGTAGATACCACCCATATAAGTAATACATGTTACACTGAAAACTCCAGATTACCTATATGGCCAAAGTTTCTGGAAATGTTTGAAGTTCTAAGACACGTCCGGAAACGTGACCTAGGATTATTTAGTTTTAAAACATGTCGAGAAACTTTACGGTGGTAAGATTTATAAATGGTCCTAAGTCACCTCCAAAAACCATTTAATCGTAAAACAAGTTGAAAAATATTCGATTGCTTATTTTAATTTATAAAGTCTCCAGATAGGTTTTGAAACCAGATGGTTTCCGAATATAATTTGGGATTATTTAATTTTAAGCTGTGTTGAAATTAATAGCGTTATGATAGGTCAGGCCACAAAAGCGTCGTCTGGTGGGTGCCAAAGTGGTGTTATTTTACAAAATGAGGAGGAAAAGGGTAAAATCGGGGCTTGCCCTTGAAAGGCTCAAAACAACCCCTATATACAGGAGTCCTGGCCCAGGGAGCATTTTTGGGTTACATAATCCGTGCTTAGCACGGATCCGTAACATAGCCCCTTTTTTTGCTGTGCGTCCTCCCTCCCTGGCCGGGCTTGGTTGTGATAATTTTATTTGTTGTGCTCCTTTGGGAACTGTATTGGTTATTTGCGGATCTTTAGTCGGGTTTATTCCTGTATCCTTCCTTTTATAGTTTGCCTTTAGTTTGTTTTTGGTAAAATTGTCACCCTTTTTTCCGTTCCTGCCTTATAAATTATTGGTATCGTCCCTTGTGCTTTCCTTTTGTAATTTGGGCGGGATTTTTGTATTACCGGATAAGCTTTACGTTATTCCTTTTTTTCCTTTTATTTGCTTCTTTTTTCAACTTTTTCCTTTCCCTTTCCGCCTGCTTTTTTGCTTGTATTTTCGATTTTCCTATCCTATTTTTTTTTATAGCGCTGCTCCCTTTTTTTACAATTATCCAATTTATTGTGTTTCGAATTTTAATTGTAATATGGCCGTTACTGCTGAAATTTTTTAGCTTTTTTTTTAAAAATTTTTTGGTAAGGATTTTTTTTTAAAAGACCCGGTGCTTAATCAGCAACCTCGAGGGTAAAGGCAATTTTAACGATAAAAATATTACAGTACTGCAATTTTTATTAATTTTATACGTTTGCTGCATAATTATAAATCGGATTAATATTATTTCGGGTTTTTATTTTTTGCTGATTATAAATAATAGGTTTAGAAATTAATTAAAATTTGCAATTGTATTATTTCCCGCACGATTGTAATGTATAATATCTGTTATAAAAATAAAATAATATGCAAGCATCCCAATAGATTTTATGCTATTAGCCTTTAATTTTATCGCATTAATAAGGTATTTAAGCTTATTATAGCTGGTAAAAAGCATATTATTACCTTTTTAATATTTGCTAGGCGCGGTACCGATAATAATTTCGGTATTGGCCGGAAGAATGCTATATTTATCCAGGTATTTTATAAATTTTACCGATACTGGCAGGCATAATTTAACGAAATATATTAGCAATAAGCGCGTTATTTTTTTCTCGGTCCTTTTATTACCATAAATAACAGTTTTGCTATTTTCGATCCCAATTTTACTTTTATTTTTGGGATTATACTGTTAATTTTGTTTCGGGGCAATTGTACTAACGAAATAGCCAATTAATTTAACACTTTTTGCCATATCCTGGTTATAATAAAAATAAATTCCCTTTTTTTATTTTATTATATTGGTAGCTAAATAATTATTATAATAATATACCCAATATTATTATAATAAGGTATTCCGGTATTATAACACTTTTAATTTATCCATATAACAAACCCAGCAGCAAATCGCAAACATTTTAATTATTTTTGCCCAGGCTTCCGACCATTATTATTTCAAATCCGGCAATATTTTGGATACGCGTAATTTTTTGCATTTTTTTATGCGCCGGGATAAGGCATACCTATATCTGCCCGATTAATGCCCCAAGGATACCCCGTTTTTGCACAACCGCTGCAGCTTTATTAATTACAATAATTTTTATAATATTAATTATATAAAATAGGGTATTTTTCGGTTCCGGTCCATCCCTGCCTATTTCCCTGTTTTCCCTTTTTTTTTTTTTTTTTTTTTTGGCCGGCATGCTTGCCATTAGGTAGTTAATCGAATTTTATTATAAGCCGGCGCGCTTTTTTTTCCTTTTACCTGCTTTTTTTTTACGTACCACATATATTTATGGTGCCTCCGGGCCGTTATTTGTTTTGGCGCTACCCTATTGCATTTTAAACGTATCCAATACCTTTATTTTTATTAACTTTTCCAAAAACTCCCATATAACAGTATTATATTCTACCCATTTAATAAGGACCTGGCGCTTTAAACCATCTTTTTTGGCCCTGCCTTTATTATTTTTGGCACAAAGAATTTTTTCCACTTTTTATTCCAGGTATATTTCTTTATCCTTTCTAAAAAGAACTAGCACCAATCCTGATCTTATTGTTACGACCGTGCCAAGGTCGGGACAGCATGGCAGGGAAGGGCCCCAATGGTGCACCTCTACCCCGCAAACACGGGAGGATGGATCTGTGGATTTATAACAAAACAACAGATCCAAAACGGATCTATAAATCTGTAACAAAGCAACAGATGCAAAACGGATCTGCGGATCTGTGGCAAAATAATAAATCCAAAAGGAATAAGGGAAGGTTGCCCGATTATAAGAAGGGTAAAATCTCCCCGGTAATTAAATAATTTTAACTGAGGTTTCGGTATCAGTTAACCTAAATTGGCTCCAAAATATCCCCTTAAGCAAATAATAACAAATAATGTTCCTACCGAACCCCAAATTATATGCAAAATAACCTTATAAAATTAATACTGCTTAATACCGCCTTTAAATATCCTACCCTAAAAATAAAAAACCTGTAATTGTAACATTTTAACTAATCTTATTTAGTATTTACCAAAGGTACAAATAATAAATAATTATATTAACCGTAACTAAAAAAATCGAAATTATTACCATTAATAACCAAAATTATAATAATTTTGCCACAACCTTAAAAATCCTCATCGAAAAGTTCGAAAAACTTAAAAAACAGCCCAAAATTACCCCCATTTACAAATTCCCCACTTTAAATAAGTATAACAGAAAAAAGGGTAAATTTAAAACCTTTCTTACAAAATATAAAAGCTATTTTAAGTTTTATCAAAACAGTTTCCAAAATAATTACCAAAAAAAAATTTATATTATTATCCGCTTTAACGGTAAAATCAAAAATTGGTTCGAGCCTATATGGGCTAATTTGCCCCAGTATTCTATTATTTTATAATATATATAGCAGGATTATTTCTGTATTATATTTGCAAAAAATCAAAATATAAGCATTATATCGAAAAAAAGGCTAAAAATTGATAAACTGGACAGTTTTACCCCGGCTACCAGTACAAGCCAAAAAATTAAAATATCCTACCGGAATAAAAGCCCGGTATGGACAAAAAAACAAATCAAAAAAACCCTAGCAAAAATTACAGATAATTACCCATTTTATATCAGGAAAATAATTAAATGGCAAAAATAATAATTAATAATAATAATTAATTACGGATCCAATAAAAATTATATTGTATTAAGAACAGTAACAAAATATTATATACCAATATATTAAAAATAACAGCCATATAATTTTGGAACCGTAAAAAAAACCAATCATTTATAACAGTAAAATAATCGATTTAAAAATAGATCGATTTAAATTCAAAATTGTAAAAAAAACCTATAAGGTTACCCTAAATATCATAAATATAAAAGGAAAAAACCTAATTCCGGATTTTCCGTAATTTAAAGAGTTTAATCCCCTGATAAATTAGGTTTCGCAGAAAATTTAATGGAGGAAATTACTATCGGAAAACAAAAAACCCAATAATCACGGGCCCCGGATCATAAAAAATAAAAACCGAACAGGATTGCTATAATAATAGTAAAATTTAATAATTACCCCTGGCAAACTGTACCAATAAATTTGCAATTATTAAGCAGTATCGGCCTTAATAGCGAAAAACCCCAAAAATAAAAGCAAAATTATAAGGAAAATTATAACCAAAATTATAACCTAAAAAAAGGGAAAAAAGCCGAAAAGGCAGCTAAGTAGTTTTTTATTACGCCCTTTAACCTTCCGGCCTCTAACTTGCCCTTATTATTTGGCTGGAACAAGTTTGGGGTTAATTTAAACCTCGACCTGTTTGCTTTTTTTAACCGGATAAATTATAAAGTTTTTAACAATTTTTTTTAACTGTATAATGCAATAATAACATATTTATTCCTTTAAATAAAAGATTCTGGGTTTAATTTCCAGTATAATTTAGTTAACCAAACAGAAAAATCCATGCTTTTTAATTCGGTTAGCGCACTTTTTTTTTGCTAACTTTTTTACAGTTATTTTTGCCGATATTTTTGTAAAACCTCCTATCAATTTGCAAAATTCATCTTTTTTTTCTATATATTACATTTATGGCCCTATTCTGCCCATTTAATCAAATACCACTATTTGCGGTAATATACCTTATTATCCAGAATTTCCTCAATTTTCTATTTCTAATTAGCGTCGATTTCGACTAATTTTATGCTTTCCGAACCAAATAATGCTAATTTTAACAGGGAAATATAAAAAACGGGGTGGATTTTTATAATTGGTGGTAGTTAAAATTCGTAATTAATTATCGAAATTATTTTTTTAATTTTGAACGGTCCGAATTTTTTATAATCCAATTTGTTATTTGGCCGTTTTGTTTTAATATTGCGGTGCAAAAAATAAATGCTATTCCCTTTTTTAAAAATTGGTCCTTCGAGCTTTTTTTTATTTGCTTGGATAGATATGCATTTCCGAAACTTTTCGAGTTTTTCTTGCAAATATTTATATAATTTAATTATTTTAATAATCTGTATTTCCGCTATTAAAATGTTTTTTTCTGTTTTCAATTCTTTATATACTGTAAATATAAACCTATAATTCGCGAAAAACGGAGTTACTTTTATATTTTTATATACCGAACTATTATAAACAAATTGGGCCATAAAAAATAATTATACTCAGTTATTTTATTTATAATTAATATAATAATATAAATATTATTTTATAATTTGATTTATTCGCTTTATTTATTTATCCGTTTCGGGATAATACATTATTAATAATATATATTTTGCTCCAAATTTAGCCATTAAAGCCTTTCAAAATTTGCTAATAAACAATTTGTCCCAATCTATAATCAATTTGTTGGGTATTTTGTATTTGGCAATTATATTTTTAATAAAAACATACGCCAATTTTACAACATTACTGCTTTTCTTATAAAATAAAAACAAAGAATACTTAATAAACCTATTTACCACTATTAAAATATTATTATACTGAATACTTGTTAAAAGCTTTTTAAATTTATAAAATTTGATTATAAAATTTATCTTAATTTTCTGCCAAGCTTTACTAGGCGCTAACAAATATTAAAATAATCCGTAAGGCTTATACCGGCTGGCCTTATTTTTAGCGCAGCTTTCGCAATCTTTAATTACTTTTTGAATTATAGCTCGGGTTTCAATAAACCCGTGGTATTATTATAATTGTTTCCAGGTTTTGGTTACCCTTTGGTATTCATGGGCCATTTGGCTATAAATTTACTGGATTTTTTCAGGGGTTTATTTTTTTTAAAGCGTAGTTTTTGCGAATATTTATTATATTGGAACCAAAAACTTATTTGGCTTTTATATTAAAATTATATGCATTTTTGGCAGTATTTTGTCCTTATAATCTGATTAGCAACTTAAGGCATCTGTTTGTCCATTTCCGATCCTTTTTTATATTTAATCCTAAAAATTATACTTCTGGAAAAACTAACTCTACCTGTCACGGGACTAAACCAAGGTAATACCCGTTACACCAAAATAAAAAAAACATTATCATATCCGAAGGTTATAATATATTTGGTTCTTATATAAAGGATTATGCTGTTACAATACTCCACCCTTATTCTGCAATTATCCTTAATTGCACAAATGCATAATTAAGGTTAATCTTTGTATAAAGTTTTCTTTTTAAAAGCGCTGCACAAATAATGTTAGTATTGCACAAGCAAAATGCTAGCATTGTAAAATATTAGCGCTGGCACTGCGCAAATAAAGCGCTGGCACCCTGTGTATTGGAATATACGTGCTATAAGGTCCAATCGCTTAATAAGTTTCCCTGAAAAGCCTTGATCGGCTTTTTAAATCGCTAAAACCAATTGCCCCCCGCCCCTTAGCAAAAGAAGCGCCATAGATGGTATTCCGTGCATATTGTGCCATTCAAATGCCATATTATGAACAAAAACCTATATGCGTAACCGTGCGGAAAATTGAACTTGAGCGATCCAAAATTAGATATAACAAACTGTTACGGAATTAGACTAAGGTAGTACCTATTATACCAAAGCAAAAGGGAATGTTGTTATATCCAAAGGCTATGATATATTTGGTCCTTATATAAGGGATTGTACCGTGACACCACCGGATTTATTATTTATTCAGTATTTGGTAGGGGGTAAAATATGCCAGATTTTTGTAATCCGTTTAAATCACTATTTAATAATTTATTTGGCACAAATACACCTTTTATTCCTCCAATACTTAAATAATAGCTACAAATTTTTTATTATGGATTGGATAATTTAATTTTGGTCCGTTAAGCTTATGTAACAGAAAAATGCAAAAATGCAGTTTTTTATTATCGTTTTATTAGCTAAATTAAGCTCCGATCGCAAAATCCAACGCATTAATTTTAATTTTAAAAGGTTTATTTGGGTTTGGTAAAATTAATACTGGTTTTTATATTACTACTTTTTTAGCAAATCAAAAGCTTTTTATTTTTGCATTTTTCAATAAAACTGGATATTATTTTTGGTAAAATTTGTAAATAAAAGTACTTTTTTGCTAAAATCCCGGATAAACTGTTGGTAAAAGTTTAAAAAGCCCAAAAAACCTTATACTTCCTTAATACTGGTCGGTTTGGGCCATTTTTTTACAGCTTGTACCTTTTTAGGTTTTATTTATATTTAACCTGGTATAATTATATACCCTAAAAAAATAATTTCCTATATATGCCACATATATTTTTTGGGCTTAACTAAAAGTTTTGCATTTTGCAATTTTTGCAAAACCTTATATTGTCGGAATAGGCATTCTATACGCGTGCAATCCGGAAAAGGAGGACGGAATGGAGGGATCCTTTGGGCCCTTTTGGATCCCGTACAGGCCAACCGGCCTGTGCGGCTAAAGCGGCGGATCGCCCTTTAGGCGATTGCTTTTGCGCAAATAAAAGGGCAATCTTTTGCCTTTTTTTAGGCAGATAGATTCCTTTTGTTTATGCATAATAATAGGATTTTCCCAGATTATAAAGATTATTATTCACCTTTTTTGGAGATTTTTGAGCCGATTGAATAAAAGAAACCCTTTTTTGCTAATACTGATTAGTATTATCGAGAGATAATACAAACGGTTAAGCAAAGGATTTAGCGCTAAATATTTACCTGTCGGATTTTTGAAATTTAAGGAAAGGTTGGTGAAAGATTTAAAAGCAGAGGAATGTTTTTCCTTTGCTTGATAGCATATTTCCTGAGCAAATAAGTTTTTTTTTTTTGGCCCGCGCTGCCCAGCAATTAGGTTAAAACTAATTGAAAAAATCTCACAAATTTAGAAAAGGATATTGTATAATCCCCGAAATGGATTAAAATATTAGTTTTTAAATTTTCGAGGGTTTTTGGATCAAAAAATTACCCCAAAATAAATTTGTTTATTTATTTATTAAAATAATAGTTACGATTATTCCGATAAAGTTTTAACGATCAGATAAGCACCACCGATAAAATATTTAAAATATAAAAAAATGGTTCCATAAAAAATTCCGATTAAAAAAAATTTATCCTTAAAAAATATTACAAAATTATTTAAAAGATTAGGTTTTCCCCAAACTTTTATAAATTTTTATAATAAAAACCTTTTTTAACAAAAGGATTATACTTTAAAAAATTTGTTTCAAATTATTTCCAATAATCAAATTAATATTTGAATTACTAAATTTATGCTTAAAAATTGCTAATAATACAGCAATTTTTTTTTCCAGCTTTTTTCGAAAATTTTAACGGTTTGAATTTTATATATATGGGACGGTTAAATACAAAAGCCTCGAAAATATTTATCAGGTTTTTAATAAATTGCAAAATTATTATCCCTGGCAGGTTAAATTTGAAAAGTTTAAAAAAACTGGATTTATTATTAACCGATACAAATAATACTTAAAATCTGGCGATTAGGGAAGCAGCAAAACCTTTAATAATAAATTATTAAAATAAAAATAAAATTTTTAAAATTATAATTTTCCTTGCAAAATTATCGGCCCAAATAAAGGCATTGTTGGCAGGAGAGGGTTTCTTCTGTTCAGTTGGCTCGGAAATCTCCAAAAGGGGTGAATAACAATTTATATAATTTGGGGAAGTTCTATTATTATGCATAAAGAGGAAGGAATTTATTTGCCTAAAAAAGGGCAAAAGACTGCCTTTTTATCTGCGCGGAGGCGATCGCCCAAAGGGTGATCCGCTGTTTTAACTGCACAGGCCGATTGGCCTGTGCGGGATTCAAAGGGGCCCAAAAGGTTTCTTTATTCCGTCCTCCTTTTCCGGATTGCACGCGCACAGAATATTTATTCCGATACCGGCAATTTTTTTTTGTGCGCGGGTATCCCGGTATTTTATTCCCACGATATAATAGGTTTATCCCGGAGATTGTAAGGATTTCCGGAGGCCCTAACAAAGGGATTTTTACAAAAAAAATGCCAAATCCGGTAATCCGGTTTTTTGACAAAGGAAATAGGCGGATTTGGTGATCCGGAACGTTTATTTAAAAAAAAAAAAACGCCCTTAATAGGCCGGTAATTAAAGCAAAAGGAAAATAAGCGCTTTAAAAAGGCATTTCTGTGCTTTAGGAATATTAAACTATTAAACCAAAAAATAATAGGAAAGGAGTGGTGCAAATACGGATTTTTGCGCAATGGAAGGCTATTTAGCAAATTATTTTAATAAAAAATAATATTAATAATTGCTTTTGTGATTTTAAGGGTAGGGTTTGCGCTTATATAAAGGTATTTCGTTCGTCCCGTTTGTAATCCGGTCAACCTGCACCGGTAAATTATAACCTGTTTTTTTTGTGCCCTATTTATATGCATTTTATTGTTTAGGATCCCGATTAATCAATCGTTATTTTATTAATTATCAATTTTTTTCCCTTTTTTTTCTCTTTTTTTGCCCTTTTTTTATTTTTGCAACCAAAATGGCTGGTGAAAAAAAGAATTATCGAATTACATATAATTGCACAAAAATTATCGTTTTTAAAATTTGGGCCCGATTAATAATTTATCAAACAGTAACAAATTTAAAATTATTACTTATAACGGTTAAATTAAAAAATAAACTGGTTTTTTGCAAAATTTGGCTATATTAATATTTCCGGCTTAATTAAATAATTCCCAAACCGGTGCTAATACTGTTAGTATATTAATATCTTGTTTTAAAAAAGCCAAGCCTGTTTAGGCTTTAAATAAGCTATTTTTTGTTTCGGCTCCAAATCCCGATCCTATCCTAACCGAAAATTTTAAATATAATCCTGCAGCTAGCCTTTCCGAAATTGTTAATCTTTCTCTAATCAATCCCGATAATATTACAAATTTTATTATAACAATATTATAAACAATTAAAGCCACGGACACTTTTTTGGGATTTATATTTAAATTTTCAGGCAATTATTAAAAAAAGGATAAAAAATTCCGCATTAAACAAAAAAGGATTATTTTTTGGCAAATAATTAATATTTTATTAGGAGCAGCTTTTTAATGCCAATTAAATTATAGCAATCTGATGGATGGGCAAACCAAGCTTATTAATTAGCTTAAGAATAATTTTATTGCGCAAAAAAATAGCAATAAAAAAAAGGAGTTTGCTAAATTTTTAATTTTTTAGTTTTAAAATAAACCTTTTACCGAATAATATAAATAGGTTATAGCTTATCTTATGCTTTCCAAATAATTAAAATTTGCTCAGGTGCAATTATAGCTTTTACAAAAGCCGGTTAAAATTATTATTTTACCATTTAACAATCCAAAAATTATCCCGAGCCCAAAACCCTTAAAAAAAGAAAAATAAAGGCAAAATTATTTTTAAAATTTCCGATTATCCTATTATTAGCAGCAAAAATATTAAACCGCCGATTTTAGGTTTTAACGGGCACGGTAAAAAGGAGGATTTAAAATTGGTTTTATATTTGGAATATTTTAAATTAATTTTGGCCGGTAAAATATCGAAGCTTAATAAAAAAAATAATTGCCGGAATCAAATCCCGAACAAAAAGTAATATTAGTTATATATTTTAGGCCATATATATAAATTTATATAAATTTTCTGATTTTTAAAAATTTAACTGTAAAATTAAGCTAATAATTATTTTTAATCCTTTTTTGGTTTTGTATCCGGTCCTTAAATTTCTCGCAATATAATATTAAGGCGAAAAAATTTGCAAAAAGGCTGTAAATTTAGTTTTTGGGTTAAATAATTGGAATATATTTTACTAATAAAAATTATTTAATTACAAAAATTTAATAAATAAAAAATTATTTGTAAAATAATGCTAATCCTTATCGAGAAGGATAAGGGTAAAAATAATTTATTTGCCAAAGCAAACAGTGATTTTTTTATAATAACATAAACGGAATATAATGCTACAAACCGAGCAGCCGCTTTAAAAATATAAAATGCTGTGGCCCTGATAAAGGTGCATAATAAAAAAAAGAAAAAAAATAAAGGGAAATTTAGAAATGTATATTTAAAAAATCGCAATATTATTTTTCTGCGCTATATTATTTGCTGTTTTTATTAATAATGGAAAGTATAATTTTATATTCTATTATGCTATATTTTTAGGGTTTGCTATTTTTATTATAAAAGAGAAAAATCGATTTATTATAACCCCTGGCTCTTTTTTATTTCTAATTTTGTTTTACTTATTTTTTGACCCTAATTATTATTATATTAAAGCTAACGGAGTCCTCCAAGGCCCTATTTAGCTAATTTTTGGTTATAATATCTGCAGGATTATCTGCTTTTGCAATCTGTCGAATCTTATTAATTTCCCGACCCTTATAAAATTTACGGAAAACCATAATATTTATTATAAAGCGTTTTTCTATTATTATCCCAAATTGAACAAAATATTAATATAACAAAAAATTGTTAATATAAATTACCAATTTGCAAAAAACAGGTTCAGTTTTTTATTAATCGTTAAAAATATTATTTTAAAAATATAACCCGTATTAAATCCGCTAACCATATTATAAATTTTACTGGCAAAAATGCTTTATATTACCCTTTGTGCATTTAATAAAGCTTTAATATAATATATTTCCGGTAATTTGGAAATTATTTTCCTGCTTTATACTGGTTTTAACTCCAAAAATAACCACAAAACTGATTTATAAACTAAAATCCTTATTATTAGCAAAAAATCCGTTTATAAATATAAATAATTTTGCTTTTAACAAATCGAATTAAACATAATTCAGGCTTTTATTTGTATTATTAATTTACTAATAAATATATTTGTTAAATTTTTTAATATCCGTATCCTGGAATTTTTTGGTTTATATCGCCACAGAATAATCGAAAGCAGTTTCCGATTGGCATATTAAACTGATATATACTTTTTATGCGTATTAAATAATATATTATTGCTAAGTATTATTATTTTTATAAAACACAAACTTAAACCGATCTGCTTATCCCTTTTGTTATATATAAATAATTGTTTCACCGATCGCAATTTTGCAGCTATTAAAATAACCTTTATTGCTAAGGCCTAAAATAAACCTCGGTTTGGCCTTAAAACCTGCCTTTTGAAAAGCAACTTTTTCCTTTTTTATAAACTTTTTGCTACTTAAATTTAGCATATTATCGATTTATATACCAATAATTCCAAAACTTTTGCCAATTTTTAAAACAAATAAGCAAAAATTATAATCGGAAATAAAATAATCCAATCGCTTTTTATAATGCTTTTAATATGTTATAAACCAATACAATCCGGTTTTAACCAATCCGTAAAACGGTTAAATTAAACAAAATATGGTTCCAATATGGTTCCAAAAAGATATTACTATTATAATTTTATAGAAAAATATAAATAAATAGTTTTTTACAGCTCAATTTTAGCCTAGGTATATATTTAGCTAATATTTCGAATTACCAGCTGGTTTTTTATAGCTATAAAAATTAATATAAGCGCAAAAATCAGGCATTAATTGCATTATATAATTATCGGAAATTAAATAAATAATATTAATTTTTTTCAATTGCTGTATTTTTGCACCACAAATTTTAATTTTTTGTAAAAATTTGTATTTATTTTTTTAATTTTTTTAATTATACATATTCCAAAAATTTTTGCCGATTTATTAACCTGGTATTATTTAATCGGCTTAATTATATTGTTAACCAGCAAATTACTAATTTTTTTTGGTTAAATTGTTCAAAAGGTTTATTTAGGGTTATAATTTTTCCAACCTGTTAATAATAAAATGCTAAGCATATAAATTCTGTTTTTTTTGCGTTTATAAATATTGTTAAAATATTTGCTGCCTTAAAATTGCACCAAAATTATCCATATTATCTGGGTACCGGTTTATTAATTAATATAATAACCAAAAATGCCGGTGGTTCAGGTACCCTGTGCAACCTTCCTTATTTATGTATAAAAAATAACAGCAATTTTTCGATCTTTAAATTATCCTTGCTGGTATTTGTTAAGCTATTAATTTATTGTTTTATATTTTTATAAGGCCATCCTCGGAGCCAGGGCTGGTTTGGGGCTAAATATTTAAATAATTCCGATTACTCCTTTGGATTTATTATTTGTTACTCCTCCAATTTGTAATAAAATTTGCAAATAATATTTCGGAATATTACTGAACCATTTGGCATATTTATTATAATTTCGTTTTTTATCACAAATAGCATTTTAAAGGATTTTTGCCATTTTTATTTTTCTCGGTAAACAAAAACCTTATTTCCCAAAACAAAAAAACTGGACAATATCTCTGTAATATTTGGGTTATTATGCATATTTAGGGTATTATTTACCCTTCGTTTGGCAAAAAATTTGCACAATTTTGCCATAATTTTGGTAATTATTACCGCTCGTTAAACCTGTATTCCAAAAAATGCTAAATTATTATTAAATTGCAGTATAGCACCAAAAATAAGCAAAATAAGGACTAATTTATTAGGTTTTATAATATCGTTCAATATTTTAATTGCTTTTTAAAGTACCAAATCGGGATAAATATTAGGGTATTTCTTTTTGATTATTTTATAAGCCTGTTAGAAAGGTCCATAATATTTTTTAATTTTATTTATTAACTAATATGCTTTTATTAAAACCTAATAATATACAATCCCAAAAAACTTTATTTCCGTCTAAAATTTGCTTATAGCAAAATTAATTTCTGCCTTATAAAATATAATATTAGGCGGGCCAAAATAAATATTAAACCAGCAACGCTTAAAAGTTTCCCATATTTTTTTAGCTAATCCTTTTTTAAAAAATATTATTGTGCTAAATACGGTGCTTGTATTAATCATATAAAACACTTGTTTGCCGTTCAAATATATAATATTAATAATTATTTTATAATTAAAATCGATATTATTTTTAGATATAAATTTAAAGCGTTATAATATAAAGCTTATGGTTTAATAATAATAGCATATTTGATTAATCATTTGCAAAATATCCCGATATGCTTAATAGCCTGTTTGGTTTAGCATATACCAAAAGCAATTAATAAAAGGATAACCAAAATATTTGTACAAATATTTTAGCTTTGCTTTTGTTAGGAAAGGTATTTTTATAATTATTTAATTAATTAAATATAAGGTATCTGGATAATTAGCTTTATTAAAAAAAATTATGGATAGTTTGATTTTCTGATAATTGGAATATGCTTGCCAAATTTGGTTATAAGCTTATTATACATATTATTAAAATAAATACCTAATTGGTTTATATCCTTAAAGTATAGTAAAAAAAGGATTTGCGTTAAAATTATGTAAAAAATGATCGATCCGACCGAAATTTTTAGCATAATTTTGCCCAGGCTAAATAGGATATTTTTTGAGCCAAAACGAATATAATATTTGGATTTTCCAATAATTAATTAAAAATTAGGCAAAAAGTATTGCAATGCTTAAAATTGCATAAAACCGGCGGTTGAAATTTTGGCTGTTTTTATATTTGGAAGGATGCTGCACTATTTATCTTTGTTAAAAAGCATATATTATTATAATATTTATTTTTGGTTATTTTTATTCTGGTCCTTATTTGTTTACTGTGGAAAATAAGCCTGGATATAATACCGGAAAGCTTTATTAGCAAAATAATTAGTAATAATAACGGTAAAAAAATATATTAATAATATTTTTCCCTTATTATTATTTAATTAATTATTAGGTTTTAATATTAATTAAGCCTGCTAATCGTTTATAAATTCCTTATTATTTTTATTGCTATCTTTTTTGTATTTGAAAAAAAAACTAAATAAAACTTTTTTTTAATTGCTATGCTTTTAGCAAATATTCCTCCAATACTTTTTTGTATTATATTACTTTTCCGGTATGTATTACACTAAACGGTAGCCGTATTTAGCATAAACCCAATATTTGTTTTGGAAATTATAGAAATACCTTTTCCGGGGGCTGTTATTGTTTTATTTGCCGGTATAATGCTTATTTTTAGGGTTTTTTTTCCAAACTTGCATTTAACAAAATAACTGCCATAAATAGCAATATTCTCCTTTATTTGTATAATATTGCAAAATTAAAAGGCCAGGCTTTTAAAAATCTTTTTTGAATATAAAAGGGCCATTTTAAATTTAGGCATTTCCTAAATTGCACAAAAAATGCTTATGACCAATTAATAATTCTGCTAATAATCGGGGCCTAAAATTTTGTTAATAAATTTAAATTTATCCAAAAAAGTTTAAAATATTTCCATTTTATTTTTGCTTATGCTTATATTTTCGAAACTAACAGTTTGGAATATAATCAAGCTTTAATCCGTATATTACTATTATTAATCAATTTTTGTATCAAAATATTCCTTAAATTTTAAATAAATTTTTCTAAAAATATATCGCCTGTTTATAACCTGGATAAAATAAACTTTGGCTCAATTTATACAAGCCAGTAAAAAAAGCATATAAAATTATAAAAGGGGAATATTAAATATTTTACAGGTATTTGCAAAAATTAAAACTTTATTATCCAAAATATTATATTGTTTTCCGAAATATTTATGCGCTTTATTATATATATTTCCAAATACTTTTACCAAATTTGTATCGAACAGTATATTAGTTATATCCAGCGAAAAAAGTATACGGTACGGATTAATTATTTAGTTTTTTATCCGTTTATAGGCCAAAAATTTTTAATAATAATATCCGGGCATATAATTTTTTATAACTAAAAGCCGGTTTTCCCAATCTGGCAAATCAGGGAAATAAATCCCAGCTGATTGACTAATCCCTGGTTTGGAAAATAATTATTATTGTTAGCAGGAGAGGGTTTCTCCTGTTCAGTCGGCTCGGAGATCTCCAAAAAGGGTGAACAACGATCTTTATAATCTGGGAAAGTCCTATTATTATATATAAAAAGGAAGGAATTTATCTGCCCTAAAAAGGGCAAAAAACTGCCCTTTTATCTGCGCGGAGGCGATCGCCCGGGCGATAAGCCGCTCTAGCCGCACAGGCCGGTTGGCCCGTGCGGGATCCAAAAGGGCCCAAAGGGTTCCTCCATTCTATCCTCCTTTTCCGGATCGCACACGCACAGAATACCTATTCCAACACCGGCAATTTTTTTTTTGTGCGCAGGCATCCCGGTATTTTATTCCCACAATATAATAAGTTTATCCCGAAAATCGTAAGGATTCCCGAAAGCCCCAACAGAGGGATTTTTACAAAAAAAATGCCGGATCCGGTGATCCGGTTTTTTAACAAAAAAAATAGCCGTATTTGGTGATCCGGAACATTTATTTAAAAAAGGGAGCGGCTTTGGTGGGCCGGCGATTGAGGCAAAAGAAAAGTGTGCGCTTTGGAAAGGCATTCCTGTATTTTGGGAGTATTGGATTATTAAGCCAAAAATAATAGGAAAAAAGTGGTACAAGTGCGGGTTTTTACATAATGGAAGGCTATTTAATAAATCGTTTTAATAAAGAATAATATTAATAATTGCTTTTATAATTTTAAAGGTAAAATTTGTGCTTATATAAAGGTATTTTGTTCGCCCCGTTTATAATCCGGCCAATTTGCACCGGTAAACTTTATTTGTTGATTTATTTTTTTTATGCTTTGTTTGTATGTGCTTTATTATTTAAAATCCCGATTAGTTAATTATTATTTTATTAATTATTATTTTTTTTCTTTTTTGCCTTTTTTTGTTCCTATAGCCAAAATGGCTGGTAAGAAAAAGAAATTATCAAATTTTATACGGTTGCACAAAAACCGTTATTTTTAAAATCTGGGCCCAATTAATAATTTTTTATTAAGCAGTAATAAGTTTAAAATTATTGCTTATAACGGTTAAACTGAAAAGCGAGCTGGTTTTCCGTAAAATTTGGCTGTACCAGTATTTTCGGTTTAATTAGACAATTCTCAAATTGATACTAATACCGTTAATATATTAATATTTTGTTTCGAGAAAACCAAGCGTGCTTAGGTTTTAAATAAACCGTTTTTTATTTCGGTTTCGAATCCCGATCCTGTTCTAACCGGGGATCTCGGGTATGGTCCTGCGGCTGGCCTTTCCGAAATTATCAATCCTTTTTTAATTAATTCCGATAATATTACAGATTTTGCTATGGCAGTATTGTAAATAATTAAGGTTACGGGCGCTTTTTTGGGATTTATGTTTAAATTTTTAGGCAATCGTTAAAAAAAGGATAAAAAGTTTTACATTAAATAAAAAAGGATTGCTTTTTAGCAAATAATTAATATTTTATTAAAAGTAGCTTTTTAGTGCTAATTGGATTATAGTAATTTAATAAATAGGCAAACCGAGCTTATTAATCGGCTTGATAATAATTTTGTTATGCAGGAAAATAGTAATAAAAAAAAAGGAGTTTGTTAAGCCTTTAATTTTCCAGTTTTAAAACGGATTTTTTACCGAGCAATATAAGCAGGTTATAATTTATTTTATACTTTTCGAGCAGTTAAAATTTGCTTAAACATAACTATAACTTTTATAAAAACCGGCTAAAATTATTAATCTTATCATTTAGCAGTCCGGAGATCGTTTTAAGCCCAAAATCCCTAAAAAAAAAGGGCAAAGGCAAAATTATTCTCAAAATTCCCAATTGTTTTATTATTAGCAATAAAAATATTATACTGCCAATTTTAAGCTTCGGCGGGCGCAATAAAAAGGGGGGTTTAAAATTGATCCTATGCTTGAAATATTTTAAATTGATTTTGGCCGGTAAAATACTAAAGTTTAATAAAGGAAATAATTGCCGGGATTAAATTCCGAACAAAAAATAATATTGGCTGTGCATCTCGGGCTATATGTGCAAATTTATATAAATTTTTTGATTTTTAAAAATTTAATTATAAAATTAAACTAATAATTATTTTTAGTTTTTTTCTGGTTTTGTATCCGGCTTTTAAATTTTTTGCAATATAGCGCTAAAGCAAAAACGTTTGCAAAAAGGTTATAAATTTGTTCCTTAAGTTAGGTGATCGAAATGCATTTTGCTAATAGGAATTATCTGATTACAAAAATTTAACAAATAAAAAACTATTTGCAAAATAATACTAATTTTAGCCAAAAAGGATAAAGGTAAAAATAATTTATTTGCCGAAAAAAACAGTGATTTTTTTATAATAATGCAAGCAGAATATAATACTGCGGGCCGAGCGGCCGTTTTAAAAATATGGGATGTTATAACCCTGATAAAGGTGCATAATAAAAAGAAAAAAAATTTTTGGGGATATGCGTTTAGAAAATTGCAATATCGTTTTTTTGTGCTGTATTATTTATTATTTTTATCGATTATAAGAAGCACGTTTTTATATTATATTGCGCTATATTTTTAGGATTTGCTGCTTTTATTATGAAAAAAAAATTAATTTATTATAACCCCTGGCTTTTTTATATTTTTAATATTGCTTTATTCATTTTTTGATCCTAACTATTGTTATATTGGAGCTGATAAAATTCTCCAAAGCCTTATTTAGCTGATTTTTGGTTATAGTATTTGCAGGATTGTTTGCTCCTGCAATTTATCGGATTTTATCAATTTCCCAATCTTTATAGGATTTGCGGAAAGCTATAATATTTATTATAAGGCGCTTTTTTATTATTATCCCCAGTTAAACAAAACATTAATATAGCGAAAAGCTATTAATGCAAATTACCAGTTTGCAAAAAAGCAGGTCCAGTTTTTTATTAATCGCTAAAAGTATTATTTTAAGGATATAGCCCGCATCAAATCCGCTAACCATACTATAAATTTTGCTGGCAAAAATATTTTATATTACCCTTTTGCATTTAACAAAGCTCCAATACAGTATATTTCCGGTAATCTGGAAGCTATTTTTTTATTTTATGCTAATTTTCCTTTAAAAATAATCACAAAACCGATCTGTAAATTAAAATTTTTATTATTAACAAAGGATCCGTTTATAAATATAAACAATTTTGCTTTTGACAAATCAAATTAAACATAATTCAGGTTTTTATCCGTATTATTAATCTGCCAACGGATATATTTGTTAAGTTTTTTAATATCCGTATCCTGGGGTTTTTTGGTTTGTACAGTTACGGAATAATCGAAAGCAGCTTCCGGTTGGCATATTAAATTGATATATGCCTTTTATACGCGTTGGGTAACGTATTATTACTGAATATTATCGTTTTTATAGGGCACAAATTTAAACCGATCTGCCTGTTTTTTTTGCTGCATACAAATAATTATTTCACCGATTATAATTTTGCAGCCATTAAAATAATTTTTATTACCAGGGCTTAAAATAAATTTTGGTTTGGTTTTAAAGCCTGCTTTTTAAAGGGCAATTTTTTTTTTTTATAAATTTTTTGCTATTTAAATTCAGCATATTATCGGTTTGTATACCGATAATTCCAAAACTTTTGCCGATTTTTAAAATAAATAAGCAGGGATTATAATCGGAAATGGAGTAATTTAGTTGTTTTTTATGATATTTTTGGTACATTATAAACCAATATAATCCGGTTTTAGCTAATCTATAAAACAGTTTGATTAAATAAAATATAGTTCCAAAAAGGTATTATTATTATAATTTTATAGGAAAATATAGGAAAATAATTTTTTGCAGCTCAATTTTGGCTTGGGTATATATTTGGCTAATATTTCGGATTATTAGCTACTTCCTTATAATTATAAAGGTTAATATAAGCGCAAGGATCAGGCGTTAATTATATTATATAATTATCGGAAATTGGGTAAATAATATTAATTTTTCCCAATTACTGTATTTTTGTACCACAAATTTTAATTTTTTATAAAGGTTTGCATTTATCCTTTTAACCTTTTTAATTATATATATTCCGAAAATTTTTGCCGATTTATCGATCTGGTATTATTTGATCGGCTCGATTATATTGTTGGCCAGCAAATTACCAATTTTTTTTTGGTTAAATTATTTAAAAGGTTTATTTGGGATTGTAATTTTTTTAACCTGTCGATAATAAAGCGCTAAATATATAAACTCCGTTTTTTTTGCGCTTATAAATACTGTTGGGATATTTGCTGCCTTGGGGTTGCGCCAAGGTTATTTATATTATTTGGGTGGCGGTTTATCGGTTAATATAATAACCGGAAATGCTGGTAATTCAGGTACCCTGCGCGGCCTTTTTTATTTATATAAAGGTGGCGGTAACTTTTCGATTTTTGAATTATCCTTGCTAATATTTGTTAAACTATCGATTTACTGTTCTATATTTTTGCAAAATTATCCTTAAAATTGCGGTTAGTTTAGGGCTGAATATTTAAATAATTCCGGCTATTTTTTTGGTTTCATTATTTGCTGCTCCTCCGATTTATAATAAAGCTTGCAAATAATATTTCAAAATGTTACCGAACTATTTGGCATATCCATTATAATTTTGTTTTTTGTTACAAATAATATTTTAAAGGATCCCTGCCATTTTTATTTTTTTCGATAAACAAAAATTTTATTTCCCAAAAAAAAAAAGCTGGGCAATATCTCTATAATGCTCGGGTTATTACGCATATTTAAAATATCGTTCACCCTCCGTTTGGCAAAAAATTTGCGCAATTTTGCCATAATTTTAATAATTATTATTATTTGTTAAACCTGCGTTTCAAAAAGTGCTAAATTATTATTAAATTGCAGTATGGCACCAAAAATAAGCAAAATAAAAACCAATCCATTAGGTTTTATAATATTATTTAATATTTTAATTGCTTTTTAAAGCATTAAATCGGGGTGAATATTAGGGCACTTTTTTCTAATTATTTTATAGGCCTGTTGGAAAGGTTCATAATACCTTTTAACCTTGCTTATCGACCAGTATGCTTTTATTGGAACCTGATAATATATAATCCCAAAAAGCTTTATTTTTGCCTGGAATTTGCTCGCAACAAAATTAATTCCTGCATTATAAAATATAATATTAGGCGGGCCAAAATAAATATTAAACCAGCAGCATTTAAAAGTTTTCCATATTTTTTTAGCTGATTTTTTTTTAAAAAATATTGCTGCGCTGAACGCAATATTTATATTAATTATATAAAATATTTATTTATTATTTAAATATATAATATCGATAATTATTTTATAATTAAAATTAATGTTATTTTTAAACATAAATTTAAATATTATGGTGCAAAATTTATAGTTTGGCAGTGGTGGTATATTTAATTAATTATTTGCAAAGCATTCCGATTTGCCTAATAGCCTGCCTGGTTCAGTATATGCTAAAACCGATTAATAGAAGGATAACCAAAATATTTATACAAATGCTTTAATTTTATTTTCGTTAAGGAAAGCATTTTTATAATCGTTTAATTAGTTAAATATAAAGCGCTTGGATAGCTAATTTTGTTAAAAAAAAATTATAAATAGCCTAATTTTCTGATAATCGGGATATATTTACCAAGTTTGGTTATAAGCTTATTGCGCATATTATTAAGGTAAATGCCTAATTGGTTTATATTTTTAAGGTATAACAAAAAAAGGGTTTGCGTTGGGATTATATAAAAAATAATCGATCCGACCGAAATTTTTAGCATAATTTTGCCCAGGCTAAATAGGGTGTTTCCTGAGCCAAAACAAATATAGCATTTAAATTTGCCAATAATTAATTAAAAATTAGGCAGAAAATATTGCAATACTCGAAATTGCGTAAAATTGGCGGTCGAAATTTTGGCCGCTCCTATGTTTGGAAAAATACCGTATTATTTATTTCCGCTAAAAAGTATGTATTATTGCAATGCTTATTTTTGGTTATTTTTATTCTGGTTTTTATTTATTTGCTATAAAAAATGGGCCTGGATGCAATACCGGAAAGTTTTATTAGCAAGGTGGCTGGCGGTAGCAATGGTAAAAAAATATATCGATAATATTTTTTTTTGTTATTATTTAACTAATTGCTGGGCTTTAATATTAATTAGGCTTATTAATTATTTACGGGTTCCTTATTATTTTTATTGCTGTTTTTTTTATATTTAAAAAGGAATTGGGCAAAACTTACTTTTGGCAAATATTTTTTTAATACTTTTTTGCGTTGCATTATTTTTCCGGTATATATTATATTAAACAGCAGCTGTGCTTGGTATAAACCCAGCATTTGTTTTGGAAATTATAAAAGTGCCTTTTCTGGGGGCCGTTATTATTTTATTTGCCGGTACAACGCTTATTTTTGGGGTTTTTTTCCAAACTTGCATTCGATAAAATAATTGCTATAAATAGTAATATTTTTTTTGCCTGTATAATATTGCATAACTGGAAAACCAGGCCTTTAAATATTTTTTTTGGATATAAAAGGGCCATTTTAAATTTGGGCACTCCCTAAATTGCACAAAAAATACTTATAACCAGTTAATGGTTTTGTTAATAATTAAGGCTTAAAATTTATTGGCAAATTTAAAATTTATCCAAAAAGGTTTGGAATATTTCTATTTTATTTTTATTTATGCTTGTGTTTTTGAAAT
Source organism: Magnaporthiopsis rhizophila (assembly GCA_003049465.1). Lineage (NCBI taxonomy): Eukaryota > Fungi > Ascomycota > Sordariomycetes > Magnaporthales > Magnaporthaceae > Magnaporthiopsis > Magnaporthiopsis rhizophila. The sequence goes on along the minus strand of PYSS01000078.1, from coordinate 111,377 downwards.
TAATAATTTGGAACGTAATCGAGCTTTAATTTGTATAATATTATTGCCGATTAACCTTTATATCGAAATATTTTTTAAGCTTTAAATAGGTTTTTCTAAAGGTGTGTTGCTTGCTTATAGCCCGGATAAAATAAGCCTCGGCTTAACCTATAAAAGCTAATAAAAAAACGCATAAAACCATAAAAGAAAATGCTAAGCATTTTACAGGTATCCGCAAAAATCAAAACCTTATCGTTCAAAATATCGTACTATTTTCCGGAATACCTATATATTTTATTATATATATTTCCAAATGCTTTTACCAAGTTTGTATTAAGCAATATATTAGCCGTATCCAGCGGAAAAAGCATACGGTACGGATTAATTGTTTAGCTTTTTGCCCGCTTATAGGCCAAAAATTTTTGGTGGTAATAACCGGGCATATAGCTTTTTGTGGCTAAAAGCCGGTTTTTCCAATCTGGCAAATCAAAAAAATGGATCCCAATTAATCGATTAATCCCTGGTTTGGATAATAGCTATTATAAAATTGCTAAAATCTGATTCCTGTGGCATTTTTTAGGAAAATTAGGAAAATGGTTATTCGGAAATTGCTGTTTCGGTTTAGGGATTAAAAAAAGGGATTAATATTTCGGCCGGTTTTTATTTTAGTAACAGGTTATTCCGTTATAAAAATAATTATTATATTTTAATTTATACGCTAATCCGTTTTAAGGATTTCCGGTTAACCGTTTTTTATTAATCTGATAGCCGTATGCCTCCGTTTAGGCCGATAATTTTGCGGGCAAAATTGCAATTTTAAAAATTTTGTTTTTATCCCGATAATTTATTATTAAAAATTTTGCTCTTTTCCCGATCGCCAGATTTTGGGCGTTATTCGTATTAGTTAATAACAGATCCAATTTTTTTGAGCTTTTTAGGTTCGACCTGTCGGGGATAATAATTCCGCAATTTGTTAAAAATCTGATAAATGCTTTTGGGGCTTTTATATTTAGCCAATTTATATATATAAGGTTCAGGCCGTTAAAATCCTCGAAAAAAGCTAAAAAAAAAAGGTTGCTGTATTATTAGCAATTTTCGAGGATAAATTTAATAATTTAAATATTAATTTGATTATTAAAAGCAATTTAAAACAAATTTTTTAAAGTATAATTTTTTTATTAAAAAAGGTTTTTGTTATAAAAATTTATAAAAGTTTGGGAAAAACCCAGTTTTTTAAATAGCTTTGTAATATTTTTCGAGGGATAAATTTTTTTCTGATCGGAGTCCCTTTCGGAGCCGCTTTTTTATGCTCCGGATATTTTGTTAATGGTGCTTATTTAATTATTAAAATCTTTTTGGAATAATTATAGCTATTATTTTAATAGGTAAGCGAGCAAACTCGCTTTGGGGTAATTTTTTGATCCAAAAGCCCTCGAAAATTCAAAAACTGATAATTTAGTCCATTTCGGGGATTATATAACATTTTTTCAACTGGTTTTGACTTAATTGCTCGGTAGCGCGGGCTAAAAAAAAAAATTTATTTGCTTAATAAATATACTGTTAAGCAAAAGAAAAGCATTTTTTTGCTTTTAAATTTTTCACCAACCTTTCCTTAAATTTCAAAAATCCGATAAATAAATATTTAGCGCTAAATTTTTTGCTTAACCATCTGTATTATTTTTCGATAACACTGATTAATATTGGCAAAAAAGGGTTTTTCTTGTTTAATTGGCTCGGAAATTTTCAAAAAGGGTGAATAATAATTTATACAATCTGGGGAAATTTTATTATTATGTATAAAAAAAAAGGAATTTATCTGCCTAAAAAAAGGCAAAAAACTGCCCTTTTATTTGCGCGAAAGCGATCGCCCAAAAGGCGATCCGCCGCTTTAGCCGCACAGGCCGGTTGGCCCGTGCGGGATCCAAAAGGGCCCAGAGGGTCCCTCCATTCCGTCCTCCTTTTCCGGATCGCACGCGCACAAAATGCCTATTCCGACAGGCATACAATTATTAAATTAGCAAAAAATAATTAATCGGAAATTTTTAAAGCGGATTAGTGCATAAGCTAAAATGTGATAATTATTTTTATAATGGAATAATTTGTTACCAAAATAAAAATTGGCCGAAATATTAATTTCTTTTTCCGATTCCTAAACCAAAGCGGTAATTTTCGGATAATTATTTTTTTAATTTTCCTAAAAAATGCTATAAAAATCAGATTTCGGTAATCCTATAATAGCTATTATCCAAACCAGGGTTAATCGATTAATTGGGGTTTATTTTTTTGATCCGCCAGATCGGAAAAACTGGTTTTTAACTATAAAAAGCTATATGCCCGGTTATTATTACCAGAAATTTTTGGCCTATAAACGGATAAAAAGCCAAATAATTAACCTGTACCGCATATTTCTTTTGCTGGATACGGCCAATATATTGCTTAATATAAGTTTGGTAAAAATATTTAGGAATATATATAATAAAACATATAAATATTCCGGAAAATAGTACGATATTTTGGATAATAAGGTTCTAATTTTTGCAAATACCTGTAAAATGCTTAATATTCCCTTTTTATAGCTCCATACGCTTTTTTTACTGGTTTTTACAAATCGAGCCGAGGCTTATTTTATTCAGGTTATAAATAAGCGATATACTTTTAAAAAAACTTATTTAAAACTTAAAAAATATTTCGATACAAAGGTTAATCGATAATAATATTATACAAATTAAAGCTCGATTATGTTCCAAACTATTAGTTTCGAAAATATAAACATAAATAAAAATAAAATGGAAATATTCCAAACCTTTTTGGATAAATTCCAAATTTATTAATAAATTTTAGGCCCTAATTATTAATAAAACCACTAATTGGTTATAAATATTTTTCGTGCAGTTTAAAAAATACCTAAGCTTAAAATGGCCTTTTTACGTTCAAAAAAAATATTTAAAAGCCTGGTTTTTCAATTTTGTAGCATTATACAAATAAAAAAGAATGTTACTATTTATAGCAATTATTTTGTCGAATATAAATTTGGAAAAAACCCTAAAAATAAGCGTTATACCGGCAAATAAAACAATAACGGCCCCCGGAAAAGGTATTTTTATAACTCCCAAAATAAATGCTGGGTTTATGCTAAACACGGTTATTATTTAGTACAATACATACCGGAAAAATAATATAGCGCAAAAATGTATTAAAAAAACATTTGCCAAAAGCATAGCAATTAAAAAAAAAATTTTGCCCAATTTTTTTTCGAATATAAAAAAAATAGCAATAAGGATAATAAAAAGCCCGCAAATAATTAATAGGTTTAATTAATATTAAAGCCCAGCAATTAATTAAATAATACTAAAGGAAAAACATTATCGATATATTCTTTTATAGCTGTTATTATAAATTACCTTATTAATAAAATTTTCCGGTATTGCATTTAGGCCTATTTTTTACAGCAAATAAATAAAAACCAGAACAAAAACAATTAAAAATAAGCATTATAATAATATATGCTTTCCAGCAAAAATAAATAGTGCGGTATTTTTTTAGATATAAAAACGGCCAAAATTTCGACCGCCGGTTTTATATAATTTCGAGTATTATAATGCTTTTTGCCTAATTTTTAATTAACTATTGGCAAATTTAAACGCCACGTTTATTTTGGCTTAAAAAATACCTTATTTAGCCTGGGCAAAATTATGTTAAAAATTTCGGTTGGATCGATTATTTTTTACATAATTCTAATATAAACCCCTTTTTATTATACCTTAAAAATATGGACCAATTAAGCATTTATTTTAATAATATATATAATAAGCTTATAATCAAGCTTGGCAAATGCATTCCGATTATCAAAAAATCAGGCCATTTATAATTTTTTTTCGATAAGGCTAATTATCCAAACGCCTTATATTTAACCGATCAAATGATTATAAAAGTATTTTCCCTAACAAAAGCAGAATTAAAACATTTGCACAAACATTTTAGTTATCTTTCCGTTAATCGCTTTTAGTATATACTGAACCAGGCAGGCTATCGGGCAAATCGAAACGCTTTGCAAATAATTAATCAAATGTACCATTATTAACAAACCATAAGTTTTGCACTATAATATTTTAAATTTATACTTAAAAATAATATTAATTTTAATTACAAAATAATTATCAATATTATATATTTAAACGATAAATAAATATTTTATATAATTAATATAAATATTGCATTTAGTACAATAATATTCCTTAAAAAAGGATCAGCCAAAAAAATGTGGGAAATTTTTAAATATTACTGGTTTAATATTTATTTTGGCCCGCCTAATATTATATTTTATGATATAAAAACCAATTTTATTGCGAGCAAATTCCAGGCAAAAACAAAACTTTTTGGGATTATATATTATTAGGTTCCAATAAAAGCATATTGGTCGATAAGCAAAATTAAAAGGTATTATGGACCTTTCCGACGGGCTTATAAAATAATCAAAAAAGAATACCCTAATATCCACCCCGATTTGGTGCTTTAAAAAGCTATTAAAATATTAAATAATATTATAAAGCCTAATAAATTAATCCTTATTTTGCTTGTTTTTGGTGCTATATTGCAATTTAATAATAATTTAGCACCTTTTGGAACGCCGGTTTAACAAATAGCAGTAATTACCAAAATTATAGCAAAATTGCACAAATTTTTTGCTAAACAAAAGGTAAATAATACCCTAAATATGCGTAATAACCCAAATATTACAGGAATATTGCCCAGTTTTTTTATTTTGGGAAATAAGGTTTTTGTTTACCAAAAAAAACAAAAATAACAGGAACCTTTTAAGGTGTTATTTAAAACAAAAAACAAAATTATAATGGATATACCAAATAATTTAGCAATATTTCGGAGCATTATTTGCAAGCCTTACCACAAATCGAAAAAATAATAAACAGTAGGTCCAAAAAAACAGTCGGAATTATTTAAATATCCAGATCCAAACTAACCGCAGCTTCAAAAATAATTTTATAAAAATACAAAATAATAAATTAATAATTTAACAAATATTAACAAAAATAATTCAAAAATTAAAAAATTGCTGTTATTTTTTTTGTATAAATAAAGGAGGCTGTGCAGGATATTTAAATTACCGGTATTTTCGGTTATTGCGCCAGCTAATAAACCGGCACCTAAATAATATGGATAATTTTAGCGCAACCCCAAAGCAATAAATACCCCAATAATATTTAAAAAACAAAATTTATACATTTAGCATTTTATTATCGATAGGTTAAAAAAATTACAATTTTAGGCAAATTTTTTAAACAGTCCGATCAAAAAAAAATTAATAATTTGCTGGTTAATAATATAATTAAACCAATTAAATAATACCAGATTAATAAATTGGCAAAAATTTTCGGAATATGTATGGTTAAAAAAGTTAAAAAAATAAATGCAAACCCTTACGAAAAATTAAAATTTGTGGTACAAAAATATAGCAATTAGGAAAAGTTAATATTATTTATCCAGTTTCCGATAATTATATAATACAATTAACGCCTGATCCTTGCATTTGTATTAATCTTTATAATTATAAAAAACCAGCTGATAATCCGAAATATTAGCCAAATATATACCCAGGCCAAAACCGAGCTATAAAGGATTATTTACCTGCATTTTTCTATAAAACTATAATAGCAATATCTTTTTGGAACTATATTTTATTTAATTAAACCGCTTTACGGATTGGTTAAAACCGGATTATATTGGTTTGTAATATACCAAAAGCATTATAAAAAATAATTGGATTGCTTTATTTCCGATTATAATCCTTGCTTATTTATTTTAAAAATCGGCAAAAATTTTGGAATTATCGGTATATAAATCGATAATATGCTAAATTTAAGCAGCAAAAAATTTATGGAAAAAAAAAAGTTATTTTTCAAAAGGCAGGTATTAAAGCTAAACCAAGATCCATTTTAAACCCTGGTAACGAAAATTATTTTAATAATTGCAAAATTGCAATCGGTAAAACGATTATTTGTATATAGGAAAAAGGACAGGCAAATTGATTTGAATTTGTGCTTTATAAAAGCAATAATACCCAATAATAATACGTTATCCAGCGCGTATAAAGGGCATATATCAGCTTAATATGCCAGCCGGAAGCCGTTTTCGATTACTCCATGGCTGCGCAAACCAAAAAACCCCAGGATACAAATATCAAAAAATTTAATAAATATATCCGTTAATAGATCGATAATATGGATAAAAACCTAAATTACGTCCAATTTAATCTGTTAAAAGCAAAATTATTTATTTTTATAAACGGATCTTTTGCTAATAATAAGGATTTTAATTTATAAATCGGTTTTGTGATTATTTTTGGAGTTAAAACCAGTATAAAACAGAAAAATAACTTCCAAATTACCGGAAATATACTGTACTGGAGCTTTATCAAATACAAAAGGATAATACGAAATATTTTTGTTAGCAAAATCTATAATATAATTAGCGGATTTAATACGGGTTATATCCTTAAAACAATACTTTCAGCAATTAATAAAAAATTGGACCTGCCTTTTTACAAATTGGTGATTTGCACTAATAGCTTTTCGTTATATTAATATCTTATCCAATTCGGAATAATAATAAAAAAGCGCCTTATAATAAATATTATAATTTTTTATAAATTTTATAAGGGTTGAGAAATTAATAAGATCTGGTAAATTGCAAAAGCAAATAATCCTGCAAATACCATGACCAAAAATCAGCCAAACAGGGCCTTAAAAAATCTCGTCAGCTCTAATATAACAATAATCAGGGTTAAGGGATAAATAAAGCAAAATCAAAAATAAAAAAAACCAGGGGTTATAATAAATCGATTTTTTTTCCATAATAAAAATAACAAACTTTAAAAATAAGCGCAATATAATATAAAACTATATTTTTTATAATTAATAAAAGCGGCAAATAATATAGCGCACAAAAACGATATTGCGATTTTTTAAATGCACATTCCCAAATTTCCTTTCATTTTTTTTTCTCCTTTTTATTATGCATTTTTATTAAAGCTGCAGCATTCCATATTTTTAAAACGGCCGCTCGGCTTATAATATTATACTGTGCTTGCATTATTATAAAAAAATTACTATTTGCCTCGATAAACAAATTATTTTTACCTTTATCTTTTTCGGTAAAGATTAGTATTATTTTACAAATAGTTTTTTATTTGTTAAATTTTTGCAATTAAATAATTCCTGTTAGCAAAATGCATTTTGATTATTTAACCCAAAAAACAAATTTATAACCTTTTTGCAAACCTTTTTGCCCTGGTACTATATTGCGAAAAATTTAAAAGCCGGATGCAAAACCAAAAAAAAATTAAAAATAATTATTAGCCCAATTTCACCATTAAACTTTCAAAAATCGAAAAATTTATATAAATTTGCACGTATAGCCTAAAATGTACAGCTAATACCGCTTTTTGTTCGGGATTTAATCCCGATAATCACCTTTTTTATCGAGCTCCGGCATTTTACGGGCCAAAATCAATTTAAAATATTCCAAATATAAGATCAATTTTAAATTCCCCTTTTTACCATGCCCGTCAAAACCTAAAATTGGCAGTTTAATATTTTTGCTGCTAATAGTGGAACGGTTAAAAATTTTAAGGATAATTTTGCCCTTGCCCTTTTTTTTTAAAAAAGTTTTGGGCTTGGAATAATTTCCGAACTGCTAAATAATAAAATTAATAATTTTAGCCGGCTTTTGTAAAAGTTATAGTTGCGCTTGAGCAAATTTTAACTATTTAAAAAATACAGGATAAATTATGGCCTGCTTATATTGCTCGGTAAAAGGTTTATTTTAAAATTAAAAAGTTAAAAGTTTAGCATATTCCTTTTTTTTATTATTATTTTTTTGTATAACAAAATTATTATTAAATTAATTAATAAATTTGATTTATTTATTTATCAAATTGCTATAATTTAATTAGTATTAAAAAACTATTTTCAATAAACTATTAATTATTTGCCAAAAAATAATCCTTTTTTGTTTCATGCGGAACTTTTTATTTTTTTTTAATAATTGTTTATAAATTTAAATATAAATCCTAAAAAAATGCCCGTAATTTTAATTATTTATAATATTATTATAATAAAATTTGTAATATTAAATTAGCCCTGGTATTTGCGGAAGAAAAGTATAAGAAGGACAGGATACCCACGATGATTTTTTTGTTTTGGTATCCCAGGCAGCAGAGCAGGCAGCAATGGATTTTATTATTTCCCAATTTTGGGGGATGTTATCCCCCCCTTATCTCCCTTTTTCTCCCTTATCCAACCTGTTCGTGGATGATTTCGAGAACCAATACGACGCACAAATCGTGCCAGCATCTTTCGTTTTATCATTTTTTTTATTAATAAAAACCCCCGCTTTTATACAGGAGAAAAAACCAATATTACCTGCAAATTAGCAATCAGATAACCTTAATATTATCAACCCTGCAGCCGTTAATATTCCTTTCCGATTAGCGGCCAAATCAGTTTTCCTTATTTACCCAAAATATTTACTTACCGATGATAAATTCGTTGCCGCAATAAAAAAATTCAAATTTAACAAATATTACGCAATTCAAAAAAATTATAAAAATAAAACCAAATATTTTTATATTATTGGAAATTGGTTTCGCAAACGCAATATTAAAAATGCGAAACATTTCGATATTGGAAGGTTTTATCCGAATATCGGTCGGATACGGAACCAGTTTGCGGCGTAAAAATACTTTTATAAGCGAATAGGAACATTTTGTTATATCGGTAGAATAATAACCAAACCCAAAGATTTCCGTAAAAAAATTAGGGCAAATTTCTGGTTTTAGGCAATAAAGGTAACAAACCGTAAGGCATTTTTCGCCTTGTTCAAAACCATTCAGCCACGAGATCTGATTTTTTATTATGGCAGTATCAAGGCTTATGCCGATAATATTTTCCGGGTATTTATCCCAAAATATATTGGTTTTAAACTGGACGGAATGTGGAACCTTTTTATAAAAATCACTAAATGGATGCAAAAAAACCTTCACAAAAAATAAGGTGAGCAATATTGTTTTGCACCTTTCGCTTGCTTGCTCCGGGGGGGCCCCGCAAACGGGAACCCTTTCCCCCCTCCATTTGCGCTCCGGGGCGCCAGGATCAGAAAAAGAATTTCGGTACCCTGTGGTATTTTGCTTGGATATAGCTTTAGCTTAATCCCCCCACCCCAAAAGGGCCCCTAAAGGGGCCTTTGCCGGCCTGGCCAACACGAGGCTAATATTATTTATTACAGGCCGGCCCAAATTACTGTATTTATACGGTCCAACCAGGCTGTTTAAAACAGTATAGGCCAAAAATTTGGGCCAATACAACTATATAAATAATTATTGGAATGCTTTATTATTTAACAGCACCAAAAAATATTTAATAATTAAAAATATATTTTTAAGCAATAAAAATATGGTTAAATATTATAAGCAAATGCTAAAATACCAGAGCAATTTTTCGATAACGGATAAATATTTGAAAAAGGTATATTTCGAAAGCTGGGGATTGTTTTGCATTTATTTGGCAAATAAAAACCTATATGGGTATTATAATATAAATGCATTTTGGTTAAAAAAATTATATATTTATGCACGTAATAAAGCCTTTGTTTGTGAAAAGCAAAAAATAAAGCACACCGAATTTACGAGTGGAAAAATTGAAGGCTTTTATAGCACAAATAAAAAAAGGAAATAATAATTTTTTATAATTAGAAACGTTTGGCTTACCGCTAATACAAAATAAAAAAAATATCCCGGATTTCCAAAACAGAAATACTAGGAAAAAATTGCATAAATTGCTTTAAACGGAACGTATAAACCCTTTTTTCGCTAATATTTAACTTATTCATAATTATAATAGGATCCAAATTTGCAATTATTGCCGATGGTCCATATTACTACTGGTGAAAAAAACTGGGAATATAAAATAAAATAAAAAAATATATATTACCACGAACCTTAATAAAGGTACAAATAAAAGTGCAAAAATAAAAATTATTATAACCTATCCTTAAATATTTAACCTTTTGCGCTAAAAAAATCCAAATAAAAACAGGGCAAAATTAAAATAACCCCCGAATATTAATATGCTATATTTAATCCAATAGTATACATAAGCATTATTTAGGATCAATTGCCCGGAAAAAGTAGAACCGAGTATCGGTAAACAAAAAAATATTCCCAAAGCTATTAAAATAATACATAATACCGGGTGCATTTTTAGTAACATTTAACAAAATATCGCCAAAACCACCTTTATTACCAAAAACTAAAGCAATTTTAATAATATCGTTTTTAATTTTGCCTATAATCCAAAAATTAAAAATAATATTAATGGGTGGCTAATAAGCAATAATACGCATATTGCAAAACCGAGAAACATATACAAATATATCGAACTTAAATCCGCGGTAGATTATAATATTTATATTTGTACCGCGGCTAATACCTTAATAAAGTTTAGTGCCAGGAAAGAAAAACCCACTGTTAGGATCGCCGATACGCATTTCGATATAAACAGGATTATTAAAATTGTTCACAAAAAATCCCGTAATATAATGCCTAAAATTAGTAACAAAATTTATTTTAAACGCAAATTTATAAATGCCTCGGTAATTGCCGAAATATTAACAGTAACCTTTTCGGGTTTCATAAACTATTTTATTAATAAAAACGGAAAGAAAAACAAGGATAAGGTTTTAAAAAAAAGCAGTAGCACAAACCAAAAGCGGTGGCCAAAATTGCTTAATATTGGGAAAAAATAGCGAATAATAAAATTGCGGCACGCTTAAATCGTAAAAAAAAAACAAAAATAACTCCGATTAAAACAAATCGGATAAAAAGAATAATAACAAATCCTAATAATACCTTCGGCAAAATTAAGAACAACGGGCTATAAAACAAATTGGTTTATAAAAGGATCGATTAGCGTAAAAATAATAATACCGAAAATAGCGCCAGTATTTTGATCGTGGATATATCGAGCCAAAAAATATGCCTGAAAAACGGCACAAATAAAACAGTTATATATACCAGCATAAAAACGAGCGTATAATTTGTGCTTCAAAAAATGGTTCATGGTAAAAATGCAAAATAAACAGGAAAAATTTTGTTATAACAAAAATGCAATTCGCAACGCGTATAAATAAATAATAATTTCGTTTAGAATATTATTTAAAATTGGTGTTCTTATTTTAGCAACCTTGATGTAATATGCAAATCGCACACAATAATATTGCATTTGCAACCAGGGTGCTCGGTTTAAACAAATACAATTGGATGCGCATAAACCAACCGCAAATTATCACACAATAATATCCCAAAATCAGGCTATTTTGAAACGGAGCATTGCAAAACACCAGGAACAAACCCATCCTACTATAATAATGCACTATACAACCCCAGCAATTCAAAAAAACGCTACGTACACAACCCATTCCACCATATGCAAAACACCAGAACACCGCGCACCAAAACTGTAATATTATCGGGATTAATAAAAAAAAGATTAATAATTTTGGAAGGGCCAGTTGCAGGATTATATTTGAGATTTTCGGTTGGGATAGGATCGGAATTCGGAGCCGGAGTAAAAAACTGCTTATTTAAAACCTAAGCATAGTTGGTTTTCGTAAAACAAAATATTAATATGCTAATAATATTGGTACCGATTTGGGAATTATTCGATTAAATTAAAAGCATTAATATAGCCAAATTTTGCGGGAAACCAGTTTGCTTTTCAATTTAACCGTTATAAATAATAATTTTAAATTTGTTATTATTCGATAAAAAATTATCAGTTGGGCCCAGATTTTGAAAATAACGGTTTTTGTATAACTGTATAAAATTTGATAATTTTTTTTACCAGCCATTTTGGTTATAAAAATAAAAAAAAGGCAAAAAGAAAAAAAAGGAAAAAAATAATAATTAATAAAATAACAATTAATTGATCGGAATTTTAAATAATAAGGTATATACAAATAAAATACAAAAAGGATAGGTTAATAAATAAGGTTTACCGATATAGGTTGGCCGAATTATAAATAGGGCGGATAAAATATTTTTATATAAATATAAATTTTACTTTTAAAATTATAAAGGCAATTATTAATATTATTTTTTATTAAAATAATTTGCTAAATAGCCTTTTACTGTGCGAAAACCCGCACCTGCACCATTTTTTTCCTATTATTTTTTGGCTTAATAATCCAGTGCTTCCAAAGCACAGGAGTGCCCTTCCAAAGCGTTTGTTTTCCTTTTGCCTTAATCGCTGGCCCACCGAAACTGCTCCTTTTTTTAAATAAATATCCCGAATCACCAGATCCGGTTATTTCTTTTATCAAAAAACCGGATCACCGGATCTGGCATTTCCTTTGTGAAAACCCCTTCGTTAGGGCTTCCGGAGATCCTTACGATTTTCGGGATAAACTTATTATATTATGGGAATAAAATACCGGGATGCCCGCGCATAAAAAAAAGAATTGCCGGTATTGGAATAAGCATTTTATGCGCGTGCGATCCGGAAAAGGAGGACGGAATGGAGAAATCCTTTGGGCCCTTTTGGATCCCGCACGGGCCAACCGGCCTGTGCAGCTAAAGCGGTGGATCGCCCTTTGGGCAATCGCTTTTGCGCAAATAAAAGGGCAGTCCTTTGCCCTTCTTTAGGCAGATAAATTCCTTCCTCCTTATGTATAATAATAGAATTTTCCTAAATTATAAAAATTGTTATTCACCCCTTTTGGAGATCTCCGAGCCAACTGAACAGGAGAAACCCTCTCCTGCTAATATATATATATATTTCTTATATTTTTTTAGTATTTTTGAAAAAATTAGGATATTATCCAAATAAGCAAATGCAAAAATATTTAGATATTTTTGCAATATATGGTTAATTATTCGCTAAAATGTGGCTGGTGCATTAATAAGCCCGAAAATTATCATTAATAATTTATATATCCCCAGCTGGATTCAAAAGGCAATTTTTTACTTGTTTCTTTTTTTAATTTTTAACAAGCTATATATTTTGCATAAATCCAAAGCTGTAAATCATTTGGCCTTACCGAATTTATTTTATAATTTATCGATAAAAAGTAAAAATTACCGGTCTTTTATTATAGTTTTATTTAGCGAACAATAATCGATATATATTCGTTTTTTTTCCATTTTTTTAAGGATAAATAATATTTTATATCCCACAGGAAAATCCGAAAATCGGATAATGCTTTGTTTCAGGTTTTCCGCAAATTATTTTTGCAATAATTTTTGCTATTTAGGGTTTAACCGGTACAATTTTTAATAATTAAATTGTACTTTTGGTTTAAGCTTAATTTCATAATTAAACGATTTATATTTCGAAAATCCTATTCCCAAACCTTTTAAAATAATTTCCAATACCGATGGTATTTTTTGGGAATATTTTTTAGGTGCTAATATATTTGTGTATTAGGCGGATTATAATTTTGGTCCCAATCCTTTGCTATTTTTATTTTTTGGTTATTAATCTTGGTTGTGCCTTTTTTTAAATTATAATTTTAATTATAATTTTTTTTATAACCTTGCTTTTATTTTTAAAATTTTTTGCTATTAAGGCCGATATTACCTGATAATTATAAATTTATTAGTGTAATTTGCCAGGGTTAATTATCAAATTCTGCTATTATTATAGCAATCTTATTTGGCTTTTATTTTTTATGGTCCGGGGCCCGTAGCTATTAAACTTTTTTGTTTTCCGATAATAATTTCTTTTATTAAATTTTCTCCGAAATTTAATTTATTAAAGTATTAAATTTTTTAAACTAAGGGAGATCCAAAATTAGATTTTTTCTGTGTATATTTATAATATCCAGGATAACCTTATAAATTTTCTTCATAATTTTGAACCTAAATCGATTTATTTTTAAATTAATTATTTTACTATTATAAATAACCGGTTTTTTTCCACGGTTCCAAAATTATATGGCTATTATTTCCAACGTATCGGTATATTATACCTTATTATTGTTTCTGGTATAAGGTAATTTTTGTTAAACCCGCAATTAATTATTGCTATTAACTGTTATTTTTATTATTTGATTATTTTCCGGATATAAGGTGGGTTATTACCTGTAATTTTTGTTAGGATCCTTTTGATTTATTTTTTTTGTTCGTATCGGGCCTTTGTTTTGGTAGAATATTTTAATTTTTTGGCTTGTACTGGTAGCTGGGGTGAAACTGTCCAGTTTGCCAATTTCTGGCCTTTTTTTGGTATAATGCTTATATTTTGCTTTTTTGCAAGTATAATTCAAAAGCAGTTTTGCTATATATATTATAGGGTAATAGGGTGCTAGGGCAAATATTACTGTTCTAATAATACGGTTGCGCAATATAATTTGTTATTTGGGCAATTGCCATTCCTGCCTGGGCAGGTTTTGGGGTTTCGTGCTATTTTTTACAAGGAATTAATCGTTTTTTTTTAGCTTTTTAAGCAAATGATTATTATAGGTATAATATAAATATTTCGCCCAAAAATTTTTAGCATATCCCGAGCTATCCACCGCCAGGTTTTTGTAATTTTTTTTTGATTATATAATTCTGTTAATATAAAAATGGGTTATTTTTTTAATACCGCGCTTGGTGCATATTTTTCCCGTAATAAATAACAGTTTAATTATTCCGGTTTTAATTTAGACGCTTTTTATTATTTTTTATTATAAGTATTTTGCGGTACAGTTTGCGGTTACCGGATCTTTTTGGTTTATTAGGCCATATTTCAAATAATAAATATGCTAGCTATCGGAATAGGCATTTTGTGCGCGTGTGATCCGGAAAAGGAGGACGGAATGGAGGGACCCTCTGGGCCCTTTTGGATCCCGCACAGGCCAACCGGCCTGTGCGGTTAAAGCGGCGGATCGCCCTTTGGGCGATCGCCTTTACACAGATAAAAGGGCAGTCCTTTGCCCTTCTTTAGGCAGATAAATTCCTTCCTCCTCGTATATAATAATAGGATTTTCCCAGATTATAAAAATTATTATTTATTGCTTTTGGAAATTTTCGAGTCAATTGAACAGGAGAAACCCTTTTTTGCCAATATTAATCAGTATTATTAAAAGATAATACAAATGGTTAGGCAAAGGATTTAGCGCTAAACATTTACCCGTTGGATTTTTGAAATTTAAAAAAAGGTTGGTAAAAGATTTAGGAATAAAGGAATGCTTTTCCTCCGTTCGATAGCATATTTACTAAATAAATAAATCCTTTTTTTTGGCCCGCGCTGCCCAGCAATTAGATTAGGACCAGTTAAAAAAAATTTACAAATTTAGAAAAAAATGTTATATAATCCCCGAAATAAACTAAATTATCAGTTTTTAAATTTTTAAAGGCTTTTGGATTAAAAAATTACCCCGAGGAAATTTGCTCGTTTATTTACCAAAATAATAGTTACAATTATTTCGATAAGGTTTTAATAATTAAATAGGCATTATTAACAAAATATTCGGAGCATAAAAAAATAGCTCCGAAAAAAACTCCGATTAAAAAAAGATTTATCCCTCGAAAAATATTACAAAATTATTTAAAGGATTGGATTTTTCCTAAACGTTTATAAATTTTTATAACAAAAATTTTTTTTAACAAAAAAATTATATTTTAAAAACTTGGTTTCAAACCGCTTTTAACGATTAAATTAATATTTGAATTATTAAATTTATACTTAAAAATTGCCAATAATACGGTGATTTTTTTTAGCCTTTTTCGAAAATTTTGATAGCCTGAATTTTATATATATAAATTGGCTAAATATAAAAGCCCCAAAAATATTTATCAGGTTTTTAACAAACTGCGGAATTATTATTCCTGGCAGGTTAAACCTGAAAAGCTTAAAAAAAATGGATTTATTATTAACGGATACGGATAATGCCCAAAATCTAGCGATCAGGGAAATAATAAAACCCTTAATAATAAATTATTAAAATAAGGATAAAATTTTTAAAATTATAATTTTGCCCGCAAAATTATCGGCCCAAATAAAGGTATATAATTATTAGATTAGCAAAAAACAGTTAACCGGAAATTTTTAAAACGAATCAGCGCATTAATTAAAATGCGATAATTATTTTTATAACAGAATAATTTGTTACTAAAACAAAAACCGGCCAAAATATTAATTTTTTTTTCTGATCCCCAAACCGAGGCAGCAATTTCCGGATAATTATTCCCCTAATTTTTCCAAAAAATACCACAAGGATTAGATTTTGGCAACCTTATAATGGTTATTATTCAAACCAGGGATTAATCGATTAATTGGGATCCATTTCCCTGATTTGCCAGATTGGAAAAACCGGTTTTTAATTATAAAAAGCTATATGCCCGGTTATTATTATTAAAAAATTTTGGCCTATAAATAAACAAAAAGCTAAATAATTAACCTGTACCGCATATTTTTTTTGCTGGATACGGCTAATATACCGTTTAATATAAATTTGGTAAAAGTATTTAGAAATATATATAATAAAATATATAAATATTTCGAAAAATAATACAATATTTTGGATAATAAGGTTCTAATTTTTGCAAATACCTATAAAATATTTAGCATCCCCTTTTTACAGCTTTATGCATTTTTTTTACTGGTTTTTACAAATTGAGCCGAAATTTATTTTATCCGGGTTATAAATAAGCAACGCATTTTTAAAAAAACTTATTTAAAATTTAAGGAATATTTTAATACGGAGGTTAATTAATAATAATATTATACAAATTAAAGCTCGATTATATTTTAAATTATTAATTTTAAAAATATAAGCATAAATAAAAACAAAATAAAAATATTTTAAACCTTTTTGGATAAATTTTGAATTTGTTAATAAATTTTAAACCCCAATTATTAGCAGGATTATTAATTGGTTACAAGTATTTTTCGTGCAGTTCAGAGAATGCCCAAGCTTAAAATGGCCCTTTTATGTTTAGAAAAAATATTTAAAGGATTGGCCTTTCAACTTTGCAATATTATGCAGGTAAAAAAAATGTTGCTATTTATAGCAGTTATTTTGTTAAATGCAAGTTTGGGAAAAATCCCAAAAACAAGCGTTATATTAACAAATGGAACAATAATAACCCCCGGAAAAAATATTTTTATAATTTTTAAGGCAAATATTAGGTTTGTACCAAGCATGGCTGCTATTTAGTGCAATATATACCGGAAAAGTAATGCAGCGCAAAAAAGCGCTAAAAAATATTTGCTAAAAATATAGCAATTAAAATTTTTTTTTGCCTAATTCTTTTTCGAATATAAAAAAAATAGCAATAAGGATAATAAGGAATCCGCAAATAATTAATAGGTTTAATTAATATTAAAGCCCAGCAATTAGTTAAATAATAATAAGGGAGAAATATTATCGATACATTTTTTATTACTGCTATTACCAGTTATTTTGCCGATAAAGCTTGTCGGTATTGCATTTAAGCCCATTTTTCATAATAAACAAATAAGGATTAGAACAAAAACGATTAAAAGCAGGTATTATAACAGTATATGCTTTTCAGCAGAAATAAATAATGCGGTATTTTTCCAAATATAAAAGCGGCCAAAATTTCGATCGCCGGTTTTATGTGATTTTAAATATTATAATGCTTTTTGCCTAATTTTTAATTAATTATTGGCAAATTTAAATATTATATTTATTTTGGCTCAAAAAATACCCTATTTAGCCTAGGCAAAATTATGCTAAAAATTTTGGTCAGATTGATTATTCTTTATATAGTTCCAATATAAACCTTTTTTTTGCTATGCTTCAAAAATATGGACCAATTAGGCGTTTATTTTAATAATATACGCAATAAATTTATAACCAAATTTGGTAAACGTATTTCGATTATTAAAAGATTAGGCCACCCATAATTTTTTTTAATAAGGTTAACCATTTAGGCGCCTTATATTTAACTAATTAAATAATTATAAAAATGCCTTTCTTAACAAAAATAAAACTGAGGCATTTGTACAAATATTTTGGTTATTTTTCTGTTAATCGCTTTTGGTATATACTGAATTAGGCAAATTATTAAACAGATCGGGATATTTTGCAAATGATTAATTAAGTATGCCATTATTGCCAAACTATAAGTTTTGCACCATAATGCTTTAAATTTATATTTAAAAATAATATTAATTTTAATTACGAAATAATTATTAATATTATATACCTGAATAATAAATAGGTGCTTTATATAATTAATACAAATATTGTGTTTAGCGCAATAATATTTTTTAAAAAAAAATTAGTTAAAAAAACGTAAAAAACTTTTAAGCATTATTAATTTAATATTTATTTTGGCCCGTTTAATATTATATTTTATAATGCAGGAATTAATTTTGCTGCAAATAAATTTCAGGCAAAAACAAAGCTTTTTGGGATTATATATTATTAGGTTCCAATAAAAGTATATTAATCGATAAATAAGGTTAAAAAGTATTATGGGCTTTTTTAACGGGCTTATAAAATAATCAAAAAAATGCCCTAATATTTATCCCGATTTGGCACTTTAAAAAGCAATTAAAATATTAAACAGTATTATAAAGCCTAATAAATTAATCCTTATTTTGCTTATTTTTGGTGCTATGCCGCAATTTAATAATAATTTAGCATTTTTTGGAATATAGGTTTAACAAACGGTAATAATTACCAAAATTATAACAGAGCTGCGCAAATTCTTTGCTAAACGAAGGGTAAATAATGCTTTAAATATGCATAATAACCCGAGCACCACAGAAATATTGCCCAGTTTTTTTGTTTTGGGAAATAAGGTTTTTGTTTACCAAAAAAAAATAAAAATGGTAAAAAAAATTTAAAATATTATTTGTAACAAAAAACAAAATTATAATAAACATACCAAATAGTTTAGCAATATTTCGGAGTATTATTTGCAAATTTTATTACAGATCGGAGGAGTAGCAAACAGCAGATCCAAAAAAGCAGCCGGAATTATTTAAATATCCAGCTTTAAACCAGCCGCAACTCCGAAAATAGCTTTGCAAAAATACAGAACGGCAAATCGATAGTTTAACAAATACTAGCAAGGATAATTCAAAGATTAAAAAGTTGCCACCTTTTTTGTGTAAATAAGGGAGGCTGCACAGGGTACCTGAATTACTGGCACTTTCGGTTGTTACACCAGCCGATAAACCGGCACCCAAATAATATGGACGATTTTGGTATAATTTTAAGGTATTGAACATTTTAATAGCATTTATAAGCGCAAAAAAAACGGAGTTTATACGCTTAACGCTTTATTATCGACAGGTTGGAAAAATTATAATCCTAAATAAACCTTTTGAACAGTTTAACCAAAAGGAAATTAGCAATTTGCTGGTTAATAATATAATTAAACCAATCACATAATACCAAATTAATAAATTGGCAAAGATTTTCGGAATACGTATAATTAAAAAGGTTAAAAAAACAAATGCAAATCTTTACAAAAAGTTAAAATTTATAGTACAAGGATACAGCACATTATATAATACAGCTAATGCTTGATTTTTGTGCTTATATTAACCTTTATGGCTATAAGGTATTAATTAATAATCCGAAATATTAGCCAAGCATATACCCAGGCCAAAACCGAGCTGCAAAAGACTGTTTACCTGCGCTTTTTTATAGAATTGCAATAATAATACCTTTTTGGAACCATGCTTTATTTGATTAAACCGCTTTACGGATTGGCTGAAGCCGGATTACATTGGTTTATAATGTACCAAAAGCATTATAAAAAGCAATTAAATTGTTTTATTTCCGATTATAATTTTTATTTATTTATTTTAAAGATCGGTAAAAGTTTTGGAATTATTAATATACAAATTAATAATATGCTAAACTTAAATAGCAAAAAGTTTATGGAAAAGAAAAAAATTGCCCTTCAAAAGGCAGGTTTTAAAGCCAAACCGAGGTCCATCCTAGGCCCTAGCAATAAAGGTTATTTTAATAATTGCAAAATTGTGATCGGTAAAATAACTGTTTGTATATAGCAAAAAAGATACGCAAATCGGTTTAAGCTTGTGTTTTATAAGGATAATAATACCCAATAATAATATATTATCCAACGCGCATAAAGGGCATATATTAGTTCGATATACCAGTCGGAAGCCGCTTTCGATTATTCCGTGGCTATGCAAACCAAAAAACTGCAGGATACGGATATTAAAAAATTTACTAAATATATCCATTGGCAAATCAATAATACAAATAAAGGCCTAAATTATATTTAATTCGATTTGTTAAAAGCAAAATTATTTATATTTATAAACGGATCTTTTGCTAATAATAAAAATTTTAATTTATAAATCGGTTTTGTGGTTATTTTTGGAGTTAAAACCAGCATAAAGCAGGAAAATAACTTTCAAATTACCGGAAACATATTGCACTGGAGCTTTGTTAAATGCAAAAGGGTAATACGGAGCGTTTTTGCCAGTAAAATTTATAGCATGGTTAGCGGATTTGATGCGGGTTACGTCCTTAGAACGATGCTTTTAGCGATTAATGAAAAACTGGACCTGCTTTTTTGCAAATTGGTGATTTGCACTGATAGCTTTTCGTTATATTAATATTTTGTTCAATTTGGGATAATAATAAAAAAGCGCTTTATGATAAATATTATGGTTTTTTGTGAATTTTACGAGGGTTGGAAAATTAATAAGATCCGGGGGATTACAAAAGCAGATAATTCTGCAAATATTATAACTAAAAATTAGCCAAACAGGGCTTTGGAGAATTTTATTAGCTTTAATATAACGATAATTAGGGTTAAGGAATGGATAAAGCGAGATCAGAAATAAAAAAGAGCCAGGGATTATAATAAATCGATTTTTCTTTTCCATAATAAAAGCTGCAAATTTTAAAAATACAGCGTAATATAATATAGAACCGTGCTTTTGATAATCGATAAAAACAGCAAATAATATAGCGCAAAAAAGCGATATTGCAATCTCCGAAACGCACATTTCCAAATTTCCTTTTATTTTTTTTTCTCTTTTTTATTATGCACCCTTATCAGGGCTGTAACATTTTACATTTTTAAAGCGGCTGCTCGGCCCGCAGTATTATGCTTTACTTGTATTATTATAAAAAAATTACTTTTTGTTTCGGCAGATAAATTATTTTTATTTTTATTTTTTTCGGTAAAGATTAGTATTATTTTATAAATAATTTTTTATTTGTTAAATTTTTGCAATTAAATAATTTTTGTTAGTAAAGTGCATTTCAATTATTTAATCCAGGGAATAAATTTATAACCTTTTTGTGAACCTTTTTGCCCTGGCGCTATACTGCAAAAAATTTAAGGGCTAAACGCAAAACCAGAGAAGGATTAAAAATAATTATTAGCCCAATTTTATAATTAAGCTTTTAAAAATCGGAAAATTTATATAAATTTGTATGTATGGCCCGAGGCATATAGCCAATACCGCTTTTTATTTGGGATTTGATCCCGATAATTATTTTTTTTATCAAGCTCCGGTATTTTACCGGCCAAAATTGATTTGAGGTATTCCAAGTATGGGACCGATCTTAAATTTCCCTTTTTATTGTGCCTGCCGAAGCCTGAAATTGGCAATTTGATATTTTTGCTGCTAATAGTAGGATAATCGGGAATTTTGAGGATAATTTTGCCCTTACCTTTTTTTTTAGGGGTTTTGGGCTTGGGATAATTTCCGGATTGTTAGATAATAAGATCGATAATCTTAGCCGGTTTTTGTAAAAATTATAATTATATTTAAGCAAATTTTGATTATTTGGGAAGTATAAAATAAATTGTGGCCTGCTTATATTGCTTGGTGAAAGATCCGTTTTAAAATTGGAAAATTAAAAACTTAGCGGATTTTTTTTTACTTTTATTTTTTTGCGTAACAAAATTATTATTAAGCTGATTAATAAGTTTGGTTTATTTATCCATTAAATTGCTGTAATTTAACTGGTATTAAAAAGTTGCTTTTAATAAAATATTAATTATTTGCTAAAAAGCAATCCTTTTTTATTTAATGCGGAACTTTTTATTTTTTTTAATAATTGCCTAAAGGTTTAAATACAAATTTTAAAAAAGCGCCCGTAGCTTTAATTATTTGCAATGCTATTATAATAAAATTTGTAATATTAAATCAGCCCTGGTATCCGCGGAGGAAAAGTATAAAAAGGACAGGACACCTATGATAATTTTTTTTTGGTATCCCAAGCAGCAGGGCAGGCAGCAATAAATTTTACCACCTCCCAATTTTGGGGGATATTATTCCCCTTTTATTCCCTTTTTTTTCCTTTCTTTAACCTTTTTGTGGATAATCTCGAAAATTAACACGATGCACAGATCGTGCCAGCATTTTTCGTTTTATCTTTTTTTTCACCAGTGGATACCCCTGCTTTTATGCAGGAAAAAAAACTAATATTACCTGTAAATCAGGAATTAAATAATTTTAAAATTATCGACCCTGCAGCTACCGCTAATATTTTTTTTCGATTAGCGGCCAGATTAGTTTTTTTTATTTATCCGAAATGTTTATTTACCGATGATGAGTTTGTTACCAGGGTAAAAAAGTTCAAGTTTGACAAATATTATGCCGTACAAAAAAATTATAAAAATGGCACCAAATATTTTCACATTATTGGAAATTAGTTTTGCAAGCGCAATATTAAAAGCCCGAAATATTTCGATATTGGGAGGTTTTATCCAAATATTGGTTGGATAAAAAACTAATTTGCGGCGTGAAGATACCTTTATAAATGAAAAGGAAGGTTTTGCTATATCGGCGGAATAATAACCGAGCCGAAAGGCCTCCGGAAGGAAATTAAAGCAAATTTCTGGTTTTAAACCGTGGAAATAACGGATTGCAAAGCTTTTTTTGCCTTATTTAAAGCTATCCAACCATAAGATTTGATTTTTTATTATAATAGCGTTAAGGCTTATACCGATAATATTTTTCGGATATTTATCCCAGTGGTTCCAAACTAAACGGAATGTGGGACTTTTTTATAAAGATTATAAAATGAATGCAGGATAACTTTTACAAAAAATAAAGTATAATATTATAACCCCCCCTTTTTATTTATTTTTTGTTTCGGGACCCCCAAAAAGATAAGGATTAAGTTTTTGTTTCAGTACCCTATGGTGTTTTGCTTGAATACGGCCTTAGTTTAACCCTTTTACCCTAAAGGGGCCCCCGGGGGGCCCTTATCGGTTTGGCTAATATAAGGCTAACATTATTTATTACAGGCCGACCCAAATTATTATGCTTATACGGTTCAACCAGATTATTTAAAATAATATAGATTAAAAATTTAAACTTATATAATTATATAAACGGCTATTAAAATGCCTCCCTTTTTAATAACACCAAAAAATATTTGGTTATTAATAATATACTTTTAAATAATAAGGATATGCTTAAATATTATAAATAAATGCTGGGGTGCCAAAATAATTTTTCAGTAATGGATAAATACCTGAAAAAGGTATATTTCGAAAGTTGGGGGTTGTTTTGCATTTATTTGGCAAATGAGGATCCATGTGGATATAATAAAATAAATACTAATTAGTTGGACGGAAATTGTATATTTATGCATATAATAAGGCCCCTGTTTATGAAAAGCAAAGGGCAAAGCATACCAAATTTATAAATGGAAAAGCTGAAAGTTTTTGTAACACAAATAAAAAAAAAAAAAAAAAAATTTTTATAATTAATTCTGTTACTAAAATAATATTAAGCTAATTTTCCGCACCTTTATAGCAAGCAAAGGATATTTTTCAAACCCCAAAATAATAATAAATATTTTTGATGCAAAAAAATTGGGTCGAAATACCAATTAACCAAACCTTACAACAAATATTTTTGTTTTGGGCCGACAAAAATTTATATCCATATTTATAAAACCCTTAAAAAAAAGCGCAAAATATAAATGCTACTTTATAATAAAAAATGGCATATAAAAAAAAAATATAAAATAAATATTGCACCAAACCTTATTATTATTATAATAATATAAACCGTTTATATTTAAACCGTAATATTTGGTTTTGTAAACTATTAGGATTTATAAATTAATTGGCCAAAATTGCAAAATATTATGCACCATAAAATGCTAAACCTGGTTCAACAAAATATATTAGTAAAACTTAATATTAATAATATAATAAAAATAAAGCCAAATATCAAAAAAAAAAATATTCCCAATTTTATTTATCCAAAATAATAGGTAAAAATTGCCCTCCAAAATATTAAATTCGTTATTAGCTTTATTAATAAAAAAAATTATTTTAATACCAGTATTGGTATTAAATATATTCCAGTAATTTTTAATATTTGGCTTAAAAGGAATGTATATAATAATATGCATATTGCAAAAGCGCAATACATATACCTCCATTTAAACCTTTATTTTAAAGGATTATTTTAAAAAAGCTCCGGTTAAAACCATAATAAAACTTGGTAGCGGAAAAAATAAAACTATAATTAGGTAATTCTGTTTAGATTTGGATCAAGGTGGGCAAAAATCTATCACCAAAACCAACAAAATTACCGCAAATATTTTTTTTGGTTACAATAATAGCGGTTATTTTAAATGCAAATTTGTAAATATCTCGGCGGTTACCGAAATATCGGCGGTAGCCTTTTTAAAATCCGTAAACCATAATAGTAATAAAGGTATTAGTGTATTGCGAAAAAGCCACGAGCAATAATAATAATAGCAATAAAAAAAATGGTGGCCGACCGAAGGAAAAATATCGTAATCCGTATATTTTGCAGGCTTTTGCTCAAAAAACTGCAATTTTTGCAGGAACTCCTGTTCGGAAAAATAGCACAAAAAAAAAGGAAAACCAGCAATCGATAGGTAAAACAAAAAGGATAAAAATTATATTAATACCAACTAATAGTACCGATAATAATAGCAAAAACGGCGGGCTGTAAAACGGATTATCCCGTACAAAAAACAATTGAAATAAAAACAATAATACCGAGCTGGTCGCCTGTAACGGTATTATAAATACATTTCGAAAAATAATAATCCTTAAAACAAAAATAAATAAAATATCCATTTTTATAAAATTTGTAAAATACGTTCGATATAATAAAAATACAAAAATGACGGGAAAAAATTTGTTACGATAGAAATGCGGTTTGCAACGCATATAAATAAATAATAATTTTGCTTAAAATACTAATGCCAAATGGTGTCCCTATTTTAGCAATATTTAAAATAATTAACGATATGGTCGATAGGGCTATGCGTAAATCACAATTAATAGTGTTGCATTTGCGATAAGGGTGCTTGGTTTAAACAAATACGATTGGTTGCGTACAAAATAACCACAAATTATTATATAATAATATCCTAACATTAGCCCATTTTGAAACCAAACCCTGCAGGACACCGAGAACAAACCCACCCCACCATGATAATATACCATATAATCCCAGCAATCCCATAAATAACCCATTTTACCATATGCAGGATACCAGGATACTATGCACCAGGGCTGTAATATTATCGGGATTAATTGGAGGAGGATTGATAATTTCGGAAGGGTTAACCGCAGGATTATACTCGAGATTTTTGGTTAGGATAGGATTAGAATTCGGAGCCGGAGCAAAAAATGATTTATCCAAAATTTAAATGCGTTTGGTTTTTTCGAAACAAAATATTAATGTGCTAACGGTGTTAGCACCGATTTAGGGATTGTTTAATTAAGCCGGAAATATTGGTACAGCCAAATTTTGCGGGATACTAGCTTTTTTTTAATTTAATTATTATAAGCAATAATTTTAAACTTGTTATTATTTGATAAAAGATTATTAATCGGGCTTAAATTTTAAAAACGATAATTTTTGTGTAACTGCGTGGAATTTGATGATTTTTTTTTCACCAGCCATTTTGGTTATAAAAAGAAAAAAAGGGAAAAAAAAGAAAAAAAGGGAGGGAAAAATGATAATTAATAAAATAATAATTAACTGATCGGGATTTTAAATAATAAGGCGCATACAAATAAGGCACAAAAAGGATAGGTTAATAAGTGAGGTTTACCGGTGCAGATTGGCCGGATTACAAACGGGGCGAACGAAATGCTTTTATATAAATGCAAATCTTACTTTTAAAATTATAAAAGCAATTATTAGTATTATTTTTTATTAAAACGATTTGCTAAATAGCCTTTTACTGCGCAAAATCTGCACCTGTACCATTCTATTCCTATTATTTTTTGGTTTAATAGTTTAATGCTCCCAAAGCACAGGAATGCCCTTTTAAAGCGCTTATTTTTTTTTGCCTCAGTTGCCGGCCTATTAAGGCCGCTCCCTTTTTTAAATAAATGTTCCGGATGACCAGATCCGGTTATTTCCTTTATCAAAAGACCCTATCACCGGATCCGGCATTTCCTTGTAAAAACCCTTTTGTTGGGGCTTCCGAAAATCCTTACAATTTCCGGATAAACCTATTATATTGTGGGAATAAAATACCGGGATGCCCGCGCACAAAAAGAAAAATTGCCGGTATTGGAATAGGCATTTTATGCGTGTGCGATCCGGAAAAGGAGGACGGAATGGAGGGATCCTTTGGGCCCCTTTGGATCCCGCACGGGCCAACCGGCCTGTGCGGTTAAAGCGGCGGATCGCCCTTTGGGCGATCGCCTCCGCGCAGATAAAAGGGCAGTTTTTTGCCCTTTTTTAGGCAGATAAATTCTTTCCTTCTCGTGCATAATAATAGGATTTTCCCAGATTATAAAAATTGTTGTTTACCGCTTTTGGAGATCTCCGAGCCGACTGAACAGGAGAAACCCTCTCCTGCCAATATTAGCACCTTATAGGTATATATATAAATCTATATATATAAATCCTCCGATAGGATATTTCGTTTTCATTTTTAAGCATAAAATATCTTTTTCCCATATTTGTTATTTTAGCACGTTATTTTTTGGGTTTACGGGGCCTTTTTTTTATGGATGCCCAAAATTTGCCCAGCTTAAGGTTTTTTTTAGCCCTTTGGTTAAATGCATTTATCCGAGTGGTTTTTAATTAATTTTAGCATTAGTATTAAGGCTTTTTTTTGCTAAATATATCCGGTGTTTTTTTTTAAATGGACAGTTTTTTAAAAATGGTAAAGATTTATTGGAAAATATGCTGCTTTTTTTGTAAAGCTTTGGTAATGCTTTGGTTGGGCGTAACGGTGTTACGACCACAGCTGGCAGGGGATAGAAGGGCTGGGGCTAACCCCCAGCAGGACGCCTTTACCCTGCAGTTATAAAGGCCAGGGGCCGAGTAACTAAGGCCAGGCTATGCGAAGAAATCACGTGATTGGGCGTTTACCTAATCAGGCTCTGTAGATCTGTAGCAGAGCAACAGATCCAAGATTTTGTGGATTTGTGACAAAGCAACAGATCCAAGAATCGGTACAGATAAAATAGGGAAAAACCACGGGTATATAAGGCAAGGATTTTTTATTGTGTTAAATAGTTTTAACTAAAGCTTTGGTATTAATTAATTTAAGTTAGCTTTAAGGCACCCCCTTGGGCAAATAATCGAGATTTTTATTACTATACAGTTCCCAGCATAAGGCGATTTTGTAAAAACCATACTGCTTAATACCTTTCCTAGCGTACCCTACCCTAGAAATAAAAGAACTGTTTGTAATATTTTAACTGATCCTGTTCAGTATTTACCGGAGGTAATAAACAGTAATAATTATATCAATAGCAGGTAAGAAACCCAAAAGCGTTATTATTGCTGGCAAATTATACAGCAACCCCTCGACGGTTATACAAGCACTTATTGCGGAAATCGAGAAATTTAAAGAAGTTTAGGCCGAGTTTTATATTACTGTCAAATTTTACAAGTTCCTTTTGCCTAGTAAATACGATAAAAAAAAAGGCAAAATTAAAATGTTCCTGACCAAGTACAAAGGGTATTTTTTGTTTTATTAAGATTATTTTCAGCGGGAAAAACAGAAAATTGTTTATATAATTATATATTTGAATAATAAGGTTAAAGATTGGTTCGAATCCATTTGGTTCGATTATTTAAAAGGGCATAACAAATTTAAAAAAAAATCAAGCTGGTATTTGCCAATTTTGAAAAGTTCGGAGAAAAGGTTGTTAAAGTTTTTGGACAAATTAATAAAAAATGGATAACCAAAAAGAAATTGTTTTAATTTTGGCAAAAAGGCCCCGTATTAATTTATATTTCCAAATTTTAGCGATTTGTTAATAAATTTAACTGGATGAAAAATACCAAAATAATCCAGCTTTATTAAAGGCTGAAAAATAATATAAAAAATAAATTATTCAAATAAGAACGATCTAAAAATTTTGTCGATTATATTATTATAACCATTTATATTAGTAATAAATTATATAAATGATATTTGGAAAAAAAAGTTTAGCAAATCAAACCAGTGGTGCAAAATAATAAAATTAATTAAAAAAAGGCAAGATAATAATAATTTACGGCTTACGGTACGCATTTTGGATTTATGAATTTTAGCGCAGGAATTATACACCAGTATAAAAAATAAAAATATATTAGGTTTAAAAGCCCGAAAAATAGGAAATGTTTTAAATATGGAAAAAAAGGGTATATTAAAAAGGATTACCTGCAAAAGGAGCGATAAGCGGCCGTTTTATATCAAAAAAATATATTAAGGAGTTATAAGCTTATAATTTCGAATTTACCTAAAATGGCTGGATAAATAGTAATTAAAAGTTTGTGCTCCGGAGTATTGTTTAGCTGAACTTATTGTTTTGATAAAAATTATATGGTTTATTATTTTGATAAAAATATTATAGGATATTATTTTAAGCAATGGTTTGCTGTAATACGATAAATTAGCCGATTTCGGGTCGATAATAAAAAAAAATTAGTATTATTACCAATTTTATAATATTTAAAAAAAGGATAATATAACAGTTCGAGTTTCGAGGGAATTTAAAAAGATTAGGTGCTGTAGCAATTGTATGCTAATAATAGAAAAATTTGCTAAACAAAACAAGGAGCTTAAAAAGTTAGCCCGGAGCAAGGGTGTGTCGGATACCTCGGTTAACAATTCCGAGGAAAATATAGATATAAATGCAAAAATGGAATAATTTTTAGGCCAGATACATTTGTTGCAAGCTTAAGGAAAAGGGTTGGACCTAACCGAATTTTGGGAAATTATAAAGGCGGACCTTAATAATAAAAAACCTAGCAAAAAACGATATATTGTTAATTTCGAAAAATTTTAGCAAAAATTTAGTTAATAATTGATCGATATAGGGAGGTAATTTTTTATAACCAAAAAAAGGTATAAAAAGTGTATATTTTATTCAGGTTTTTGGAAATAAATTGGTAATTTTGGGATTAGCCCAAACTTATTAGCGGTTTAATATGCAAAAAACCAGCGCAGGATAATAATAAAAAGGCCTTGAATTGGTTAAAAAATAATTAATTGATTATTTATTATAGGGCATTATTTAAAGAAATTCCGAACCTGGACCAGCAATTAGCACAATTATATGCGCTAAATTATAAAAATATAGATCCTGATACGGGATATTATAATGAATTATTTTAGGCCAAATACTTGTATAATAATTACAGGTGGTATATAACTAAAAAACTAAAGCATAATTTTTTTTTACGGAGGAAAAAAAAAAACCAATGCGATATTTATAATAGGAATACCAGTTTCCGAAATAATAAATGGCAAAAATGGGTTATAAAAGTTTTACAGCAATTTTTAAACTATTATTAGCATATTTTATAATATGCATGGCAGAAATGTTTATATATTGGATATGCAAAAAACCGGAATATAAAATTTATATAAAAGAAAAAGCGCAAATTTGGATAAATAGGTCTGTTTGTTTAATAAGGGTAACCGGGGACCGGAAAAGGGTATTTTAAATAAAAAATTAAAAGATTTATCCGAAAAAAGGGCACGAGCAGGATAATAATAATTAGCAAAAACCCTAATAATAACAATTAATAACCAATACAAACATATCAAAATAATAATATATTAAAAAGAACAAAAAATAAAAATTATAATTAATTATGAAGCATAAAGAAATTATTTTTTATTAAAAACGGTAAAAAGGTATGGTATTCCAATATATTAGAAAAAAAACCATATAATTTTACAATAATAAAATAAAAGCCAGTTATATTTAATAAAAAAAGGATTGATATTAAAACTAATTAATTTAAATTTTAATTTTTGGGGAAAATTTGCAAAATAACCCTAAATATTATAAATATAAAAGGGAAAAACCTAATTTTAAACCTTTTATGGCTTAAAAAGTACAATCTTTTAATAAATTGGATTATCGAACAAATTTAATAAAAAAAATTATTATTAATTAGCAGGGAAGTTTAACAGTTACGGGCTTTGGGTAATAAAAATCGGATACCGGAAAGGGTAGCTGTAATAGCAACAGGATATAATA
Source organism: Magnaporthiopsis rhizophila (assembly GCA_003049465.1). NCBI lineage: Eukaryota > Fungi > Ascomycota > Sordariomycetes > Magnaporthales > Magnaporthaceae > Magnaporthiopsis > Magnaporthiopsis rhizophila. The sequence goes on along the minus strand of PYSS01000078.1, from coordinate 80,923 downwards.
ATTAGCTTTAGCAAATTGCACTAACCAAAATATTGATAAATATGGATATAAATAAATCCGATAAGCAAAAAATTGTTAAGGATAAATTTAAAAATATTTTTAAAAAATACCACAAATATTGGAGGTTATTTTAGAAAAATTTGGAAATAGTATTGCCAAAATACGGACCGTTTGATTATAAGATTAAGCTTAAACCGAAAATATAATTTAAATACCAAAAATTATATTAATTAAACCTTTGGTAAAAAAAGCTGTTATAAAAATAGCTAAAGGAAAAAATTAGAAAAAGATTTATTAAATTTTTTAATTTTCTTATGGGATATGGAATTTTGTTTGTTTTCAAAAAAAACGGGGAAAAACGGATATATATCGATTACTATTTATTAAATTAAAAAATAATAAAAAATCAATATTTTTTATCTTTAATTAACAAGCTTAAAAATAGGCTCGGGAAAAATTGGTGGTTTATAGCTTTAAATTTATGCAAAATTTATGGTTTGCTAAAAATTAAGGAGGGTAACGAATAAAAAATTGTTTTTCGAACCAAATTTGGAATTTTCGAATTATTAATAATAATTTTTGGATTTATTAATATACCAGCCATATTTTAGCGAATAATTAATTATATATTACAAAAATATTTTGATATTTTTGCCCTTATATATTTAAATAATATTTTAATCTTTTTAAATATATTAGAAAAATATAAATAATATATGCATAAAATATTATAAAAATTGCAGGATACAAAGTTTTTGGTTAATTCGGATAAATGCATATGGTATTTTTTAAAGGTAGTTTTTTTCGGGTTTATTATTAAATAAGGAAAAATTCGGATGGAATCCAAAAAGGTATAGGCAGTAAAAAATTGGTTTATATTTATCACGGTTAAAAAAGTACGAGGTTTTTTGGAATTTTTAAATTTTTACCGAAAATTTATCCGAGGTTTTAATAAAAAGGCTATATTATTTATGGATTTTACCAAAAATAATACCCAATTTTATTAAGGGATAAAAGAATAAATAATTTTCGATTTATTAAAAAAAGCTATTGTTTAAATACTGGTACTGGCAATACTAAACCCAGGAAAATTTTTTAAGGTTAAAATTAATGTATCGGATTTTGTTATTAAAGGATAATTAAAATAATAAAACGATTAAAAAAGGTTATATTTTTGCGCATTTTTTTTGCAAAAATTAAATGGACTTAAATTAAATTACCAGATCCATAATAAAAAATTCCTTATTATTATTAAAATTTTGGAGAAATAAAAGGTATATTTGTGCGGAGCTAATTATTAAATTATAATATATATTAATTATAAAAACCTATTATAATTTATTATTAGTTAAGCGTTAAATAAAAGATAAATCCGATGGAGCCAGTTTTTTTAAAATTATAATTTTCGAATTAAGGTTAGGAAAAGGTTAAAAAATGGCCGAGCGGATGCTTTGAGCTGTTAATTAAATTATTAGGTGAATATACTACCAGAAATATGTATAATTTTGGCCAAAAAATTAAACGGATCCCTAATTTTGGTATAACGGGTATTGGCTAAAATAATCCGACAAAAAAGTTGGATTTTAAAAAAAATTCAGCAGGTTTATAACCAGATGATTAATAGGTATCAGGGGGTTGCTAAAACCTGGAAAAGGTTTCGGTAATATTATAGATTTATAAGAATTTGTGCCAAAATATAAAATGCAATTAAAAATTGCGAAAATTGTGCAAAAAATAAAGTTAATAAGTATAAATCTTATAAATTATTATAATTTTTGCTAATATTTAATAAGGTATGGCAAAAAGTTACAGCGGATTTTATTATAGGGCTATCCAAATTAAAAAAATCCTTTATAAATGTTTAGTACAATAATATTATGGTAATAATCGATTAATTTACCAAATATATTATATATTTGTTATTTAAGGAAAATGCAAAAATTATAAACCTAGCTTATATTTTTATCCGGAATATAATTTTGAAATATGGAATACCAAATTATATGGTTTTAAATCGGAACAAATTATTTAATAATAAATTTTGGAAACAGTTTATAATAAGCTTAGGTGCGGAATATGCTTTTTTTATAACTTATTATTTTTAAACAGATAAATAAATGGAACAAATAAATTAAATTATAAAACAATATTTATATTATTTTATTAATTATAAATAAAATAATTGGGTATAATTATTTTTTATGGTTTAGTTTGCATATAACAGTTTAATGCACGAAAGTACAGGAATTATGCCGTTTTATACAAATTATGGGTATATATTTACGGTGTATAAAAAATTTAAGGCAGATTTATATACTTTAATAATAAAAATATAAATAAAAAAGTTTACCAAATTATATAAGAATTTTTAGGTAAAGCTAAAAAAATTGCGGTAATATATATTTATATAGGCCAATAAAAAAAAATCGAGGAACCGATTTTTAAAAAGGAGGATAATATTTATCTTTTTTAATGCAATATTAAAATAAAACGATTAAATAATAAATTAAACCATAAAAAATTGGAATTGTTTAAAATTTTAAGGAAAATTTTCGATATTAATTACGAATTTTAATTATTATTAATTATAAAAAATTACCTGATTTTTTACATTAATTTGTTTAAACCAGTATTATTAGGGTTTAAAAATAACAAGTTAATAAAAATTAACCCAAAATAAAAGTATAAAATCGAAAAAATTTTGGATAAAAAAGTTATTAACGGAACCAAATATTATTTAATTAAATAGGCAGGGTACGGAATTAAAAAAAGCATTTGGAAAAAAAAAATAAACCTAAAGGGTGCGCTAAAAGCTTTTGAAAAATATTAACGGAAAGTTTTTGGTAAAAAGTTAATATTAGTGCCAAAATTCGGATTTCGGTTCGGAACGCTTATACCAAAATAATTTACCCAATTAAAACAGGGCTAGCAAATTAAAATTGGGATTGGTTTTATGATCGGTTTAGCTCGGAAATAACGGAGGAAAATTGGGGAACAGCGGGGTAAAAGGTACTGCAGGAGCCTGGGCGGTTATTTATCCGGCTTTTTCCTGCTTAACCCGCTTTAGTTTTTTTATACTATTAATTTTATAATGCATTGCACAAATTATTTTTTCCAACCATATGCATTTTTATTATTGCAAATAAAGGATTTTTTTTTTTGCTTTTTTAAATTCAGTTTTCAGCTTATTATGCTGGATTATAATATTCCGAAGCTCGGCAAAAAAAAAGTTTAAAACGTTATAACCAAAACGGTTAATACAAAAGCATTTTATGCACCGGGAAAAGTTTTAAAAGGAAGCTGCGCAGAAAAACCGATTGAGGGATTTATAATAAAAATAAAAAGGTATATTAAAAAAGTAAAAGAAAATGGTGGCCAAAAATTCCTTACGGTGAAAGGTTTTTTTAGCAGAACGGTATTTTTATATCCGACCAAATATTTTGTTAAAAAAAAAGGGACGAAAATTGGTGAGAAAGGAAAATATTTATTATTAACAAAAGGATAGGGCTATAAATATGGCTAAAAGGATTTGGCTTAAAAGGGGAGATCTGATATTATAACCATAACTAGCAGGGAACAAAAAGGCTGGGGCTAATTCCTAGCAGAACGCTTTTACCCTGCAGTTATAAAGGCCAGGGGCCGAATAATTAAAGCCAGGTTATGCGAAAAAATTATGTGATTGGGCGCTTATCTAATCAGGTTTTATAAATTTGTAACAAAGCAATAAATCCAAGATTTTGTGGATCTGTGATAAAGCAACAGATCCAAAAATCGGTACAGATAAAATAGGGAAAAACCACGGGTATATAAGGTAAGAATTTTTTACTGTGTTAAATAATTTTGACTAAGGCTTTGGTATTAATTAATTTAAATTAGCTTCAAGGCACCCCTTTGGGCAAGCAATCGAAACTTTTATTATTACACAATCCCCAGCACAAAGCAACCTTATAAAAACCATACTGCTTAATACCTCTCCTAGCGTACCCTACCCTAAGAACAAGAGAACCGTTTGTAACAAACGGTTGCTTTTGGCATTTTTTGCGCAGCTAATTCCGGGGGCTCGGTTGCTATAAGCGCTTTGTTCGACCCGCACGGCTGCCCTGAGCCTTTATTTTTCAGATTTTCCGGTTTTTTTTTGTTTTTTTATCCTTATATTTATCGTAATTGAGCTTTAATTATTCGATTTATCGGGTGGCGGTAACTTTTTGTTAGGGGTACCAGCCGGTCCTGTTTTTATTTAAGTTATATGTGAAGCATCTGTTATTAAAGCAGTATATCCAGTTATATAAGGCTTCAAAATACAGGGTTTTTTCCTGGTTCATATATCGGGTAATTGTGAGCTGCTGCTATTTTTGGGGATAATCCTTTTTAATATATCCTTATTATCCGCATTTGAAACAATTTCCGTTTTTGGCGTTTTGCTATTTAATACATTTCTGTTTTCCGTACTGTTTTTTTTGCTATTGGCGGTATATAACCTTTACAAATAAATTTATAAGCCTTAAATATATTTTATATACAATAGATTGTTGCTTTTTGGTTTTTTTTGGTTTGTTTTGTTATTTTATCGCACTGGCTGGGATTATTGAACCTTTTTTTCCAGGTATTATTTATATAATTTGTTATTAATACAAATGGTTTTAATAATATAATTAACAAAATTTTTGGGCCTTTTTTCCTTGGCCAATTTGTTTTTCACATTATTTTTTAACCTTTAATAAAACTGAAACATTTTGGTATTTTTTATTCAATTAAGTTTATTAATAAATTACTAGAATTTGGCGGTATAAATAAGTATTGGTCTTTTTTAACACAGCTAAAATAATTTCCATCTAGCCACTTATTTTTTATTTACCTGCCCGAATATTTTGGTAATTTTTTCACCGAACTTTTCGAAATTTGCAAATATTAATTTAATAATTTTGTTTAATTTATCGTTTTTTTAAAATAATCGGTCCATACGGGCTTGAACCAGTTCTTAATTTTGCTATCGAAACGGGTGGTAATATAGGCTATTTTTTGGTAATTATTTTAAAAGCTGTTCTGATAAAACTTAAAATAACTTTTATATTTCGCAAGGAAAATTTTAAATTTGCTTTTTTTGCTATTATATTTATTTGGGGTGGGAAATTTGTAAATTAAAATTGTTTTAGGCGTTTGTTTAAACTTTTCAAATTTTTCCATAAAAATTTTTAAGGCTGTAATAAAATCGTTATAATTTTTGCTATTAATAATAACGGTTTCGATTTTTTTAACTGTAATTGCTATAATTATTACTGCTTATACCTCCGGTAAATGCTGAACAGAATCAGTTAAAATGTTATAATTACAGGCCTTTTTGCTTTTAGGGTAAAATACCTAGGGGCGGTGTTAAGCAGTACTGGTTTTGCAAGGTCGCTTTGTATGTAATCTGGGGGTCTGGTAAAAACGTTATCTGTTATTGCTCGCCCAAAGGGATACCTTGGAGCTAATTTAGGTTAACTAATACCGAGGCCCCAATTAAAATTACCTTTAAACAGGACAGAAATATCCCTTTATATATTTGTGACTTTTTGTGCTATGCCTGTGCTATATATGCTATATTTATAGCTAATATAACCTGTGTTATATATGCTATAGTTATAGCCAATATATCACCTTGGTTAGGTAAGTGCCTGATTCTGTAACCCCCTCGTTCCTTGGCCTTAGTCATTCGGCCCTTGGCCTTTATAACTGCGGGGTAAAGGCGTTCTGTTAGGGGTTAGCCCCAACCCTTCTGCCCCCTGCCAGTCGTGGTTGTAATACGTAGGTGCCAACCCTTTACAAAGTAGGTGATTTGCAGGGCAGTAGCCCCTGTAAGCTAGGCTTGCAAGCGCGGGCTGTGTGCATAACGCTTACAGGGTAAGTTGCGTGCACAACCCTTACAGCGTAGGTTGCATGCATAACTTTTACAGGATAAGTGCACTGCACAACTAACCATGTGCTCGAACCAAGTGTATAGGAGGTGCAGGGTAGGCCAGGTACGTATCTTAGCCTTAAACTAATTATATAATTTAGCCCTAACCGGTATAAGGGTTACAGGGTAAGGGTTACAGGGTAGGTTACCCTGTTATATGCAGTAATTATTTTTAACATTATTTATACCAAAATTATAGTGATGTATAAAACCGGAAAAAGCCCATTACCCTTTTTGAATAACGTTTTGGATTTTTTGGAAAAGGATACGGTTATATTATTCCCTATCCCGCACAATAAAAAGCTTATAACATTACTATTTATTGATCGAAAATTAAAATTCCAGTGGACTTTTCAGTTACTGAATAAGCAGGGCCTTACATTTATAACTGCAATTAAATCCTTTTTTAAGGCTTTAAAAGCAAATTACAGGCGTTACCCTACACATTTCTTCTTTAACAGGGGTAAAAAAATAAATACGGCGTTAAAGGAATGGTTAAAACGTAAAGGCACAATATTTAGCACATTAAATCCTTATAACCACGGCCAAAATGACATATCTGAACGCTTTGTTAGGGTAATTATAAATAGGCTCAGGGCTACGATTAATGCAGCAGGCCTGCCGCACTACCTATAATATTATATCCTTAATGCAATGGTTACATTAATAAATACAACAGTGGTTATTGATAAGAAAACAACCCCCTATCAAAAGTTTTACAATAAAATTTGTTAAAAATAATTATTGCATGTAACAGGGTAACCTACCCTGTAACCCTTATACCAGTTATAGGGTAACCTACCCTGTAACGCTTATACCGGTTAGGGCTAAATTATATAATTAGTTTAAAGCTAAGGTACGTACCTGGCCTACCCTGTGTTACAAACGGTTCTCTGCTTCTAGGGTAGGGTACGTTAGGAAAGGTATTAAGCAGTACGGTTTTCACAAGGTCGCCTTATGCTGGAAACTGGAATAATAACAAAAGTTTCGATTACTTGCCCAAAAAGGTGCTTTGGAGCTAATTTAGGTTAATTAATACCGAGGCCTTAGTTAAAGCTATCTAATACAATAAAAAATCCTTGCCTTATATACCCGTAACCCTTCCCTATTTTGTTTGTACCGATTTTTGGATCTGTTACTTTGTTACAAATCCATAAAGTTTTGGATCTGTTGCTTTATTACAAATCCATAAATCCTTGGATCTATTGCTTTGCTATAAATCCATAAAACCTGATTAGGTAAGCGCCCAATCACGTGATTTTTTTGCATAACCTAGCCTTAATTATTTGGCCCCTGGCCTTTATAACTGCGGGGTAAAAGCGTTCTGCTAAGGGTTAGCCCCAACCCTTTTATTCCCTGCCAGCTATGGTTATAATATCAGATCTCCCCTTTTAGGCCAAATTCCTTTAGCCACACCTATAGCCCCATCCTTTTATTAATAATAAATATTTTCCTTTTTCACCAACTCCCGGTTTTTTTTTCCTAACAAAATGTTTGGTCGGGTACAAAAATACTGTCCTGCCAAAAAAATCCTTTACTGCAAGGAGTTTTTGGCCACCATTCTTTTTTATTTTTTCGATATGCCTTTTTATTTTTATTATAAATCCCTCGGTCGGTTTTCCTGCACGGTTTCCCTTTAAAACTTTTTTTGGTGCATAAAATGCTTTTGCATTAACCGTTTTAATTATAATATTTTAGGCCCTTTTTCCGCCAAGCTTCGGAATATTATAATCCAGCACAACAAATTAAAAGCTAAATTTAAAAAAACAAAAAATAAGGTTTTTCGTTTGCGGTAATAAAAATATATATAATTGGAAAAAATAATACGTGCAATGCATCGTAAAATTGATAGCATGGAAAAACTGAAACAGGTTAAGCGGGAAAAGGCCGAACAGGTAACCGCCCATACTTTTGCAGCACTTTTTGCCCCGCCATCCCCCGATTTTCCTCTGTTATTTCTGAACTGGGCCAATTATAAAACCAATCCCGATTTTAATTTGCTGGTCCTATTTTAATCGGGTAAATTATTTTGGTACGGGCATTCCAAACCGAAATCCAAATTTTGGCACTAATATTAACTTTTTACCAAAAACCTTTTATTAATACTTCCCAAAAACTTTTGGTGCACCTTTTAGGTTTATTTTTTTTTCCCAAATGCTTTTTTCGATTCCGTACCCTGCTTATTTAACCAAATAATACTTGGTTCTATTAATAACTTTTTTATTCAAAATTTTTTTAATTTTATATTCCTGTTTTGGGTCGATTTTTATTAATTTGTTATTTTTAAACCCTAATAATACTAATTTAAGCAAATTAATATAAAAAATCGGATAATTATGCATAATTAATAACAATTAAAATTTATAATTAATATCGGAAATCTTTTTCAGGATTTTGAACGGTTTTAATTTTTTATAATTTAATTTATTATTTAATCGTTTTATTTTAATATTGCATCGAAAAAAATAAATATTATCCCCCTTTTTAAAGGTTGGTTCTTTGATCTTTTTTTTATTTGCCTGCATAAACATGCATTGCTGCAATTTTTTTAGCTTTACCTGAAAATTTTTGTACAGCTTAATAAGCTTTTTTACCTATATTTCTGCTATTAAAATATATAATCCTGCCTTAAATTTTTTGTACACCGTAAATATATATCCGTAATTTGCATAAAACAGCATAATTCCCATACTTTTATATATTAAACTATTATATACAAATTAAACTATAAAAAATAATTGTACCCAATTATTTTATTTATAATTAACAAAATAATATAAATATTATTTTATGGTTTAATTTATTTGTTTTATTTGCTTATCCGTTTAAAAATAATAAATTATAAAAAAAGCATATTTTGCACCTAAATTTGTTATAAATTATTTCTAAAATTTGCTATTAAACAATTTGTTTCGGTCTAAAATTATGCATTTTAGGGTTTCGTATTACACAATTATATTCCGGATAAAAATATAAGTTAAATTTATAACTTTTGCGTTTTTTTTAAACGGCAGGTATATAATATATTTGGTAAATTAATCGATTACCACCATAATATTATTATACTGAACATTTATAAAAGGTTTTTTTAATTTAAATAATCCTATAACAAAATCCGCCATAATTTTTTGCCAAACTTTGCTAAATACTGGCAAAAATTGCAGCAACCTATAAAATTTATACTTGCTAGTTTTATTTTTCGCACAATTTTTGCAATTTTTAATTGCATTTTATATTTCGGCACAAATTTTTATAAATCTGTAATACTGCCGAAACCTTTTTCAGGTTTTGGCAACCCCCTAATATCCATTAACTATCTGGCTATAAACCTGTTGGATTTTTTCTGGGATCCAACTTTTCTGTCAGGTTATTTTGGCCAATACCCGTTATGCTAAAATCAGGGATCTATTCGGTTTTTTGGCCAAAATTGCGCATATTTCTGGTAGCATATCCATTTAATAATTTAATTAACAGCTTAATACATTTATTTGGCTATTTTTTAACCCTTTCCTAACCTTAATTTGAAAATTATAATTTTGAAAAAACTGGCTTTATTAAATTTATCTTTTGTTTAGCATTTGGCTAATAGTAAATTGTGATAGGTTTTTATAATCGGTATATATTATAATTTGGTGGTTGGTTTTGCACAAATACACCTTTCATTTTTCCAAAATTTTGATAATAGCAAGGAGCTTTTTATCGTGGATTTGGTAATTTAGCTTAGGTTTATTCAATTTTTGCAAAAAGAATGCGCAAAAGTGCAATTTTTTTTGATCGTTTTGCTATTTTAGCTATTTTTCATAATAAAATCCAATATATTAATTTTAACCTCAAAAAGTTTTTTTGGGTTTGGCATTACCAGTACCGGTATTTAAATAATAGCTTTTTTTAGCAAATTAAAAATTATTTATTTTTGTATTCCCTAATAAAACTGGGTATTATTTTTAATAAAATCCGTAAATAGTATAGCCTTTTTGTTAAAATTTCGGATAAACCTTCGGTAAAAATTCAAAAACCCCAAAAAATTTCGTACTTTTTTAACCGTAATAAATACAAACCAATCCTTTACTGCTTATACCTTTTTGGGTTTTATTTAAACTTTTCCTTATTTAATAATAAACCCGAGAAAAATTACTTTTAGGGAATGCTATATATATTTATCCGGATTAACCAAAAACTTTGCATTTTACAGCTTTTATAATATTTTATGCACATATTATTTATATTTTTCCAGCATTTTTAAAAAAATCAAAATATTATCCAGATATATAAAAATAAAAATATTAAGGTATTTTTATAATATATGGTTAATTATTTGTTAAAATATAGCTGGTACATTGATAAATCCAAAGGTTATTATTAATAATTCGAAAATTTCAAATTTGGTTTGAAAAGCGGTTTTTTATTCGTTATCTTTTTTAATTTTTAATAGGTTATAAACCTTGCATAAATTTAGGGCTATAAACCACCAATTTTTTCCGAATTTATTTTTAAGCTTATTAATTAGGGATAAAGGATACCGATCCTTTATTATTTTTTAATTTAACGGACAATAATCAATATATATCCGTTCCTTCCCATTTTTTTTAAAAATAAATAAAATTCCATATTTTATAAAAGAATCGGAAAATTTGGTAAATCCTTTCCTAACTTTTTCCTTTAATTATTTTTATAATAGTTTTTTTTATTAAAGGTTTAATCGATATAATTTTTGGTATTTAAATTATGCTTTTGGTTTAAGCTTAATCTTATAATTAAACGATTTGTATTTTGGTAATACTATTTCCAAATTTTTCTAAAATAATCTCCAATATTTGTGGTATTTTTTAGGAACATTTTTAAATCCATCGTTAATAATTCCCTGCTTATCGGGTTTATTTGCATTTATATTTATCGGCGTTTTGGTTAGTGCAATTTGCCAGGATTAATTGCTATATTTTGCCACCGTTACAGCTACCTTTTCTGGCGTCCGATTTTTATTATCCGGGGCCCGTAATTATTAAACTTCCCTATTAATTAATAATAATTCCCTCCATTAAATTTGTTCGGTAATCCAATTTATTAAAAAATTATATTTTTTAAATTATAAAAAGCCTAAAATTAGGTTTTCCCCTTTTATATTTATAACATTCAGGATTATTTCGCAGGTTTTTCCCAGGAGTTGAAATTTGAAATGATCAGTTTTAATATCAATCCTTCCTTTATTAAACGTAATTGGCTCCCATTTTATTATTATAAAATTATATGGTTCCTTTTTTTAACGTATTAAAATGCTGTACCTTTTTATTATTTTTGGTAAAAAATAATTTTTTTGTGCTTTATAATTAATTATGGTTTTTATTTTTTATCCTTTCTAATATATTATTATTTTGATATATTTGTATTAATCGTTAATTATTATTATTAGGGTTTTTGCCGGTTATTATTATTTTACCCGTACCCTTTTTTTGGGTAAACCCTTTAATTTTTTATTTAAAATGCCCCTTTTTGGTCCCCGGTTACCTTTATTAAACAGATAAACCTATCCATCCAGGCTTGCGCTTTTTTTTCCATATAAATTTTGCATTCCGGCTTTTTGCATATCCAGTATATAAAAATTCCTGTTATATATATTATAAAATATACTAGCAATAGCTCGAAAATTGTTATAAAATTTTTATAGCCCATTTTTGCCATTTATTATTTCGGAAGCTAGTATTCCTGTTATAAATATCGCACTGGTTTTTCTCCCTTCCTTTGTAAAAAAAAGTTATATTTTAGTTTTTTAGCTATATACCACCTGCAATTATTATATAAATATTCGGCCCAAAATAATTCGTTATAATATCCTGCATTTGGGTTTATATTTTTGTGGTTAAGCACGTATAATTATATTAATTACTGGTTCAAGTTCGGGATTTTTTCGAATAATGCCCCGTAATAAATAACCAATTAATTATTTTTTAACCAATCCAAAAGCTTCCTTTCATTATCCTGCGCCGGTTTTTTGCGCATTAAACCGCCGATAAATTTGGGTTAATCCCAAAACTATCGGTTTATTTCCCGAAACCTAAATAAAATATACGCTTTTCGTATTTCTTTTTTGGTTATAAAAAATTATTTTCCCATATCGATCAATTGCTAATCGAATTTTTGCTAAAAATTTTTAAAATTAACAATATATTACCATTATTATTTACCACAATTTTTATTGCTAGGGCCTGCTTTTGCAATTTTTCTGAATATTATTAGGTTCAGTCCTTTTTTTTGGGCTTATATTAAATATATTTGGCCCAAAAATTGTTCTATTCCTGTATTTATATTTAAATTTTCCTTAAAATTATTAACCGAAATATCCGATATGCTTTTGTATTAGGCTAATTTTTTAAATTTTTTCGAAATATGCGCTATTGCGCTATCCTTTTTTTCGAATATTATAAAATTGGTGGTTACCCTAACCTTTTTTTTGTTACCGATCCGGAATCGATCGATTTATTGCATTATAGCAATTTATTATTTTGGATAGTACCCTGTAGCATTTTTATCAAAGCAATGGACCATATAATTTTTATCAAAACAATAAATTTAACTAAACAATGCTTCGGGATACAGGCTTTTTTTTTTGTTTATTATATTACCCTGGGTAAAGCTGAAATTATAGGTTCGTATCCCTTTAGCGCGCTTATTTGGCAAAAAACAGCCGCTTATCGGTTTTTTTACAAACAATTTTTTTTAATATATTTTTTTTTTATATTTAAAACATTTCCCGTTTTTTGGATTTTTAAACCTAATATGCTTTTATTTTTTTTGCTGGTATATAATTCCAGTACTAAAATTTATAAGTTCAGGGTATATATTATAAACCGTGGATTATTATTATTTTGCCTTTTTCTGGTTAATTTTGTTATTTTGCACTATTAGCTTGGTTTATTAAGCTTTTTTTTTAGGCATTATTCGTACAGTTTATTACTAATACAAACAATTATAATAATATAATCGACAAAATTTTCAAATCGTTCCTGCTTGGATAATTCGTTTTTCATATTATCCCTTAGCCTTTGGTAAAATTAAATTATTTTAATATTTTCTGTCCAGTTAAATTTATTAACCAGCCGCTAAAATTTGGAAATATAAATTAATACGGGGCCTTTTTATCGGAGCTAAAGCAACTCCTTTTCAGCCACCCGTTTTTTATCGACCTGTCCGAAAATTTTGGCAACCTTTTCTCCGAATTTTTCGAAATCGGCAAATATTAGCTTGGTTTTTTTTTTGGATTTATTATGCCCTTTTAGGTAATTGAACCAAATAGATTCGAACCAATCCTTAACCTTACCATTCAAATGCATAGCTATATAGGCAACTTTCTATTTTTCCCGCTAAAAATGGTCTCGATAAAACAAAAAGTACCCCTTGCATTCGGTTAAAAACGTTTTAATTTTACCTTTTTTTTTATTATACTTGTTAAACAAAAAAAATTTGTAAAATTTAACAGCAATATAAAGCTCGGTTTAAACTCCTTTAAATTTTTCAATTTCCGCAATAAATACTTGCATAACCGCCGAAAAATTATTATACAATTTGCCGGCAATAATAATATTTTCGGGTTTTTTGCCTGCAATTAATATAATTATTATTATTTATTATTTCCGGTAAATATTAAACAAAATTAATCAAAATGTTACAAATAATTTTTTACTTTTAGGATAAGGTATATTAAAAAAGGTATTAAACAGTACAATTTCCACAAAATCGCTTTGTGCTAAAAACTGGGGTAATAACAAAAATCTCAATTGCTTGCCCAAAAAGGTGCCTTGGAGCTAACTTAAATTAACTAATGCCAAAGCCTCAATTAAAACTATCTAACACAGTAAAAAATCCTTGCCTTATATACCCGTAACCCTTCCCTACTCTGTTTATACCGACCCTTGGATCTATTGCTCTGTCACAAATTCACAAAATCTTGGATCTGTTGCTTTGCTACAGATCCACAAATCCTTGGATCTGTTGCTCTGCTACAGATCCACAAAACCTGATTAGGTAAGCGCCCAATCACATAACTTTTTCGCATAACCTGGCCTTAATCACTCGGCCCCTAGCCTTCATAACTGCGGGGTAAAGGCATCCTGCTGGGGGTTAGCCCCAGCCCTTCTGTCCCCTGCCAGCTGTGGTTGTAACACCCTGCACCTCCTGTACACTTTATTAAGGCACGTGGTTAATTATGCAATGCACCTACCCTGCAGACCTACCCTGCAAAGGTGGGGCATACAACCTACCTTATAAAGGTTATGCACGCAACTTACCCTGTAAGGGTTATACATGCAGCCCACGCTTGCAAGCCTAGCTTATAAGGGCCACTGCCCTGCAAATCACCTACTTTGTAAGGGGTTGGCACCTTACGAGTCACTAACTTTACAGGGATTGCAAGCTTACAAGTCACTGACTTTACAGGGGTTGCAGGCCTACAAGTCACCCGCCCTCCAAATCGCTCTCGATTTAACTAAGTTAGATTTGTCGGCCAACGCGGAGATGGTTTTGGTGGCCGTGGGTCGATTTTTTGCCAGCCCCATACAAAATAATTTATCGGGAATTGGGCTAGGGCACCGGAACGCCCGCCCGCACGGTAAAATCCTGCGGTACCGATGTCGGAAAGTATATAAAGGAATAAAGTTGGCTGCCCCTTACTAAAATAACAACCCTATAACCACAATTTGCTTAGGGCCCTGCAGCATTAACTTTAATGCATTGCAGGGCCCAATCCAACTGAACGTGCGGCCGCCGTCCCTGTGATTAGCGCTTCACTTCCCCTGTGCACGTTATTAATTTTAACAGGATGCATTTCAATTAGCGGCTCGCCAGCTTGATTTGCTCGCCCCGTTCTTTGTGGGAAAGCGGTAAATAAATTTCCGTCAGTCTTGACTCCGGCCTGGAAGATATTGCTTTGCGGGGGTTATTATCACCGTCTCTCCGCCGCGACTTGCCGTCGTAATGGACTTGGCTTTAACAAACGCAGGTACGGAAAACGCATAACGGCCATTGCAGCGGACCAGGCAGGCTATACAAGCATTCTGCAATAAAAACGAGGCGAGGGGCAAAACGGCCACAAGCTTATAAACTTCGATTCACATACTTAACCCTGATAGGTGCGCCGTAATAATATTAAGGAAGGGACTCGCCGGCACCCTGGTCGAGCGACTGGTTTGGAACAGAATCGCTGGTTTTAACATAATAGGTCGGAGACTCCAGAAATACGCGGGGAAGCGAGGAGGTGCGATAAAGCCACCAAGGGGCAAAGCCACTGGCGGTTGTCGAAAACAAGGACGAACCTCCAGGCAGGGGCCGTCGGGAGGAGCGAATAGGGGACCGCAAATGATTTATCCTCGAACGTCGAAATCCTCGAAGTCCTCGACCGTCCTAAACGTGGCGGCGCGCATCGTCCGGTGCTGGAGGAACATGGGCGAAAATTTATCGGGGACCCCCGACATCTGCGTGGCCGAGCGCCCGAGACGCTGCTGGGGAGGAGCACCGGCAGCCGGCTGATAAAGCGCATCGGGCGCGGTGTCGATCCGGAGGGCGTAACGGACGTGGGGCGAAATTTAAGGAGGAGGTCCGGCACCTGGTTCTACCGGGAGCCGCTTGTCGACGGCGAAGGTGAAGGCGAATAAAAGGATAGCCGTGGGTTATTATTGGCGGGCGCCAAGTCCTAGGTGTGGGTCGACGCATGCCCATCGGCGACAGCCGCGGCGCCTTCGGCCGAGTCGCGCCGAGACATGTTCGACAAGCTTTGTTCATCCGGTTCTTGTTGTCCGCAACTGCACCTACCACTTATGCCTCGACAACACCTCGGCGGCCAACAACTTTCTAAGCACCGCTCAGGACAGCCCGCAAGGGGCCTTTAAGGAAGTCCATCGCTTTATGGATAAGCACCGGGTACACGTCCGTTGGTCCCCGGGCCATATGGGAATCCCCGGAAACGAGGAAGCTGATATTGAAGCAAAGCTTGGCACGGCCCTCCCGGTCCCCCAACACGCCAAACCGACAGTGGCCGGCGTGAAAGCCCTAGCCCGGAAAACGGCCCGGGACGCCCGGAACGCATGGTTTAAGGACAACTTCCCGGATCGGTATAAGGCCACAAGCCTCCCGCCGGTACCACAACACACGCCCGACGCGTTGCAATTGGACCGGAAAATACTGCAACGGCTAATAGCCGCACGCACCGGCCACGGGAACTTCGACTGGTACCACCGAAAATTCGGGCATAAGGATAATAACCTATGCCGCTGCGGAAAAAATAAGTCCCCTTCCCACCCTGTACATTGCAAGCTGGCTAAAGCAACAGATAACAGATGGCCTAAAGCGAATCCCTTCCCGGCCTTTGATAAGCCCGGATATTGGAAGCGGTTTTTCTAAAAGCCCTCCTTTTTTTGCTTCGTTCGTCGAAACCACTAACTATTATACTATCGCTAGACGATAATAATAAGGCCCAAAAAGCCCGCATATAACCCTCCCCCCTCCTCGTTCACACTTTTTACCCTCCCCTTTGTACCACTGGGACCATCGGTAGGCTCGTTAATCCCCCGCACCTCCAGCCGGGCCCAGGGGAGGTTCCGAGGATCCCCCGCCCAAACCCGGCTTTACCCCTTTTCCGGCAACCCGCCGGCCGACGGCATCACTACCACCCGCAGCGGTTTATAATACCCCGGCGTATACACATATGCCCTACTGCCGATTGCCCGCTCACTAACAAGGAGCGCCGGAACGCGGCCCGAGCTCCGTGTGCCTTCGGGTTTACTTTTGCTAGCCGCCGGATAGCAACATGTAGCCTAGTGTTTAGCGTAGGTAGTGCTAGCACGTCATATGCCCCCTGGGAGGCAGGGACGGGTAGATCCCGACTTACTGACGTTAAATGTACTCACTCACCCACTCTCATATGGATCGAGGTGGTCCTGGCGAGGCATTGGCCACGCGCCGGCCAGGCAACGGCCTGGCACGGGCGCGAGAGCTACAAACGATGAGGCGACTCAGGGGTCACTCCTGAGCCACAAACCCGTGCCACCAGCACGGGACTATAACATTGATTTCTACTACAAATTGTGCGTTGCGTTGTGTACCCCTACTTAACCCCCCCCCC
>PYSS01000078.1:0-63786 GCA_003049465.1 Magnaporthiopsis rhizophila | reverse complement strand
CCCCCTGGCTTACCCCCTGGCCTACCCCCTTGTTGGACCCGCCACGTAACATTTGTGACCCTTGGAACTTGTACTGAGCAATATCCGTGGCTCAACCGTGATTACAAAGATGGTGCCCCCGTGGGTGGCTCGATTGTGTGGCTTGATCGTCGGTGACTTGGAGGTCAATCCAGGCGGCAGCTCTCAGTCCCAACCCGAAGTTTTATTGGCTGAATTTGGTGGTGGTCCCATAACGAAGTGGGCCGACGCAAGGCGTCCGCACCACATCGGGGAGAATTCTCGGTCGTGGCAAACTGGTCTCAAATGGGGACGTGAGAATTCCTGGACCGATTGCCACACGATAAATGGTGAAATGACGAAATTATCAAAAGTTTGATAAGCATTATCGAAGATGAAATCTCCAAGGCCACAGCCCCATCCCCGCTTTGGCGCGCCCGGGGAGCAGGGCCGGTGGTCAGCGGGGCCAGGTTTCGCCCCCGCTGGTCCCGCGGGATTCCGCGAACCGAGCTTTGAGGGTCCCCGGCCAAACCCGACCTCGGTTGTGGATGCCGAGGGGAGGACAAGCACCTTGGATAGGCACCCACGTTTGCAGCGGCACATCCCCGAACGCGGTTACAAGCTCTCAGGTGCTCGAATGTCACCAGTTAGCTGGTGGTAATCAAGGTGGAAATGGCTTCGCAAGGGCCAAAGGCACGGCTGACGTTTCTCGACTTGATAAACGCCGTAAGCAAGTAAGCGAACCCATGCACAGGCCAGCACCACCACTGCGCCCATTACTCACGGAGTCTCCGGTGCTAGTGTTCCTCAGGATTTCGAGTATGGCAACCTATTCCGGCTCCTGCTGCCTTACGATAACCGGCCACACGGTTACATGCTCCCAACAGTGGTCACTCAGATGCCATGGGTCGAAGAGTTTACTGTCGATACCGCGTCTCGCTCCGTTCAGCTCCACGATAGCTCGGGCGGTAAAAGCACGGGCAGAGCGTGTAGCGAAGCGTTCGCGAAGACGGTAGCCGCCGCCATTGACGCCAACATCTTCGCTATCGTGCATGGCGAGCACAGCGAGCTGTACCCCATCCTGGGGGCCAACTATCCCGACCAGCCGGTGCACGTGGAGCGCTTCCCAGCGCCGCTGTTTGGCATAGCCTCACGGGGAGCCCATTTGGTCGCTTACACCTATAGTCGGACCGAGGCTGCGGCCCCCGTGCCACACAACAAGTCTGGAGCTGGCGGGCAAGGGGGCCAAGCGGAGTCTGCGGCAGAGCTCCGGATTTGGATCGCGCGCCGCAGCCCACACATTTTCACGTATCCCAACATGCTGGACACCTCGGTAGCCGGGGGCGTCAAAGCTGCCGACACGCCGCTCGACTGCATTTTGGCCGAGGGGGAGGAGGAGGCTTCCCTCCCGCCCTCCTGGACGAGGCGCCACGCCCACCCCCGAGGACTCGTATCGTACGTCAAGAGGCACTCCGAGGCCGGATATATCGCGCCGACGGTGCTGTACGTGTATGATGCCGAGGTGCCCGAGGGCATGAAGCTCGAGCCGGGTCACGATGGAGAGGTAGCCGCGTTCTATCTGTGGACGGTGGGGCAGGTTCAGGACGCGCTGGAGCGCGGAGAGTTCAAGCCGAACTGCGCGCTGGTCATGATTGACTTTTTCGTGAGGCATGGGATTTTGACGCCGGAGACCGAGGCGGATTACATCCAGATCGTAACGAGGCTGACGATGCAGCTGCCCGTGCCCGTATCATCCGCATCCGGGTCATAGATAGGTGTATTCAGAGGAAGGGTAGCGGTGTGAATGTCTGTTTGTTTCCGCGATTCTAGTCCTGCCCATCCAGAATCAGTGCTCCGGACACAGGTCCGGTCGCCCCGATGATGTCGCGAAAAAGACCGGTCGACCGAATATGGGTAGCCAGATCTTCAGCGTGTTTCTCATCCTTGGCTAGGAATATGCACGTCGACCCGGACCCAGTCATGACACTGGACAGAGCCTCCGCCGCACGACCGGCTGCCAACGCAGAAGCAACGTCGGGCAGCAAGGAGATCGCCGGCGCCTCAAGGTTGTTGCACATGAGTCCCGCCAGCTGCTCTGGAGTTCTGCGTCCCCAATCTGTGGTCAGACACGCCTCGAGGCGCCTATTGTACTCGTTGACGTCCTCAGCCTCACGCGCCAGCTCGTCGAACCTCATGAAGACGTCCTTCGTAGCGAGACCTGAGTGCGGGATTCCCAGGACCCAATACCAAGTAGAGTCTCCGATCGGGATGCTCTCCAACGGCTGCTTGTGCCCCTTACCAAACGCCATCATGCCATGGATCAAGAAGGGGACGTCCTCCCCGATCTGGCCCCCAATTTTCATCAACAACTCTTCCGAGAACCCTAGCTGCCATAGCGAGTTGCAGCCGACAAGGGCCGCGGCGGCGTCTGCGCTGCCTCCGCCAAGCCCGGCTTCGACGGGGATGGACTTCCGCAGGTGGAAGCGAGCGCGAGCCTCGATCCCGGCTTCGGCCGCAAGCGCCCGGGCGGCTCTGAGGACGAGATTGCGGTCGTCTGTGGGAATCCTCTCTGCCCCCTCGCCGGCTATCGTCATGGACAGACCGGGAGCGGCACTAGCGGGGCCAATATGCAGCTCGTCGTAGAGCGAAATCGCCTGGTAGACTGTGGTTATGTCGTGGTAGCCATCGTCGCGGACCGGGCCGGCTTGGAGGTAGACGTTGACCTTTGCCGGGACTCGGACGACAATGCCCCCAGGGCCTCGCGCCCGGATTTCGCTCGATTTCGTTGCCATAGTCTGCTCGCCCGAGACGCCTCTACCGAGATGTATGTCGCTGCGTGATTTTAGCTAAGTGGCGGTGAATTTGGAGGGCAGCTTTCTGCAGCCACCTGCCAGAAGCGCACATTTGCGCCCGAGTGCTTTACGGCTGAAAATCAATAGCATAAACGAGGTTCACATGGCTGCAATTCAGCCGGGAATCAGTCGATTTCTCAGCCTGTAACAAGCCTTGCAGCAGCCACCTCCTGCAAGAGGAGATGCACATTTTGTGCCGGCATGCTTCGCGATTGCAATCTATTGGCAAATGACAGCGAAAAATTTCACACCTGTGCACTTCGGCCGGGAGTCAGCCGGTCATCGTCAGCTAAGAAGTGTTCCGGTAGGTAGCCTTACCACAAATTCCTAGTACTCGTACGATTCCCCCAACTCGGGTTGATAAGGCCGGGAGTGGTACTCGCCTGAAGCAGCCTCTCCTCCTCTGCGCTCCGCACATTGGGAGAAAAGACCCATAATCATCGTGTTACTCATTTACCTGGATATCATCTGAGCCGAGTCAAAAAAAGGATGGACAGCATGGATACCGGGACGGCTATAGCCACGGCGTCCATGGCGATCGCTATCCTAGCCTTGTTCGCCGCTATCGCGCAGGTGAACATCCAACAATCCATAGAGGCGAGAAGAAAGGGCAAGACGGACAAACTGGCGATCGGAGCATGGGCCATTACGTGGCCGCAATCGAGGGGCATAGCTTTCGAGGTCCTCAACTTCTTCCGCATCCGTTCGCCCTTTGGGGATCCAATGGTCCTTACGGTGCCCTTCATTACGGTTGGTGCGCTGGAAGATTGCCTTCGCCGCGAGGCGACAGGGGAAGGGCGTGGGACCCTCGACCGTCGTATGAGGGACCGGCTTGTCGAATCGGCGACGCAATCCATCGCCACGGGGGGAGGCCGCTTTACGGGGCGCATGTATGCCGTTCGCGGGACGACGCGAAAAAGGTCAGAGGCTTGCTGGTCCGACGCGATGGATATGTGCGGCATAACCCGTAAATACTGGCCTCTCCTGACGGGAGCCAGCGCTCTGGCATGCGACGGCGCGATCCGACCCGCCAACGCGGTGACCAACCTGCACTCGCTATGGGGATTTGCCCGAGCGATGGGCCTGCGGAACATCGAGATTAGCGGGACGCGAATCACCATGACTAATGGCGGCGCCTCCATCTACCTGGATCAGTATGCCGGCGTCGATCGACCCACGCGGTTAGCCCATTTCAGCGGCTCGCCAAACGGCCGGTACCATATCCTCGAGGAGATGTCGCAGCAGACAGCCCAGTCCATCTATGCCGATGCTGTGTGGAGCAGCGGCTGTGTCCCTTCTCCAGCCCGGCTCGAGCTCGACTTTGTCGGGGGAACGCCTGATGGCGGTTCAAGCTCACGGCATATAGCGTGGCCTCGGCGACTCGGCCCTCCCGTCCTTGTCCCCAACGATGAGAACGACGAGGCGAAATTCACCTCTTGGGCGGAAGGGCTTGTTCGCACCGACGCCGCCCTGCAAGGGCAGTTGGGCACCGGGCGGGTTTCCTTCTTTCGACTGCTCCGAGACCGCGAGCCTTGCTTGGTATCGTGTATCCGGACCTTCCCCAGGAACGAACTCTCCAAGGAGCAGAACGCCGCATGTGCTACAGCTCTCATCTGGTGCATCAGACACTGGTGGCGCGATCCCTACCAGACACTGCGGCGAAAGGGCCCCAACGGCACCACCGTTATTGCGGATCGCCCTGAACTCCCTTTGCCGGATACCTCCCACATTAGCTCTGAATTCGTCACTGGGGCCTCGCAAGCAATGACCTGGTGTCAAACGGTCAAGACCTGCACAAGGATTCCTGTGGACGCCGATGCCTGGACTGCTTGCATTGGATTTGCGGAAGCCTGCGCAGGCACTGGCGGCATGGGGACGCATCCGCCGCTCCCGTACGGGCAGCACATGTCGCTGCTCAAGATCCTCCAGGGCTGGAAGCTCCACGTGTTTAGCACAAAGATCCGGCGCGCAGGACTGCCAAAGAGCATGCCGGACCCCGCGAACCAGGCCGTTGCTGCCTGTGAGCTCCTGCTCATAACCATGGCTAGTCTGGCGATCTGTTCGGACGCGTCTCGGATGGGATTAAGCGAAGTTTCCAAGGCGCTAGAGATCGAACTCGGCTAACTATGGACGTCCTGAAAATAGCGCTGGGGTGAAGGGTATCTGAGCTCAACTTCCAGGCAACTGGAGCCGACCACCATTATCTGTCGAAGTTTTGGTATACCTGGCCGTGGAGGTCACCGAGACGCTGAGCCATTCAGCGGAGATGGACCGCATGCGCAAGCCGGGTACGATTCCAGTGGAGGTCGTCATTACGAAGATAAATTCACGTCTGAGTCGGCGTTACAACGGTGGACGCCGAGAACGAGGGGGTTTCGGTGCGGCAGGGGGGACCTTTTATCAACCTCGCCGATCTATTGGCATCATCACCTTCAACATCCCCGCCCGCATGTACACGGAGCGCTTCGACCTCCAAACGTGGCTCAACATGCGGCCGCGCAAGTCGACACCCCCATGCCACCACACGGCCGCCTGCGGGCGCGAATTTCCGGAGCTGTCGTCGGCCGACAAGTGGAAATGCCCCATCTGCCTGGGGGACACGCGGCCGTGCAACCTCCGCATTGACGGCTTCCTGCAGAGCGTGCGCGAGCTGCTGGAGGCGCAGGGCAGGCTGGGCGCCAAGGCGCTGCTCGTCGCGACAGGAAGAAAAGGCAACAAAATTGGTGTAAGCCGCGAGATAGACGGAACCACAATCAAACGGGCTAGCTTTTACTTTATCCTGGGGGATCGTGTCGAGAAAATTTATTGGGCGCGTTTGCAGATCATCGCCTACCCAACCACATCAACCCTCGGACGGGCCTCGCATTCTGGATCAAACAATCCCGTCCTCGTCGCCTCGAGGGGTCTAAGTAAGTGGAAGCGCCGACAGCAGGCTGATTGTGGTATTTTCCTAATATCACCGTTGAACTGCGCAGTTTCATGTACCCGGTTAGCGCGGACACTGCTCCTAGACCAACCACCGAGCGGCATTAGGTCTAAACAGCACAAAAACGGAATGGCAGAGAATAATAATACAAATCTTTCCAACTTTGTCGTTTGAGCCGCGATGTAGTCCGGCCAATTGCGCAGGGCGAAGTAAGTGGACATGACGTGAAGGCGTGCAGCTCTACCCTTTCCCGACAGGGCGAGACAAGGCACCCCTTCGAGCTCGGCTTGTAGTGGCTCTTCCAGGTGAGGAGATGATTTGATGAGAATCCAAGGCGATTCGTCACCAAAAGCATTGTACCGATGATAAACGGCCGTCTGCCTAGGGGACCAAGGGTCTCCTTCGGTCCCCCGATTGTTCTCAAAGTGATGAAGCATTTGGCAAGTCTCACCAGGCCATGACAATTGTCAGTAGCTGGGTGTCACTGGCCTGTATTCATCGTGTTTACCAGCTTTCTACTTACCAACCCCTATATCTGTAGGTCAAAGTCTTGAATGAAAGCCGTGCCAGGTGTTGCTGTCGTCTTTTAGTTTTGTTGCCAAAATTTAGGACTGCTTCCAAGAAAAATGGAAATACCTAAAGAGCATTCGCTAGCCCGTTGAAGGACTCGCTGGCCACCCTGAGGCCTCCCAATGGAGGAAGCGAGGCTAGAACATGCGCTGGGATTGACGCACATCCGAGAAGACATTAAAGATTCATGTCGGCCCAAGTTATGTTCCTCAGTCCAACATTCCCCCAGGGGCCGCTCACCGGTTCAAAGCTTGTTACGAACCGGCAGATATAAACGACGGGGATACAATGAAAAAAGCCTTAATAGGCTAAAACACACGAGCAAAAGCGGCAAAACGGACGGAGTTGGTTATATTAGGGTTTATGGCTCCGGGAAAGCTAAAAGCACTGCAAAAAGCGGGATAAAACCGCTGTAAATGCGCTATTAAACAGTTAAATTATTTACACCCAAATTAACCTATACAATATTAATGTAACATCGCGCCGGGCGCCACACCCCGGAAAAAAGCCGCGGTATACAGGTCTTTTTATTTTAAAATCCGCCTGCAAGCTCGCTACGAAATCGTTAAAAGGGTTATCCTCCTCTTTTTTCTCCTTCTTACCATCTCCTTCTCCGTTATCCTCCTTATAACTTCCTAAAAATATCGCCTCCTTCGAGTTTTTGCCCTTAACTAGCGGAGCTATACCTATATTAATAGCTATAGCATTAATAAAAGCACCTTATTAAATAACCAATTTCCAGAGCTGGGCGAGTTTATTAAAAGCTTATTTTAAAAAACTTTCATAGTGCAAAATAATTTAATAAATTTTTTTCACCTCGAATTAGCCGCGAAATAAGCAAATTGATACCGCCACGAGGGCGTTAAAACAAAAAAAGATGCAAGGGGTGGGATTTATAAGGATATCGTTAAGGGCCGCAGGGGCCGCGGGGATAACGAAGGGCTAAACAGCGCGGGCCTCTTTTTAAATGGCATATGTAATGTTAAACCGAGCGGCGGCTCGTGTAATAAAATTACCACGGTTTCGGGCTTTAAATTATATTTAACTTGCAAACGGCTTGGCAAGACGCTACGAGCTTGTTAAAAACCGCCAAAAGCTCGTTGGGGATCTTTTCGATATAAATGGATTTTTTTTATTGCCTCACGAATATTAAACACACTTTTTAATATTAAATTTAACAGTATTGTTAGGGATCACCCTCACAAAGGAGACAGGGCTGCGATAGAGCGAAGGTTAATTTGACTATCTAAAAGTGACGAGTAGAAGGAGGGGATCGGTGCGTTGCACCGGAGCCCTCGTGCAGGGCTTTCATACAGGCGGCCACGCACGGGCCTTCCAGGCACGGGCCCCAAGCATGGAGCCTCAGCCATCGTGGCTCAGCCACTCTCTAGGCGCCACGCCACCACAAGTATTACGAAAATATCCAAGGGTATCGCTTATTAATAATTTTTTCGCCATGTAATCGGGGCAAAAAAGGTAAAATTAATTATTAAAAACGTTAAAGCATTAATTAATAATAAGCCACGAGGTCGCTATAAATTTAAAAAAAAAATTATTAAAATATTTTAAACGGTTTAAAGAAAAACGTGTGTAATAAACACAATAAGGGCGTTACAAGGGTAAAAAAAAAGTCTGCTATATTAAATTAATTTCAGCTCGGCGCGTTAACTACAAAAAAAGCGTAAGGATGTCGCCACGGGGAAAAAGAGAGAAATATTTACCAAAGCGTTAAGGAACGATTTAAAAGGAAAAAATTAAAGGAAAAGTCGAGGGGCAGGACCGATAACTTTATGTATGCGGAAAAGTGGGGCCAAACGCACGGACCATGTCATTATTTTACCGCGTTATTATTGGGATCAATGCTGATTATAATAAGTGGATCGGTAACAATAAGATAAAGGGCTTGCAAGGTAAGTGCAGGGTAGGTAGTTGTATTAAAGGTAATAGGATAAAGAGTATAAGGAAGAGGAAATCTCTCCTGGATCCCTTGGAGGGATAGGTCTTATATATACACGTTTGGCATGGCCCGTGCCCTGCCCGTGGCCTGGCCTGTGGCTTAACCCGTGGCTAGGCCTTTGGCCTGCCTGTAGCTAGGCTTGTAGCCTGCTGTAATACCTGGATGCATATATATAATATATGCACTAACAGCTGGTCCGTGGTTGAAGAAGCTAAAAGGGCTTATAAGATTTGTGAGATGTTAAAGCAAAGCCAGGCGCAGCTTCGTTGCAAATAAGACGATCTTCTGAGTCGATATGCCCGTCTTACGTGAGGATTGCCGACGGCTAATCATTTAGTACACGGTTCAATTAGCGGTTTATAACATTCAGGTGACGAAATTTACAATTTTAACGAAAACGGCTTTTTTTTAAGCGTAATCGCCATCGGTATAATTATTATAATAATTGTTAAAAATAACTACTACATATAACAGGGTAGCTTATCTTGTAGCTATTATACCGGTTAAAGCTAAATTATATAACTAGTTTAAGGCTAGGGTACGTACCTGACCTACCCTGCACCTCCTGTATATTTAATTGGGGCACGTGGTTGGTTGTGCAATGCACCTACCCTGCAAAGGTTATGCAATGCACCAATGCACCTACCTTGCAAAGGTTAGGCATGCAACCTACCCTGTAGGGGTTGGTTATACATGCAACCTACCCTGTAAAGGTTATGCACGCGGCCCACGCTTGCAAACCCACCCTACAGGGGCCACTGCCCTGCAAATCACCTACTTTATAAAGGGTTGGCGCCTTACAAGCCAACCGCGCTAGCAGCAGGACAAACTAACGGAGCAGATCTTATATCGTGACTGGAAGCTCAGGAGGCATCGGCAAAACCGTTCCGGCTATAGTGTACGGCAAAACCTCGGTGGTCTACATGAACGCCAGCTCGAAAGCCAAATCCGAGGCTGCGATTGACTAGATCCGTCGTAAATGCCCGAGTCCACCGGGCGCCTCGAGTTCCTGCACCTGGATCTTGCGGACTTGTCTACTATCAGGGTCTCGGCGCAGGCCTTCTTCGCTCGGGAGTCTCGCCCCGATGTCTTGTGGAATAACGCGGGCGTCATGGCGTCGCCGCAGGGGGCCAAGACGGCCCATGGCCACGATTTGCAGCAGGGCACCAATAGCCTGTGGCCGTTGCTCTTCACGAAGCTGCTGTACCCGCTTCTGGCGTCTACGGCGGCGATTGGTCCCAAGCAAGGCGCCAGCACTCGCGTAATTTGGGTCTCGTCCAATGGCGCACAGTCGGCTCCCAGCCCGCCCATGGACTTTGACAATATCGACTATCGCGTCCATGACGAGAGCCCATTCACTAAGTACTTTAGAAGCAAGGCCGGCAATATCTTCCACGCACGGGAGATGGCGAGGTGGAGCGAGGAAGCCAGGGATGGTGTCATTAGTGTTGTGTGTACCCGCGAGTCCAACTTGCCCCAGGCCAAGACGTTCGTTCTTTTTAAAAGGCTGACAATTCTTCCGCGATCATCGATGATTAGGCCCCGGAGCTCGGACAGATAAGGTCGGACACCGCCCAAAACCTGTCCACTGCTGCGCACATTATTGCTGTAAGTTTGTACCATCCTGCTTGGCCCACGCCGGCATATGTTGCAGTGTCGGGGGCTAACGTCTCGCCACTGCCATGGGCGCCTTTTCAGGGGTCGGCTGAGGAAGGCGCTAGCACGGAGCTCTTTGCTGGGCTGCATGAGATCATCGCGCACGAGGATAACGGGGCATGGGATATGTCGCTCGCTGGAGAATTGAACTTGAAGAACCCCCTGAGTGCGCAAGTATGCTAATATCCAAGGTATTTTCCACATGTCCTCGTGGAAATAGTTGCCTCATACGGCTGCATCAACACCAAGAACTTGCGAGCGGACTTGCTGGACGCCGACAGCGTGGGGAAGTCCTGGGAATGGTGCGAAGAACAGGTCAAGCCATACGCGTGATGTGTGATTGGGAGAGGTGCTTGGGACAAGGAAGGACAAGATATCAGGTAGCAATCTGGGAATGGTTCACAATCGATAGAGCGTGATCAGGACCCCCCCATAGACAATGGACGGCCATGCATAAAACCCCTCGCGAGTCCCACGCCACCGCTCGCTGTTCCTAAACATCACCCCACGGGGACCGCCGGTTAGAGACGCGTACTTCTCGATGAACCACGGGGCGGCCTCCCAGGGGCTGCCCTGACCACGCCATGCAGCGGCGAGACCGAGGCGCCCCAGCAGATGAGGTCATCGTTGAGGGCGTCCAGACACATATCCTCCTTGCCGAACGCGGGAGGATCCTCGGCGAGGGCGGCGCAAGGCCAGCCCGTGGAACTCGGGCCACGGCAGGAGGTCGAAGCAGGGTAGTGCAGGACGGCGAGCTGCGCGGGCGTGAGCTGCAGGTCCGAGGACAAGTCCGTTGGGAGGGAGGTCGGACCGGCGCCGTAGAGAGGAGTTTGAGCCCCAACCAGTACGTGCGACGAAAATCGACATTCGATCTGAGCGTGATGCGCAGCACGTCAAGTCAGTGCCGGAAGGGCATTGTCCAGGCCGTGTCAAACAGGATCGGATCCGGTGTGCAGCCCATGCTGATGAGGCTGAACTTGATCACGTCGCGGGCGCCGGGCTTTTCGCGCTCGAGGATGATGCCGCATGTCTCGATCTCGCGCGGCGTGCACTTGCGCAGAAACGCTGGGAACTCGAGCGCGGTCGCGTTGGTGTCCAGCCGCCCGGTGTTGTTCGGTGGGATATAAAACGAGGCCCGACGAGGGCTGCCCTCCGTCGTGTTCCGCTGGGGCATTGTCGATGGGGATATCGATCTCGTTCATTGTGACCGATATCGTCGGCCAGATCGTCTGGCCAGGTCAGCGCGGCATCCGCGAGCCTTCCCAAGCGCTGAATCCTTGCTGTCTGCCTCGCGCCTGGAAACGCAAGGCAGCGGGGCGATCAGCGGCAGCACTGCACCCAAGGCGACCAGCATGAGCATGGATGACTCCTGGCATGACATGGCAAGCTTTCCCTTCCGTCCTTGGCTGCGAGCACTTTGCTTCATCTGTCGACCTCCCGCTTCATTCGAATACTAAGACGTTAGCTCAGGTGTCGGTCGACCATGCTGGGGTCCGTCGCTGACCGCGCGGAGATCAAGTTCCGATAGATGTAAATGGCACCGGGAGGGGCAATATCTGCGTACCCGCGGGGATGAGTCAGCGTCTGCAATCACCAGCGTGTGTGGTTTAAGGGTAAAATCCATCGTTGCCATCGATGGGCTCCCGGTTCGAGTCCGGGCACACGCAAGATAGGATCTGAATGTGTCATTGACATTGTCTGGCTCTACATCGTTTTTGGTTGTGGATATTGCTTCGTTTGCTTTGCCATCCCCGGCATGATTTTATCATAAGTTTTGCCACCACATTCCCAAGCCTCACTCGTTCTTATCCACAGTTTCCCGCCCCATCTCACAAAAACAAGATCTCTCCTTGGTGTAGTTGGTTTATCACGTTCGACTGTAATTGTCAAATTGTTATCGAAAGGTCCCTAGTTCGATTCTGGGAGGGGAGACATTTCTTTTTCTTCACGGCGCCACCGTTTTGCAATGACATCGATGTTTTTCGGTGATGATTTTTCTTATTTTGTTTTCCCTCTCCCTAGCTTTACGTTTCCTGGACTTGCATTTCTCGGCTGCCGGCCCTGCATCTCCTCACATCAGCTTCTCCCTCATTCGTGCCATGTCCCCGCCGTATCCTGCTGTTGGCCCCGAATGCGAACCACTTCTGCTCCGGGATGACTCAACCGGACAGTCAGACCGCGGATCATTTCAGTTGAGACTGTTAATACCTCCGCAATATATATATGCAGACGCAAAATGTTGCCCTCCGAACCCGTATGGAATATGTTAATTCATAACAAAAAAAAAACCCCCCGTATCTTCCCTCCCCAACATCAACATGCCCATCCATCTCCGTCCCGCCACAGCGGCCGACGTGCCGGCCATGGCCCGCATCGGCGCCGCCGCCTTCCACCCATCCACCGACCGCATGGCCGCCGCCTTCTTCCCCGCCCACCTGCAGCGGCCAGGCCATGACGCCAACAAGGCCTGGCGCGCCGCGCGCAAATCGGCCCGCGTGCACGACGCGGGCTCGATCCTCATGGTCGCCGTCGAGGCATCTGGATCATTACCGGAATCCGAGGCGGCGGTAGTCGGGTACGCGTGGTGGACACGACCCGAGGCCGCGAGCAACGTGGCCTCCGTCATCGGCGCCTCTGAGGAGGACCTGAAGTCCCTGGGCGAGACGTTTCCGCCCGAACTCGACCGCGACGCTGTCACGGATATGCGCAAGGGGCTCCTGGCTGGGGAAGAGGCCGTCTTTGGGACGGGAGCGCAGCGCCATTGGTATGGTGCGTTTCAAGGATTCGGTGAACCACCCGACTACACGTTCCTGCCTCGTTCTTGCCGCTGATGTCTCAATGTTTGTAGAGCTCGAGATACTTGCGGTGGACCCGAATCACCATCGCAAGGGGGTTGGAAAGCAGCTCGTCCAATGGGGACTTGAGATGACAATCCGAGAACAGAAGGACGTGTTTCTTGCGGCGTCGCCTATGGGGAGGCCTTTGTATCACAGCCTAGGGTTCAAGGAAGTCGGGACTCTGGACATGTTTGGTGCTACCTACACTTTCATGGTTTACAAGAATAACCCGGACTCTGTAATCGGCACTTATACTCAGTCTTCTAGTTAGGGGTATGGAAATTCTGTGGTGCCGCGGGGCTAACGGGTGTCATGATATTTTTCGTCGGCTTGCACCTGCTTGTGGGGTGGGAAAAGCATAAAAAATGCAGATTAAGTAGATCGGTCAACAACTGAGAGGAGCAGAGTCACACTGGAGGGCGTTGAAGCGTTGGAACTTCTATAAAATAAAATAATGTACAAATGCAGGTTGCGGAAGGGGTATCTTATTTCCAAAACGCCACTATCACGCGTATTATTGTAGTTGATACAGTCGGGTCACGATATTTGTAACGACCTACTTGGCCACTGGTGCAGTGCTTTCACGGTCCGTGTCAAATGGCTCGCCCAGGGGCCTCCTCGAGAACACATGCCTCTCCCAGCCGTCAATCTCGTCCACCTGCACCTCCCTGACAAGCTCGTAGTTGCCAATCTTGGGCAGGATGACAGCCCAGACCAGCCAGTAGAAGGCACCGGCGAAGAAGATGAGGATGCCGACGACGCAGTGCAACCAGTAAGGCAACTCCTTGTAGACGTTCCCGCCATTCTCGGGCGGGACGAACGGGGCGAGCACCAGGAAGATGTTGCTGAGCAGAAAGAAGATGACGACGGGGAGGGAGGCGCCGTAGGGCGGGCTCCAGTCCCACTTAGCTCTGTTGAGGTACAGGTACGCCAGGCCGGCCGAGACGAAGACGTTGATGACGGACAGCGGGTACGTGATGAGGTTGGCAATGAAGTTGTAGGCGTCGCCGGGCGGTGGGGCCAGCATGGTGACGACGCAGATGAGCCAGTGCCAAAACAGGCCCGTCAGCGGCGCGTTCAAGGGGCGGTTGCTGGCCCAGAAGCGCGACAAGGGCAGGATGCCCTCGCGGCCCAGCTCCTGCACCAGGCGGCCCTGCGAGAAGATGACGCTGAGGACGTTGCCAAAGGCCGAGAGGGCGATGAAGACGGACAGCACGCGCTCGGCGGAGCCGCCCATGACGTTGCGGAACAGCGAGGCCGCGACCAGGCGGCCGCCCTCGAGGATCTCCTGCTTGGGCACGGCCGCAAAGTAGGCGATGTTGATGAGCATGTAGGTGACCGAGATGGTGACGATGGCGGCGGGCGCGGCGATCTTGAGGGTGCGGACGGGGTTCCGGGTCTCGCTGAGGGCGTAGTTGGCGTTGCTGTAGCCGATGTAGGACCAGATGACGTTGTACAGCGCCGTGACGACGCCGTAGGCGCTGTTGGTGGTGCCCTCGAAGGCGTTCTCAAAGTTGCGCGGCTTCTTGTCTTCCGGGAGCTTCAGGTGGCCGCCGAGCGCGGCCCAGCCGCTGGCGACGATGATGAACATGATGGCCAGCTTGATGAAGCCCAGCAGGTTCTGCAGGCGCATGCCCCACTCGAGAACCAGGCCGTGGATGAGGAAGGCGGCGGTGATGCAGACGAGCCCGACGCCGCGCTGGTTCCAACGGCTGACCTCGATGTCGACCGCGTGCAGGATGTACTCGCCGAACACAATCGAGTTGCCGCTGGCCCAGCCGAGCAGCACGACGTAGCCGGCGTACATGGCCGTGACCAGGAAGCGCGGGCGGCGGAACACGTACTCAAGGTAGTTCTTCTCACCGCCGTTTTTCGGTATGGCCGTCCCCCACTCGATGTAGACGGCCGTGCCGGCCAGGGCGATGATCATGCCGGCTATCCAGATGAAGAGCGAAAGCCCCACGCTTCCCGTGGCCACGAGGATGCTGCCGGGGGTGGCGAAGATGCCGGTGCCGACGATGCGGTTGAAAATGAGGAAGATGGCCGTCAGGATGCCGATCTGCCTCTTTTGCTCGCGGGCCTGCTCGAGTTGTCCTGCGGAACGGGTTAGTCGGGAAGCCTGGACAGGGTATCCAGCCGCAACTCAAACACTGCACAAGTTGGTAACTTACCGACACCAACATCCGCCTCTCCGCCAGCCACTATGGGCTTGCCATTCTTCTTGATAGAGGATGGGACACCGTCCTCTCGCGGGTCTTCGTTGAGCCGGGTCATTGTGCTGCCAATACCTTACCCAAACCGAATGTGAAATGTCCAATCCCTACCCAGGAATGACGACCGTCTGTGGAAGTCAGGGACCTTGGGCAAGATATTCTAGGATACAGCGAGCCGCGTATCAAATTGGAGTGACAAGCAAGTGACAGCGGGCGTGTCCGGCGGCCTTGGGGTAGTTATAAGACGCAGTGGAGAAATGTCATGGTTCCTCTTCCAGATCCACCGCTTGGTTGCAACAAACACTCGCCTGCAAAACCGGATCCGCCAAAAACCCTAAGATCACACCTGGCGCAGGGAGTTCACGTCATGGGAGGTTGTGGGACGGTGGCTAACCCTGCACGACTGGATGTGTGCATGTCCAAAAAGGGGCCCGGTTTCCGGCAGGGTGGATGCATCGTGCGAGCCTCATCCAAACGGACAAAAAGTTTGGTGTAAATTCTCGCAGCCCAGGGAGCGTGGAAGCGTCGAGACCTCGCAGTAATGCTCCATTCAGAGTGGAAAAGCCCAATATTGGCGCGCAAGGAGCGGAAAGGGGTCGGCTTTGGCGGTGTTTGCCTCTCTGGTGGAAAATGTTTGTCAAGAGGTCCCACTTTTGCCGATGACGCGATCGGGCCCGGCCATCACGACTACCGCAACTTTTTATTTTCTTCCATGCACTTTTCCACTGTTCCACGTCGACCTGCCCCTGAATCAGACGATCAGGTATCCTTGGATCGCATCACCACCCAACAATGTTTATCCTCAACAAGCACTCTCCACCGCTCATTTCAGCCGCCCGCAGTGGCGCTTGACTTGGTGAGACCCTCGCGCTTCATCGACGCACCCCGGATATCCGGCACGGGGTTGCTGCCATATATGGACAGCTGCGACCTCTGGACAATGCTAGGCCCCTTGGCGACAAGCACATCATGAATATGCGTTTTCGCAAGCCGCGTCTATTACGCGACGTCTGGTGACGTGCTAGCGCTGGGACTCGACTGTGCTTTTGTCGAATCGATGTCGGTGTTCCCCCTTAGGTATTCACCAGCGTTAACCCGGAAACAGTCACCACCGGTCGGTATCGGCCCGATAAAGCTCCCATAGCCTCCTCCATCGGCCCGGGCCATTTTCGTCGCACCGATCGAATTTGAATCGTAAGCAGGTAAATCGTATATACGTTTCATTAATCATGTACTTCAGGAGGCGGCCAACACCTAGCCGCCTCCACGTACCAAACTATTTACGAATATGTACGTATCTCGCTGCCCAGCTCCGAACAGCTGCTTCAAGCTTAAGTAGCAACTGAGCATGCTTATGCTTAGACTTTCTGCAGCATGGCCACAATACCAGCCCAGGTCTCGCGGACGGTGGGCTGGATCTGGCTGGCG
This sequence comes from Magnaporthiopsis rhizophila, assembly GCA_003049465.1. Classification (NCBI taxonomy): domain Eukaryota; kingdom Fungi; phylum Ascomycota; class Sordariomycetes; order Magnaporthales; family Magnaporthaceae; genus Magnaporthiopsis; species Magnaporthiopsis rhizophila. The sequence continues at coordinate 47,350 of PYSS01000078.1, read as the reverse complement.
GGCAGCGAGAAGCCGTATGTGCCAGTGTCGCGGAGCTCATAGGTGAAGGCGCTGGGGGTACCTGCCGAGCCGGTGAAATAGCCCGTGCTGTCGCCGGTAGTCTTGTACAGGACACGGCAGCTGTTGCCGATGGTGTATCTGGTGCCAGAAACGGCACGGATGGCTGCCTGCGCGGCAGATGCCTGTGACCGCCATGTCTCCTCGGCAGGGTCGACGAAGTTGCAGTCATGACCGTATGCTAGAGGCGGAAAGTAAGGGGTTCAGCTGCCGCACAAACAGAGACATGGAGTACACGAGACGTTATCCCATGGTGAGGACCAGGAGACAGAAAGGCACTTACGCCAAAGAATATACTGGCCGTACGAGTGGATATCGAGGTAAAGCTTGATTCCACGTCCGCTCCGCAGTTCCTGAGCCTGAGCCACCAGACCCTTGTTCTCGGGAGAGTCACCGGCGGCCTGGCCCTTGTAAGTCTCGGAGCAGGGGCTGGTCGAGGCACCTCCCGTCATCCCCCACGACGAGCTAGGCCAGTTCCTGTTGATGTCTCTGCCAGCGCACGAGTTTCCGCTGACGGTTTGGCGGTTCTTGCGCCAGAGACGGTCGTTGGTCTGCGTGTAGACGAAGCCTGCGCGAGTTCGCCGCAAGGGGCTCGGTGTCAGCAGATACTCTGTCGTCGTCAACGCTGCAGTCGCGATTTGCGGGCAGTACTCACCATCAGGGTTGACGATGGGGGTGATGTAGAAGTCGAACTTGTCAACCAGGGCCTTGACAGAGGCGTCCGAGTTGTACTTCGTCAGAAGCTGCCAAGCGAAGTACTCGGTGGTCTGCAGAAAGAATAAACGAGATCAGCTGTCTTGAATCACTCCTTTTCGGGTGTTTCCAACTCTGACAGGGAGGGGGCCGTCACACACCATGGTCGAGATCCACTCGCGAGCGTGGACGGTGCCGTGGATCACAATGGCAGGCTTGGAGCCCCTGCCGCCGCTACCCCAGATCTGGATGCCGGTCAGGGTCCTCCCCTGGACCGAGGTGCCAGCCGTGATGATGGCCGAGTTGGAGGTGAAGCCGGCCTGCAGGTCGCGGAGGAACTGCAGATGATCATTGTAGCTGTGGTACGCGGTGAACCAAGACTCGGCGGGGACCGCACGCGTCACAAGCGGCGCTGCATGCTCCTCCTGGGCCAAAAGGGCCCCGACGTCCTCAACGACGACATCAGCGGTCGCAGCGAACTCGGTGACGGCGTCGACCTTGGCGGGGTCGACGACCACATCCAGCACCTTGGCGCCCGGGTTAAGGATGTGGGCAACAAGCTCTGTGAGCTTGTCCTCGACCTCCTGGGTGTGCTCGTTCAGGGTGACGCGCAGGCCACGGAAGCCGGTGTAGTCAACCTTTGCTGGCCTGGGCTCGATGGCGGCGGCGTCGGCCAGCCCGAGGGCGAGCAGCAGGGCGGATGCCACCGAGGTCCTCATGGTGCCGGATGCGAGTTTTCGCCTGTGCAAGGGACGCGGACAAGTAGAGCTCAAGGCCGTGGAGCTGCGACGAGAGAGGACGGCGGATGGCCAAGGCGATCCCTGAGGCCGAGGAGGAGCAGAGGCATGAGAGACTTAATATACATACGACTCTTGGGCGGCTACCTTATGAGTAACTTATCCGTCTGCAAGACGTGCTCGACAATCAGATAACCCCGCCGTCCACAGAGGTACGCTCCCGCAGGGTGGTATCACCATATCGAGAGTTCGGGGCCCCAGATCTAAAACGGCAGGTGCCAATGCCGGCAGCCAGGGCAACGCGGGATACGCTCGCGTCCATCGCGGGGGGTTGATTATACGTGCCGGGCCATTTTGGCTTTTGACCTGCAACCGAAGGTGGGTGGCCGAAGCAGGGCGAAGCGGCGGGGTTGCCCGAACGCCAAGACCCCTGAGACTTGCCTGAACAGGAAGGTGGCTTCGGCACTGACAAGCGCTGGTCTAGAGTCGCCGGTCGTTCCTTGGCTGTGATTTGCCGCGGCGTGGGAACTGGAGGGTTGCGACCGGGTGAGGAGGCCGAATCGAGGCGATTTAGTGCGGCTGCGAGAAGCTAAAGGTGGATGCCGCGATGAGGTGGCGATGCCTTATCGAATTGCATTCAGCCTGTGCAAACTGCGACCTGCCACAAGGGGCTGTGCCTGGCCGGAGCCACTCGATGGCGACGTCTGGCCTGTGGGTTTTCATGGGAGAAAACAAAAAGCAATTCTTGGACACCGACACACAGGCTTTCCAGTGATTGAAATGCAGACTACTCGGGACACCGAAATCTACAAATAATCTCGTCATTTGGAGTTGCGAATGGCTTCAATTGCGGCGTTGGCAGAATTGGGCTGGCTTCCCTTCGAGTTCACCAACAAACAGTCTCCCCTGCTCATGGGTCAGCGCTGCCTACCGAATGCCCGGATCGGTTGTATCCGGGCAAGGAAGACGATAATTTTAGACCAGGCAGCCTTCTTTTAACGCCCGGGGTGTGGCGCGGCCAATCGAATCGGGCTGGCCTGCTGTGGCTGGCCAGGTTTATAATCCCAATTCTCCAGGTCCGAGATGTCCAGCCTCGAGTCCGATCAAGCATCGACCTTGACGGCACAACAGATTTGCCGAATCCTTCAAGCATCCCGATAGTTGCGGCGACAGACATGATTGGATTGTCGCCGTGAGCAGCGACACCGCCCTCCCCCTGCCCGCTGATCGCTTTGCTCAGCAGGCAGGGGATCCGGCAGCAAGCCACGATGCTGGCGTAGATTGTCGACGAGGGCCATGCAATAGGGGCCCGGGTTCGTCTTACAGCCAAGGAGCTGATCAAAATTGGAGGATTCCAAGATGATTTATATAGTAAATCCGTCACCATGGACTCCAAGTGGCCATCAGACTCAAGTGACCAACAGCACACTCGTTCCTCATTCGCACCATTCTACCAAGGGCAGCAAGAAATTTACAGCAAAGACTTAATCGATAATGCAGCCACCGCGCTCCCTTGCGCTCCTGGGCCTTGGGCTCCTCGCCTCATCAGCAGCCCTGGCCGCCGTCGATGGCCTCTGCCCCATCATAGGCGCAGTTCTTCCCGCCCCGACGCAGCCCGCATCCCACGCAGCCGTGCAAAAGGCCTTGGAGAAGTTCAAGACCACCGTCGAGCAGATCGTCGGCGGCCTCAACAGAACCGCCGTCTCGGTCGCCGTCAAGTCGATCCAGGAGAGCAGCCCGCTGTTTGAGCTCCACCACACGCCGTCGACGCTCGATCCCAGGGGCGTGAAGAAGGTGGATGCAAACTCGGTGTACCGCCTGGGGAGCATCTCCAAGATCTTTCCCGTCCTGGCGCTGCTCAAGCTGGACGGCGTCAGCCTCGACGACAAGGTGACCAAGTACCTTCCGGAGCTCCGGACCCTGGGCGATCAGGCGTCGGTGAGGGATGTCGTCAGCCAGGTTGAGTGGGATGAGATTACCCTTGGGGCGCTTGCCTCCCACCTCAGCGGGATTGGTGCCGACTGTGAGTTTCCCCTGGTCCGTCCATATTGTAGATTCGACGGGAGCTTTTTTGTTGACATTTGGACCCCGACTTTTGTCAAGACGCCATCGACTTTGCGAACTTTCCAGGATTCGACGCGGCGCAGCGAGGCCTGCCTCCAAAAAAGAACATCACAAATCCTGGTTGCGCTGGAGTCCCGGGAACCAGGCCCTGCACGGAGCAAGGTATGTGCTGTTATTTCCAGCCCCGATATACACCCTCTTCTTGCTTTACCATTCGCTAATTCACAAACAACAGACTTCTTCAAGGGATTTGGCAGTCGTGCCCCCGTCTTTGCCCCTTTCTCAGCCCCCGCCTACTCCAACATCGGTAGTCCTCTGCTGAGCTTCGTCGTCGAGCGGCTCACGAACAAGAGCTATCCCGACTTCTTCAAGACCGCCGTTCTGCAGCCCCTGGGACTGAATGACACCGGCGCGAAGAAGCCGGCCGATTCCCGCGGCGTCATCCCGTTGAACGACACTTGGTGGAGCACCGACATCGGGTTCGAGACAGCGTGAGTAACCCCTTGGCTAGAGTCTCTCCCTGGAAGTAAAAAAAGAAAAGCAACTAACACCGCAGCACAGCGCCGGCGGGTTCTACTCAACGCCCAACAACATGCTCAAGTTCGGCGACGCAATCCTGTCCAACAAGATCCTGTCCCCAGCCGCGACGCGCAAGTGGCTCAAACCCATGACCAACACGGCCTCGCTGGGCACGCAGCTGGGCGCGCCCTGGGAGATCTTCCGCGCCACCAACGTGACGCGCGACCAGCGCGCCGTCGAGATCATCACCAAGGGCGGCGACCTGTTCAACTACCGCTCCACGCTGGCCATGGTGCCAGACTACGGCCTCGTCTTCACCGTCCTGCTCGGCGGCGACGCGGCCGAGAAGGGGATGTCGACAGCCGTGCCGCTGATCCAGGCCGCGGCCGTCCGGACGCTGCTGCCTGCGCTGGAGCAGGCCGGCAAGGACCAGGCCCGGACCTCGCACGCCGGCACCTACCGCGACGAGGCCACCAACTCGACGGCCGTGCTCGAGGTGGATGACAGCGACGCCGGGCCGGGAATCCGGGTCTCGCGGCTGGTGGTGCGCGGCGTCGACGTCATTGCTACCTACCCAGCCATGCGCAACCTCGGTCCCGCCCCGCCATCGCTCGCGGACCTGCCGCCCACCAGGCTCCGGCTGTACCCGGCGTCAGGGCTCGCAACGGCACGGCGGCAGGCTTGGAGGGGCGTGTACAGCGTCGGCACACCGGAGAAGATCGCCGAGGACGACGCGCTGTTCCCTTGGCAGCAGAACAGGTGCGTCACATGGGCGAGCACCGACAGGGACGTCTATGGGCTGCAGGCGCTGGACAGGTTTGTGTTTAATGTTGGCAAGGAGGGCTGCAAGGGCGCGGGAATTTCCGGGAGCTTGGAGATGCCGGCTTATCAGGTTAGGATGGTGAGGGTGGCTAGGGACAACTAGATTAATATTAATGAGTATACAGGTAGATTAAATACTATGGGGCGGCGTTGGCCCTAAAGGCTTTATGCAAGCAAATGTATTTAAATACCCCACCTGAGCCTAGTTGCCCGACCTCCTCTGCACCTTTTACCTTGCATGGTCAGCCCGCGCTGGCCGCCCTAATGAACAAAGCAAAGGTCCAGCCTCTTCATCCCCCTCGTCCGTCGTCGTGAGCTGATAATGCTGCCTCTCCCGCGCCGTCATCGCGTTCCACTTGACGTCGCGCACGCGGTTGCGCCAGATATAAAACGTCTTGACCAGGTAAAAGAGCACAATGTTCAGACACGTGATGTCCAGCAGGATCTTGTCCCCCCCTGGCGTACAGCGGCTGGTCGTCGTCCCTGTAGATGTTGGTGGCGATGATGTTGCCGCTCTGCACAAACATGTTTGTACAGCGCGGCCGAGACGGCGCGCGTGCGCACGCTGTTGCTGTTCTTGGCGTTCCAGGTCACCAGGATGGCGTGGCAGTAAGGGTACGACAGCATGCCCGTCAGGATCCCGTACCGGAACCAGGGCGAGGACGCGCTCGGCGGGATGGCGACCAGTGCGACGAGCCAGGGCAGGAACCAGACGTTGGAGGCCGAGGCCACGATGGCGCGCTCCTGGAACCGCCTCGACACCCAGGTTATAACCAGCAGCTGCACGGCGAACAGGAGCTGCGACGGGATCGCGAGCAGGTTCGCCTCAAAGACGGAGAAGCCGAGCTGTCGCAGGATGAAGGACAGGGTACGTGTTGGGCGGCGCGGGAGGGATGTAGGCCGTGAGCCCGACCAGGTACAGCGGCCACTGCTCCCAGTCCTTGATGGATTTCCACAGCAGGGAAAGGCCGACGCCCTGCCGGTTGTTCATGTCGCCCTTGGACGGGTCGTCGCGCAGGAGCCGGTTGACCATGATGTTCTCCTCGTGCTCCGTGAACCAGCCGTCTTTACCCCGGAACCAGTTGCGCGTCCGCGTCGGCCCGGGAGGCATCAGCACCCAGGAGAAGAGGCCGATGAAGATGGTGACGATGGCCTCGACGAGAAAAAAGCCAGCGCCACCCGGACCACCCCAGGATGCCCCGCATCTGCAGGACTCGCGCCGTTAGGAAGGAGCTGATGATCTGGACGGTGCTGAGGGCGGTCCAAAACCACGCCAAGCGGGCGGGTAGCTCCCCGGACGCGTAGAAGTACGTGAACCACAAGACAATGTCCGGGATAAACCCGCCCATCAGCAGCCCCAAAAGAACCTTGATGGCGTAAAAACTGGCGCGGTTGTGGATGAACGCCTGGGAGCCGGCCGCGATCGACCAGCCGAGCATGATGGTCGGTATCCAGCGGTCCGCGCCGAGCCGCTTGCTAATAAGACCACTGGGTAGCTCAGCAGCGAGAAACGAGGCTAGGAAGATGGTCTGTCCAATAATTGAAGTCGTTTGTATTCATGCCTAGGTAGGTAAAAACAGACATCGTTAGCCCCATAACCACTCACTAGGTACCAGATACGTGGGGCGGGCACCTACCAGTCTCTGGCGGCATATTGTCCGATATAGCACGGTTGATGTTGCGGCGGTGCAGACCGAGACCGCAGAACATGACCCACGCCCACACCATGATGCGGCGGTCAAATCTTGCGGACCACCTTCTTCTCCTCGCCGGCCGTCCACCTGTAGGTCGGGTCGAAGCGGTGCCTGTTCTCGTACCGCGCCTTCTCGTAGACGCCGCGCCAGCGCGCGGCCACCTCGGGGTCGCCGAATGGGTGCTCGCCTGCCGAGCCGTAACTGCTGCTGGTGCTGCTGGCCCCGCCCTCGCGGGACTGGGTGCTCCCCAGGCCGGCGGAGTAGACGGCACCCCTGCCAGGGACCGTTTCTGTTTCGCCGGAAGGCGTCTTGTCGGCCGGAGGAGGGTGGTGGCATCGCGGTCCCTCTGATTCCCGTTTCGTGCTGCGAGGCAGATGTCCGTTAGGAAACAAACCGTCCGCCGCTGGGGGAGACGTTGTTTGCCCATGCGGCGCCAAGATGATTGGCATCACAGCCCCTCGATCAGCGTCCCAAGACAACGGACACCCACGTATTTATGCCGAGAAGCCGTTCGCCTGCGCCTCCACGACAGCAAACACCGATCAACAACACAAAGTCTGAGATTTGGACATCTCACCCGTGAAAGCGGAGAGTCACATATCGCCGCACATCCATCCCACGTCCCTCTCGTTGATGTTGCGAATCCCTTCCCCACCATGGCAACATTGCCCACGGCCATGGATTCAGGAGCAACTCCTCCGGCGCTGCTCTACCGATTCTTTACCGCAGCTTGCCGTCGCCACTCCGCATTTATCGACTGTTTAGGCAGTGGCCTATTTGCCCGAGCCACCTGGGGCTGGGAGCCCCTTATCAGATGGCGTCATCACCACTTTCAATGGCGTTGGCGCAGCGCAGCGTGCTCGCCATTTCTGTATGCAACGGTCCTCCGCTGGAAATGGATCGTTGGCGCAGCGATCTTCATGGCGAAGCCCCGACTGGAAGAAAGAGCTCGCTATAAATTCGCTATCTCGGCGAATATCGCACAGGTCCGCACGGAGGGAACGTCGGGCGTGCGGGATGATGACGAAATCCTCCTCCCGCCCAGACTGGGTGCGTGATGGTTCTGTAGTATTCCGTAATACTATGTAGCCTACTACTTTGTTAACAATCTTGCATTGTTCATATCAGCTCGTGGGGGCTCGTCGGGAGGGCATACGGATCTGGGTCCTATTCTTACAGCTATTTGGGTATCTTATTCGCTAAACCGGGGGAGCCATTTGCCGACCGACGGGTGGTGGGAAAGATGATGTCATGTTGGACTTGGACCGGGAATATCCCGTGGTGGCGGCTAGTCGTCTGCTCGCAAATTATGGGTATAGATAGAGCGCCGTTATTAATATCCTCCCAAAAGGCCGGTGAGGCGGAGTTGCACGCCGGTGGTCGGTCCGCCGGAGGTTGCTCTCTGCGGGTATGGGGCCTGTACCTCGCAGTGCAAATGTGAAGATGGCATGTGAAGACGGTGTTCCCGTTTAGAAAAAGCAAAGTCAAGTGATGATACGTTTCCATCGATTCGCTGATCGCTGATGTCTCCAGACTGCACTTCAACCCTTCGATCGCTGTAACCTGACGCTGTCGAACCATACCCGGAATTCCTTCCCTTCTTCGATGCCTTTCTATCCAAGCCAGGGGGCATCTTGGTTCAGGTTGTCCACCGCCATCCTGAAGAGAGGCATGAGCCGGTACCAAGTTGGCCCGTACCTCTTCAAGGTCAACACAGCGTGGTGGCAGGTCATTCTTTGCCCCTGAGGAACTTTCCACCTGATGTGCTCCTGCATCTCTCTGACGATATGTATTTGCCGAATCTCGTACACTGACGGCCTCGCCATTTCTCTATCCCACCGGTAGCTCAACGGCGTCAGGAGGTCTCCGTATGGCTCCAAGGTCTGGCGGTACCTTGGGCTGCCGGTGGGAGGATCGAGCAGCATCTCGATGCGGGCGTCCATGTACAGCTCGCAGAGGTCTCTTGCCGTGTTTGGACCGAAGAGAAACCACCACTGGTCGGGAAAGCGCGCGTTTGACCAGACGAGGAGTCGGGCCATGTCTCTGATAATGGGGTCAGCCGTAGGTGCCGCGTTTTCCAATACAGGATACCATCCATGGGTGCTTACCCAAAGTCCGGGATTCGCGTCCGCCATTCCAGATGGTGAGGCGAATTCTCCGTCTCGTAGAACTCAATGGCAGACTTGCCGCCGGCGGGCTGGACCCATCCCGGCGGCAGTCGATAGTGCTCGTCTCCGAAGGGGATGCAGGTCTGGCAGTTGATGCGGAGCGGATGCGTGGGTCTTTCAAGCTCGCGAGCTTCGTCCCAGGTGGGCAACGGGGACGCTAATCGGAGGTCGGCGAGGGTCGCCCCGGGCGGCAACTGGCGGCTTCGCTTGATGGCCCGCTCCCGGTGCGCCTCCTGGAGGCCCCAGTTCATTATGTGCGACAAGTAGCACGCCGCCTCCTGACGTATCTTTTGCACTGTAGGAGACGCTTTGTCGGCGACGAAGACGATGGTCTGGATCCCAACTTGCGCCAGCCTCTGCTGAAAGGCCTCGACGAGGACAGGCGAGTGTGTGCCCAACCTATACGGCGCGTACGGCCACGGATAGCCTTCCACTTGAGGAAGATTGCCGGCGACGCCGTCGATGAAGGTCCTGAGGAGGTGGCAAAGAAGCAGGTCGACCATGGCGTCTAAGCTCAGGGTGCCTATTGGACCGTCGACCGTACCCTTGAGAGGAATCGCCACCGACCGAACTTCGCCGAAGACCAAAAGCAGCTCTCCACGAGCCGGGCAGGCGAGTACGCAGAACTGCCAGTCGTTGGCAATTTCGGGATGGTCCGGGTCGTTGCAGCCTTCCGGTCTCGGTTTGATGACCCTTGGGCGCGGAAGTTCCATGAACTCCCGCACGAGTCGAACTAGTCCCGGTTCCCCCTCCGTTGGAAGCTCGGCCGGTTCCGGAGGGTCGGCCTCGTTTGGAGAGCTGACCTCGTTGGGACTGTTGTTGGGAGTGTTGGGGGGAGTGTCGGCCTCGTTTCGAAAATTGGTCGCATCCATCTTGATCGCTGTCCGGGAGCGGAGGGAAGGACTCGGGGTATCAATCTGCCGTAAGCGTGAAATGATTATCGCTATCGAATAAGAGGTACGTAAAGAGTGAGAAGCAGGCTAGGTGCCGACTTTGGGGTTCTATTTGACCTGCAGTGCCGCTCAGTCTAGGTGGTAAATATGGCGCGATCTGTTTAGGAGGGCGGTTCATGGGGATCTCTCGTAGATGTAAACATTAAAAAAGATACAGGCAATAAGGGAGGAGGAGGGTGCCCCTCTCAACTTCCTTCAAACTCTCAACCGCGTTCCCTCCCCTCACACTTTGACAGCCAAGCGCGGCCCTGCTCTTGCCACCCGAGCACTCAGCGCACACAGCGCGGTCCCGCTGATGGCAGCTGCCCCAAACAGCTGCAGGCCCAGGTAGTCGCCATTCTGAGCCCTCAGGATGGTGCCTGCGATGGGCGGTCCGCACAGCGACCCTGCCGCGTTGAACATGAACATGGTGCCCATCCTGGCGCCGAGGAAGGACAGGTCCTCAGTGATGGACGTCAGCACCACGGGCGGCAGCGAGACGATGCCGCCGCTGAAGAAGCCGTAGAGGACGGCATACGCCACGTTGCCCGCCACGTCGTTGACCGCGGTCCAGGCGTACGTGGTCACGGCTGCCATGGCGGCCACCCCGATTATGGTGTTGAGCGGGCCCAGGTGCGGCGTCACCAGCGACGGCGCGAGCCGGCCCAGCGCCGACGCGCCGTTGAGGATGGAGATGAGGTTGAGGGCGAGGTCGCGCGCGTGCGCCATCCCGTGGCTCAGCGCGTACGTCTGCAGGTAGAAAACGGGGACGAAAAACCCCAGGTTGCTCAGGAACATGCCCGAGCAGAAGAGCAGGTACGGCGGCTCGCGGAACGCCTTGGGGTCGAACAGCGACCGCACCCGGCGCGGCTTGACGCGCGTGCGCATCACGGCCACGGCCACGGCGCAAGTGGCCAGCGAGATGAAGCCGAACAGCCGGCTCGTCCAGGGGAAGCCGATGCGCGAGATGACGCCGTTGAAGACGAGCGGGTACACGACGCCGCCGATGCTGCTGCCCACCACGGACACGCCCACCGCCAGCGCCCGCCTCGAGGGGCCAAAGTACTGCGGCAGCACCGCCAGCGCCGGCGTGACCAGGCAGCCGGCGCCGAGGCCGACGCAGAAGCCCTGGCCCAACAGCACGTGCCAGTACTGGGATGCCAGGCTCGTCATCATGAAGCCGAAGCAGACGAGGGCCGTCCCCGTCGCGATCAGCACGCGGAAGTAACCGGCGTCGAAGAGAGGGCCGGACAGGCCGCCGCCGCCCAGCAGCAAAGCCCCCTGAATCGATCCTATCCAGGAGATGGCGGCCGGCGTCGAGTCCCTGAGCAGGTTGCTCTCGTAATACGTCTGGAAAACGCCAAAGGTGTTGACGATACCCCTGGACTTAATCATTAGCTCCTTTTCCTTCTTTTTTTTTTTTTTATCCCTCCCCTGGTCCCCTTGCTAAACCGATTCGTTTGCTCCGGCCACGTCTGCTAGGTTCTAGCTGATGCACGACAAGGAGGTGACTTGATGGGAAGGGAGCCTGCCTACCAAGAGTTGAAGAAGATGGCAAAGCAGCCAACGACTTGTAGCCATGCTTTCAGACCTCTGTTCGGGATATCGTCGACGTCGGGTGCTACAGCCGCCTCTGTAGCAGCCTCGGATACCGGTAGTGGTCCCGTTCCAGCATCTTCGGTGCCTGGGTTGTCGATCCCGGACACGGAGGCGTCCGTCGTCGTCGACGAGACCTCGCCGCTTCTTGCAATCTTTTCCTCGGATCCTACCGCCATGGTGCCAAACCAGCAGACTTGGCGATCTGCCCTTTTCTTAGCGGGCTATCCCCGTTTTCTTCTGCTTCCTTCTCGGCAGCAGCAACGCGCCAAGATATGACTCCTTTGCGAACCTCGCGGGACCTTCAATTCTTTATGTTTTTTTTTTTTTTGTTTTTTTTGGTTTTTCCTTCTCTCTTTTCCCCGTCTTCCAAAGTAACAGGTGGACCACAGCGAAGCACATTCGGCAGCACCGACCGCCCCTTCCCGACGGGGGTGCCCACGCCCCTGGAGCGACTGATCCACAGCAGATGATACATACTCTCCACTCCTGTGAGGACTGTGAGGCTCCGCAGTTGGCTATAGGGAGCAAACCCCGACCTCCTCCGCTGATTCTTGCGCTTCGCTGCCACTTCTTGCGATACCGCCGAACTCGGCTCATGTGGGCTGGCCCTGTTCGTCTTGGAGGTGTCATGACCCGCACCCCCTTGGCTGTCTGGGAAGGCGCCAGGCTGGTTCCATGCCATTACCCTGGTTCTGGCATTTGCGAATTCAGCGGCTGGCCCGGGCATTGGTGGGAAACGGCGGGAATAAGCTCGACTATTTAGCGTAGCCCGTCCGACCCGTTTATCCCTCCTCGCTGGGTCCGGCGTGTACTCCATGTTCTTCTCGGCCGTCCGAACTCGTCCGAGCGTCTCCAGGAAACCGGAACCGCGAGCTTCTCTACTGGACCTTTTCCATGTTGGGAGCTTTGTTTAGCTTCGTCATACGCCACCAGTTCGAAACATCGCCCTTGTTTCCTCCTGAAATTCCTCCTAAGCACGTGGAAGAACGTTTGGCCCGCCCGCACCAGGCAGTTCGGCGTCTAAATGCCGATTCGATAACCCGGAGCTAGAGCTTTTCGTCATACCGAACCCCGCACGGTTCGCGAGCAGACCGAATGCCTCCCAGGCACGCTAGGGAGCACGTTCTTCCCGTTATAGTGACAAATTCGGAGCTGTCACTGAATAATTCCTCTAACCACTGGGTTCTAATACCGGCGGGATCAATTTCATCTTTGCTACCGTCTTTTGATGGATGGGATGTTTGATTCATTTGACGTTGTCGCACAGGGCGTACCAGCACACTTCTCATATGTCATGGCCACATCCCATGTGAGTCTCGCCCATGGCCTGCAGGTCCTCCAGCTGCATGAAGCTAGGCATCAGGGTCCTCTTCCTGACCTCAGCCAGCTTGGTCTCGTCCACCAAGGTCTTGGGGATGAGCGAGGTGCCGTTAACCGAGAGGACAGTGAGTTGGTGCGCCGCCGCGCGCGCATTGAGGATCAGGAGCTCCGGCTGGATATTGGTAATGTTATCGCACGCCTGGTGGTAGCAAGGGTCTTCGGACGGCAGAATGCCGGTTTGCAGGAAGCCAAAGGGCTTGTTCAGAATCTGCCAAAACGAGGCGTAGTCGGAACCGTTCGTCAAGACGCGGGGGGTGACCTGGACGCCCTGCCTCGCGAAGTGGTCCAGGTAGGTCTGCTGGATGACCTCGGACCCCTTCGGGGCAACGCTGCCGAACTCGCGACCGTCGTTGTCTGACACCCCGATCCGTCCGCGCGCTTGCATATCGAAGTTCTGGGTGCCCGATGTCAGTCTGCTGTTCTGATATGGGGAGATCAGAGAAACGCGGATTTCTTGTTGCGCTTACCAGATAAGCCAGGATCCTGTTGATCTCGGCCGCTTCAAGGGTGTTGCAGTAGTGCTTGGATCCGACAAGGCCGTTCTCTTCTGCGGCCCACCAGGCAAAACGGACCTTGTTCCTGGCCCTGTACTTGGTAAATGCATGGAAGAGTTCAATCAGCAGCGAGGATCCCGAGGCTGTAGCTCATCGGGGCTATGTTAGCCGCCTTTCATCGTATAAGACCAACCCTGGTTGTGGAACAGAAAACTGCGGAAGACTTGCCGTCGTCATTGATGCCAGGCCCGGCTTGTACGCTATCGTGGTGGGCGCCCAGGACAATAATGTTGTTGGGGTCGCCGTCCTCGGTCTCGACGAAGACGTTGTGCGTCTTGCGGTTCTCAAGCAGCTGCGTCTGCTGGAAGTAAACTGACAGCTTCTCCCCGGCCTCGATGCGCGCCTTGGCCGCCAGGCCGTCGACGCGGTTGATGAACCCGGCCGGCTTGAACTCGCTCGACGGGGCGCTCAGCGAGCCGGCCGTGACTTTGGTCTCGACATCGCTGTAGACAATGACGGCAGCAGCGCCGGCCTTGGATGCCGGAAGAACGCGGCCTGCGAGCGTTCCTCCGGTTGGGCAGCGGAAGCGGTCAATGAGCACAATCTTGCCGGCCACGTCCAGTCCGCTGTAATTGGCCACATCGCAGCCTGCGGCGCCCTCAGGTCCCAGAACGAGATCTGCCGTGATGCCCTCCACGCTGGTCGAGGGGCTATAAGTCAAGCCATACACGTACGTGTCCACGCCGGCGATGGTAAGCTTGATGGAGGTGACGAGGTTGAAGAGCGCCTCGAACTCCTGCTTCCAGGCTTTGGTGCCAGGGACGTTGGAGACGCGGTCGAAGATGTAGTCGACGGTCGCCTGGTTTCCGGGCAGACCAAAGGCGCGGTTGCCGCCGTTGGCGTAGGCGAGGTCGTTGAGCACCTGTAGGTTCTTCATCAGGTTCTCCACCGTGATGTCCGCCTGCAGCTTGGCCGAGTCGACCTTGGGCTTGTGGACCTGCTGTCCCGCAACGGTGGCTGCCAGGGACAGCAGCATGGTCGCGGCCGAAGCCGTCCTTCTGTACCCGAACCTCATTTTTGACAGCTTGACACACCTCCGTTGCCGGTCGAGGTGGAAGAGGGAGCTGAGCCGGTTCCTCTCGGGGTTAATGGGATGGTGCAGGCCAACAAGCGGAGAGGTGGCTAAAGGGCCATGGCCGGACGCCTGGATGCGTCATTTTGAGGCAGGCCGACCTCATATTAAATACAGCTGTTCGCCGTCAGCGTTCCACTGCAGCGTCCGACGGTGAGCTGAAAAGCGGTGACAGGACCTGTCCGGGGACGCCTCCCGGACGCCGAGCGTCAAGGCGCGGATCGCATGCCGCATCGGGAAGGTCAAGGTTGCTGGAGCCACAGCGTTGTAGATGCCAAGATGGCCCATTCTCAGAATAGGATGCTCGCTGTGACAGCAAACCCCGCATTCCATGCTGACCCCAGCCCGCGATAAGGCGGCTGATTCAACCTTGTAGTGATTACTTGGTGATGAGCATCTTTGTTTTCTTTAGGTTGGAAGCGTTGGGGTAGATCAGGCAGTTTGATTAGCCGCCCTCCTAAACTCCCTGGGGTCTCCAGATTCGACCATAAGCCCTCATCCATCACGTGAACGCGCGTGCTGCATCCCAATGCAGTGACGCGCCCCACCCAAGCATTACTTGTCGCATCCATCCTGTGAGCTTGGCTTCTTCCATGCTCCGCTCGCGGCCACCCAGTGCTGAGGAAAAAGCCTGTTCACCTTCGCTGCGGATTCCTCCGCCGCCGCGTGGGACCACATTGCAGTGGGAAAAGGAAAGGAAAATGCCTCGGCCACCGCTGCGCGCCCGCGCGCGCCAGCAACCATCAGCCAAACCAAACGCGTCGCGGGGCCCCCCCCGCCGGCGACCACGGCCGTCACCACCACCACCACCACCACCACCGCCCGCCGCACCCTCCACGGCCGCAGATAACGACCGGGATGCCACCGCCGAGGCCTTCATCGTGTCGGACGCCGACGGCGACGCAGCAGACACCCCCGAGCTGCCCCTCTTCAACACTACCTTCCACACCTACCGCGCCTCTCCCCTCCACGTCGGGCCGCAGCCCCTGACCGCTGACCGCCTGGCCCGCGTCGCCGCCTCGCTCCGCGACGCCTTGGTCGGCGACGTCGTCCGCGGCGTCCAGGTCCGCCTGCCCGGCGCCTCCAACCCCGACGGCGGCAGCGGCGCCCGCTACGGCGCCCTGACCCTCGCCACCCTCGCGTGGGCGCGCCTCGCCATTGCCGCCGAGGACGACGACGACAACGAAGACCGCCAAGACGACAGCGAAAACGAGAGCCAGCGACGGCGCGGCCTGCTCCTGACCCTCCGGTACGAGGCCGGCCGCTGCGAGGCGCTGTTCCTCCCGCCCGTCGCATCCTCCTCCTCCTCCTCGCCGCAGCCGGCCGGGTTCTTGCGCCCATCCCTAGTCCTAGTGCGCATGCCGCCTGCCCTGCGCATCGCCGTGCTCGGCTTCCTGGCCCGCGAGTTCGACTGCCGCTTCAGTCCCCTCGCCCTGCCCGGGCCGGTGCTGCTGGCCGCGTGGGAGGGGTGGGTGCGCGACGTGGGTCTGGGTGTCGACGACAACGACGAGGCTCCCGCAGCATCATCCCCCGCTCTGAGAAAAGACGTTGTCCTCACGCTTGCCTTCCGCCTGCCTTCTTCTACGACCGGCGGCAGCACCGATGCGGAGAAGCAGCAGGAGCAGCACAGCACTCCCGGGCTCAGGACCCTCGAGCTTACGCTCCGGGCGATCGATGTGGACCGATTCGTCGCAAGCGGGAAAGATATTCTATCCGAGTCGGAGTCGTCGCCGTCAACACAAGCCGGCCTTTCCCCGGGGCCCTTCACCGCCGGGCTTGCCCGGTACCTCCAGCACCACCTCGCTCTCGACGTGCACCACGGCGCCGTGCAGGTCGTGCGCATATCCTGCGGGGGCTTCGTCCTCTCCGAAAGCCGGCTCAAGCTGTTCAGGCCCTCAGCTGGCGACAGCGACGACGATGGCGGCCGCGGGCGGAGCAAGGAGGCCGAGGCGGTGCATAACTTGCTGCTTAGGCTATGCACGCGCCACTCTGCGGTTGATGTTACCTGAAGAACGGGTGTCGAGGATCAGGACATCGACTTTCTGATGCGGCATCGGAAATCCCACAAAATCCAGTCTACGCAGACTCCATCGCTAATAAAGCCGCACCAGAAATGTGGACGGACATCTGCTGGGTATCCTCGCCAATATTGCGCAGACTTTCCCAGCGGGGATTCGCTCTAGGGCAAGAGGGGAAACCTGCGGCACGACAAGAAACACCACTCCGAACGATTTTCAGGCTTGAGCCCCTGCGGCACTCTGTCCAAGCCGCGGCCGTTCAGCGTCCGCCCCGGCAATACCCAAGAGTTCCTTGGGCTACAGACGTGACCGTTGGCCGGAGATCAGTTTCGGTCACTCGGGTGGCGTTCAAGCTCCAAATGACACCCGCAGCCGAAAGGCGGGGATTCGTCCCACGCAGTGATCTCACGTCTCGCCTCGTGGAGGGTGGACTGCGCCAAGGGGCGAGACCGAGTTCCCTACACCCCCAAGAGTATAAGCCTTACCGCGCGCTCGCGGGCAATCGAACCCTGCCTTTGTACGAGTTGCTTCATTGTGACGATGCCCATGCCGGTGGAAGGATCAGTAAAACCAAGACGTCAAGTCTCCCACTTGTACAACGGAGATGGTTTATACACCACCGAGGCCACCCCTTAAAAACCATGTTGCCACCGTGCTGCCAAGAGGCTCGATACTTGCCAGGTGGTTTTGGTCACATAGCCAGAGAGCAGAGAATAACTCCATTGTGTAGCTAGGAAGGTCAAACAAATTTTCGTCATGTCCTCGAGCCGCTGTATTTGGTAACATGGCCTTGTGGACGATTTCATCGGTTTATGGTCCTGGATACCTCGTAATACTGATATGACACGCCTTATCGACGACAAAGGCGCCAGAGTCTGGTCACCTGGGAGAACTGCCCCCAGCAGCGTACAGGCCTTCCCACTTCTCCTCCACCCCAATCACTTGCTTCCTGAGCGTCGCAATCTCACGGTCCAGCTCGTCGAGGTTGCCCGAGAGCGCGCCGACCTCCTCGAACCGCCGAGAGCCGCGGGCGCCGTTGATCATCTCCTGGACCAGGAACCGCTGCTCCTCGAGCACGACGAGCCGCTCGCGCAGCTCCTTCTCCTCGTTCTCCAGCAGCGACGCCGCCGTGCTGACCTCGCTGCCGGCGACGCTGGACGCGTCACCGATCGAGTCGCCCACGGTTGCCGACTCGCCGTTTCGGAGCGGGGATAGGTGGCCGTTGGGGCCAGAGCCGCTATTTAGCCCAGATAATAACCTGCGATGGCCAGGTCCTGAGGCGCTCAACAGAGATGAAGCCGAAGATTTGCTCCGAAGCATCTGGGGGACACTCTTGAGCGGTAGCATGTGAGTGTGGAGGAATGTGGACGCTGCCGCATAAACTGCGGTTTGTAGTTTCTTTTGCGCCGGGTTTGCGGTGGGAAGATCCCTTAACCTCCTGGCCGCGAGGTTGTATTTGGCGAATGCATCCATGAGCCGCTTGCGGATCTTGGCTGCCTCCTGGATCTGAGCGTGCGTTGGGGCTGGCTTGTCTTCGTCTAGGTCCCCGTTCTTTGGTGGCTGCAGGGCCACCAGAGAGCGTTGAAATGACGGCATCAGGGAGCGAATTCCTCGCTCAAACTGGCGCAGATTCTCGTACGCACGCTGATCTGGCGGTCTGGCAGCGATCGACTCAGCCACATCGCGCTTTGCGAAAATGGTGTGGGAACAGTCTCGACACATGCGCACGTCGATGCTGACTTGGCCGCCGCCGCCTGGCAGCTTCTCAGATCCTGGATGCCTTGCGGCGTCTAGCGACGAGGTATACGAGGCCGAGGCTCGCTGCTGCTGCGCCGTGGCAACATTCAGCCCGACCTCGGCCGAGCAGCCAGTCTGGGGGTCCGCGCAGACGACTCTACCGCAGATGCGACAGTGGTGTCTCCTGAAAGTCCACGAACCAAACTCTTGCTGACAGAAGGGGCACCGTGGCACCGCCGCATCCTCTTCCCAAGTCACAATGGACTGCTCGATCGCTTTTCGTTGGGCCTTCTGTCCTGCCAAACTCGCCGGCAGCAGCCCACCCGTGCCAGGTATGCCGCCGCCACCGCCAGAACCATTAACCACTGCAGCTATCTCTTCGGGGGAACTGGCCAGCAGCTGGGTCAGCTTCGTCAAGCGTTTTTCCAGCCGCGCTATCTCCAGGTTCTGTCTTTCCACCCGCACCCTCCTCAACGCCACAAAAGACGCCGTGTGGTCCGTCAAAACCCCCGCGTGGTCATTGTAGCCCTCCCGTGACTTGTAGCACGTTTCACACACACGATACCAGTATCCCCTCACAGGGTCGTGGGCGGCGGTCCGGGGTGCCAAGCGCATCTGGTACATGGTGTGTTCTTCACAGAATATGCGACCGCACTTCCGGCAGTTGACGCCTCCGCTGAGCGGGCCCATGCGGCGGTCGCACGTCGGGTCGGTGCAGGAGTCGCCCCCACTCGGCCTCTGCCAGTGCTTCTTGGTTATGAGATCTTCTGGGTCGACTACGGTAGGCTCCAGCACTCTAGGCAATCCAGGCGCCGCGTTGCCAGCCGATGATGCCAGCGAGCTCCCTAGCCCTGACGACTGCGCTAATATGGAGTCTTGGTTGGATTCGAACACCTCTAGCCCGCGCAGTTTTTGGTTGATGAGAGACAGGGGCTGAAAGCGCTTCGCTTTAAGGACTTGTTTGTCGAACCAGGTCTTGACTTCGTCCTGTTGTACTTCTGGTAGCTCTTGGTGCATATCGTCGATGTGTCTGTTGAGTTGCAATAGTGTCATCTGAAAGAAAGGCACCGCCGTGAGGCATTAGCAGAGATCAGCCTAGAAGGAGCCGCGTACGGGACGAGAAAACACGCACCATCTCCTCTTGACATATTGGGCACACCAGCTCTCCGGGGGCAGCATTTGAGGGCGAAGCGGCGCCGATGCTAATGTTGGCGGCGAGGTCCTGGGAGAAATCGGGTAGTGGACTTGACGAGGTCGGTGGGGTTATGAGATTCGCATTTTGCGAGCCGGACGAGACGGTGCTGACGTCCGAGGGCGCGAACGGGCTCGCGGCTCGTGGGAGAGCATGACCCGGCGAGGGAAAGCGCTGCTGCTGCCGCTGCTGGTACTGGGAAGGGTGGGCCGACGGCGGCTGGGGAGGGGGGGCAAGCCCCTTGCCGCTCCCCAGGATCCTGCCGCCTCCCAGCTTCCTGCCAGACATCGGCTGCTACGGGGAGGCAGGCGATGCTGGCGGCCGGGGCGCAAACAGCCAGGCAAGTGGTGCCTACCGGGGCTGGCAGGCGGCGCCCAAGGTAGCGTCGCGGGAGCACTCGGACGGGCGGGGCGGGGCGGGCTGGAAGCCCGCAAGATGGATCGGGGTCGCGCCTTTCGGGCAGAACGGCCGAGGCAGAGACGGATGCTCCGTCGCTGTTTGGCGGGAAATCGATTGATGGACTCGAATTCAGATGGCCCCGAGTGGGCGGAGCGTTGGGGAGATTACATGTATCCTCTTGTTCGCGATTTCTCCTTCTTCGGTCGTCGGCAAGGCGGTTGGTTGGTTGGTAGGTTGCCTCTGGTGCCTGGGAGCTTGGATCGTGACTGTCTCCTTCAATGGCTCCTGCCTCCAACATGCATGTCGGCGGAGTTGGGGCCTGGACTCGGATCCATCCGTGAGAACTGACTGATTGGCTTGGATGGCCTGGAAATGCCCCACTGACTGCGCGGGCCCGCATGGCTGGGTTGTCCCTTGGAAGCTACCAGATTGGAAGGAGAGCACGGAAGTCGGAGGGAATATGGTGCAGCAGCAGATCACGGAGATGACATCCATTCCGAGCAAGATGCAGTTTGACACTTTTCGCATCATTATAGCATTAAAGTATTAATCCTCTGTTCGAGTTTGGGTTGACCTGCTGCTGTTCTACTACATCAGGATCTCATGTCAGAAAGATCTTTGGTATCTATCATACAGGGATAGGTACGTATTCAAAAGCCAAGTCAACGGGCACCCTGATACGCCCGAATATCAAGATCAACTCACGTACATCATAAGCCTGATTTCCCATTGGAAAGACTACATCTCGAATAAAAGAGGTATACATGCGTCCAAGTTAGCTGCCCCACTGATTGCGGTGCCCTGCAGAAATCACGACAGAGTGCTGTCAGGCCTGGCGGGGCGCTGCAGGTTCCGATGCAAGTGACCCCCACCAAACACGGGTTGTGACAGTTCCGATCGCTGCGTCATGCCTCAATGGCCGCGATCAACGGGGATCCCGATTTCCGCGGGGAGAAGACGGGGGAGGGAAACACCAGCTGCTCCTAGTTTCTTGTCAGCTCTACCCATGCCTCACTCTCATCTTCCCATACTACTACCTAGGTACCTAGTAGATTGACAAAGACGGCGACACGAGATGAGCGAAAAGTCCAGCGAGTTCCCCGAGGTTCAGGGCGGCGGGAGTCTGATCCTGGCATGGCAGATTAGGGGCAAGAAAGCGCTCGTCGTCGGCGGTGGAGAGGTATGTATGATAGCGGACTTGTGTCTCCCCACGATTTGCAGCAACTGACACGCGCAGTTGAGGGCACCCCGCGCTCCAGGTCGCAGCCGGTCGCATCCTGCACCTCCTCAACGCCGACGCCGTCGTGACCGTCGTGAGCCCGTCGTCCAACGGCCTGAACGCCGAGGTGGCGCACCGCATCGCGCGCGGGCAGGTGGCGCACGTCGACCGGGCCTTTGAGCCGCGCGACCTCGACGACCCGACCCTGGCCATGGTGCTGGTCGCCATCGACGACCCGGCCGCGTCGTCCGAGATCTGGCGGCTGTGCCGGGCCCGCCGCATCCCCGCAAACATCGCCGACGTGCCGCCCGAGTGCGACTTCTACTTTGGCAGCGTCCACCGCGACGGACCCCTGCAGGTCATGGTCAGCACCAACGGCAAGGGCCCCAGGCTCGCCAACCAGATCCGCCGCCACATTGCCGCGGGCCTGCCGCCCAACGCCGGGCGAGCCGTCGAGAGCGTCGGCCGGCTGAGGGCGCGCCTGAGGGGGATCGCGCCCGACGTCGAGGAAGGCCCCAAGCGGATGCGCTGGATGATCAAGGTCAGCGACGCCTTCTCGTTCAAGGACCTGTGCGGCCTGACCGACGAGGACATGGAGAATCTCTTGACATTTTACGCTGCAGGTGCAGTGCCGACACTGGATGAACTGCGCTCGATGCGGGATGAAGGGGATCAGCCGGGAGTTTCCCAGGCGGGGACTGAAACCACAGCCAATGGCGTCGCCGAAGATATACGGTCGAAGCTGCAGATATAATGTCCCGGTATGGAGGGGCTGACATGAGATTTACCTGGATCGCGCAAGGCCAGCAAGCGGCGAAGCCGTCACCACAAGATGGTACCACTGAACCAGTACACGTCGGGTGTCATGATTACCACCTATCCAACTGGATCAGTGCAGTGAAGAAATGCATACAAACCATGCTATACCCATATGTATCCGACCAGAACAAAAGAATCATATAAACCCGAAAGGGCAGGATTTCCGAGGCCCAAAAATGCCTCGATGACCAGTTAATTCCTCCGACCGACTGCATGGATCACGATATCCTCGCCGGTCCCCGAATATCCCCGCCCGACAGATTCACCCACGAAAACGGGAGCCTAAAAGCCACACAACCAAGAATTCCCACAATGCTCAACTGACAACAACTCCTTCGACTCCGCCCAGAAATCTCCTGACACGACCAATCTCTAGCTCTCCCTTCTCGCTCTCGACGGCCCGCATCAGCCCGTCGAGGTGCGGATCTACCTCGCTGTCGTCGCATTTTGCTGCCAGTGCGACCAGGTGTCGGTATTTTTGCTCAACCTCCCTGCTTCTCCCCTTCAGCGCTGCGACGGCCTGTTTTGTATCTCTGGTCTGTGACCGCACCGCGTTGACGCGCGCTCTTAGCAAGGACGCGGATGGGAGGTGCGACTCTGAAGCGTCACCATTCGCCCCGTCCTCGCCGCTCGTCGTTGCGTTGATGGCCGCCAGCAGCGTGTTAGACTCGGCCTCCCAGCCGTTGGATGCCGACATGTCTCGGCGGCCGTGGGTCTGCTGAAGTTGCATGAGCCGGTATTGCTCCTGGTCGTGCGCCCGGTTCAGATTCGTTACTTTCTGTCGTGCCAGCTGCTGCTGCTTCAGCTTGGCCTGTAGACCCTCTAAATGCCTGCGTGCCTCGGTGAGTTGTGCGGTTGTTGAACGGAGTGTGCTGTGTAGGTCGTCGAGAGACAGCTGCTTCGTCTTCATCTCCAGCTGGAAACTCGTCGAAGTCTCGGTAAGGAGGTGGGTGATGGCTATGAGTAGAATGTCAGCAAAGGGGAACACAAGTCAGGTAGGCGGCTTCCATCATGAAAGATGCGCAAAACATACACGTGACAATGTCGTCGCTGCTCTCCCGGCTCTTCTGGCTGCCTCCGGGGGCTTCGGTCTTTTCCACATCCCCGGAATCTCCATTCACAGCGTCGCCCGCCGCATCCAGACCAATACCGAAGTCTAATGGCCTCAACCCTGCGCGGTTGGCCACATTCGGACTCGCGCACACTTCCAAGAGCTGTGATATGATACTCCGGTTGCCGATGCGCGCGGCGATGTTGAGAGCCGTGTCACCGGCGTTATCCTGCGCGTTCAACATCTCGCTCATGAAGCGCGCCAGGCCAAGCCTGGTTGGATTCTGTTGCGCCTGTGATGGTGGCACGTTACTGCCACCGTTCACCTGTCCGTTTTGGCTGTTTTGTTGACTGCCGGCAACCTGGCTCTGGGTGCTTGCGCCCTGCCTGACAACCCATTCCAACAGACACTGCAGGTAGTATCTGCTTGCGGCGCTACGGCCTTTGACGGCGCTGGTGAGGGCAATGTGGTGAAGCACAGTGCGGCCCTTGTTGTCCTGCACCTCGATTGTCCCTCCGAGAATATCAAGCAGCTCGGGCATCGTGTTGTGGTCGTGTGAGTTGGTGACGATGCAGGCTCGCATGAGGGCTGTCTCTCCGGAGGCGTTTACACGGAAAGGGTTCGCGCCCGAGGCCACGAGTGCCCGGAGCAATGCCATTCGTGATAGCGTTGCGGCCCAGTGTAGGGCTGTATGGCTCTGGGGATCGATGGGCATGTCCAGGTCACGGGGGCTCATAGACCTTAGAAGTTCCTGTCGCGACTGGTCGGAGCCGTCTTCCATAAACAGGCTCATCAACATGCTCCGTTTGTTCTCGGCCTCGGGAGAGCCTTCGTACGGAAGTGGTGGGAGCGGCGTGTACGAGTCGTGCTGGTCTGCCATCCTGTTGGCCGCGTCGGCGTGTTGGTTGTAGACAAAGGAATCGTTTGGCTCTGTTGGAGACCCGGGGAACGTCTCTGCGTATGCCGACATCTGGCTGTTGGGCAGCTGGCCGAAGCTCGTCGCTGGTGTCATATCGACCCGCTGGCGTTTCCGTGGCGGCTCGATGCCGTTGCCATTGACGGCTTGCGGACCGCTGCTGACGGAGAAGGACATGGCGGCGTCCTGAGCAGGGAAGCTTTCTTGATAGTTGCTGGTCTGGGAGTTGGTTGGAAAGTCGTCAACGCTTTGCATAGATTGCTGGCGGCCGAAGCTGGGCGCCCGTGCCAGCCCGTTTCGATTGCGCGGGTTGGGCGAGTCGAATCTTGCTTTGCTGATGGCAGCAACTGCACTGTGAGCCGTTGCTGAGATGTTCTTGAAGAAGGTGCCAGCGCCGTTGCCGTTCCTATCGGCGCCGGCATTATACAGCCTCTTGCGCTGTGCAGCCATCGCTTGCTCCTTGGTTGGCGTGTTGAGGTCACCACGGCCAGCCACACCACCGTCCTGCCCCATGTCGTAGGTAAGTAATGGGCGCAAAAGATCCTCCACGCCGTACTGGCGGCAGACCTCGACGGCCTTTTCGAACCTGATCCATGTGCCTTGGTACTTTCCGTAGCCGCCTTGGACCTTCTCGTGTTCGCCCGTCTGGATCTCCTTCTCGAGAATCTTTGTGCGTTTCCCCTTGTCGACACCGGCGACCTTGAGAATCTGTGTCGCATTCAGCCACGAGTCGTTTCTCCTCCTCATGACGGCGACGTCATTGACCTCCATTTCGTACACATCGACACCGGAGTAGACGGCCTATAGAAGGAAATGAACCAAAGTCGGGTTAATTGTGGGATTACTTGGCATAAATTTGCGAAAAGACCCCCAACAGCAGACGGGCATGGCGCCACGACCCGAGGCCAATCGAGATCCACAGTATGGAAGCGTACCGTATATATCTTTGGTAGATCATCGTTTCTTTTGGAGGCTTGGTCCGAGAAGTGACGGAAGGACGAGGCGGCCAGGCTGGTTTGCGGTTGCGGTTGTGACTGTGGCTGCGACTGCGACTGCGACTGGCTCATGGTGAAGGACGATTGGGATGATGCGGGCGGCAGCTGGGTCGGCTCTTGGGTGCCCGAACTGGTTTGGGAATTGGAGGCTAGCATGTCATTTTTCGGCTGGTCGAACGAGGCCGTCGACGGCAGGGAGAAGACGCTGGGCTGGCGGTGCTGGAGCGGAGGAGTCGGGGTCGGGGCGAGGCCGGGATTGGGGCCAGCGGAAAAAGACGCGCGGTGTGGATGCGGTGGATGCGAATGGAGATTGCCGGGGCTCGAGGGGGGCAGGGGTGGTGCGGCAGTGGTCACGGTCGTCGAAGCCATCAGCGACGGGGCACAAAAATTGATTGCAGTGCGCCGGGTCTCGCGGCTATGGGGAAAGCTAGTAAGCAAGGTGCAGTGAGCGGCTTTCTTTTAGAACTAATCGCGCATGAGGACACAGCAAGAAGACAAAGTGGCAAGCTGGCTGGACATGCCGCCGATAGGATCTGGCTGGCTGCAATGGGGTGTCTTGGGCGCGCGCAGAGCAGCAAGCAGACTTGGCGAAAAAGGGCGTGTGCGGCCAAATCAATTAAAGTCGATGCGTGCCAGACGTGTCTGTTTCGTGACTGGATCGTGACTGGACTCAGCGGGGACGCGTGACCGTGTGTGCTTGTGCGACTCTGTGGTTTTGGCTTGGCTATCGGCTGCTAGCTCCACTGGACGACAGCGACTGGTTCAATGCACGCACCACTCAGCCCAGCACGATGAGCCTAGGCCAATTCTAGCACCGGAAAGAGGAAAAGCAGGGCGGGATTGGATCTTGGTGGCGGAATCGGAGGTCAGAAGGGCCACCTCAAGGGAGGGGAGGCAGAGAGAGGGAGCAGGAAGGGGCGCTGGAAGCACGCTTCCGCACGAATTAATCATGACCCTGGCTGGGCCATGGCCGTGCGTAATTGGTTCATGCACGGGCCGCCGGCGGCTGTTGAACCGACTTTGGTTTTTTTTTACTTTCGACCAATTCTTCTGATAAATGACGTCTTGAGCTACTTCGCTCGCGATACCCGCGTTAGCGTCCCGTGCACACTTCTATTACATGTCGGCGTAAGCCACCTCGTTCGTGTTCTTACGCCCATTCTTGCAATGGGCTCGAGAATTCGTACCTGAGCGATCCGACCCCGGCCTCTTCCTCTACCCAAGCCTCAGCCCGTTCCCAGGTACCGAGGCCCCGGATCGGCCACCCTCCGTCCACCATGCCGCTCCAGCTTCCTGGCCCGACAACACCCTTACACCTCTACCGCCACCTCCTCCGCGAAGTCGGCTACCTGCCGCCGGCCATCCAGCCCTGCTTGGTTGATCGAATCAAGCTCATGTTCCGCCGCCATCGCAAGGACCAGAACCCCGGCCCACGACTCCGAAAAGCCGAAGGCAAGCTGCGCACGGTGCGCGCAGCCGTTGCTGGCGACACCGATCGCCTGCTGCACCTAACTGGTCTCGCCTTTGGACGGCGCGGGTTCCGCAGACGCCAGTTGCTCTCCGAATTCCTCCAGCTCAGGCCTCCCGACGCCGAGCCTCCTGAAGATGGAGCAGCATTCGACGACTTTGTTCGCGACCGCCATACGCCTACCCCCACCCCCTCGCCTGCCCTCGGGCAGAGTTCGGAGGGCAAAGGGTACGGTTCCCTGCCGGCGCCGGACTGGTTGGACAAGTGGGACACGGAGAAACTCCTGCGGCTGTTGAGGTATCAGGCCCAGGCGCCCGGCACCACGAGGCGGGCAGTCAGCACGGGCAAGCTGGACCCGAGGGTAAATGTGCCAGAGAAGAATATTTGGGGTCGACCATTCCCAGCAAAGCCGGCTAGGACCAAAATGAAGAAGTGGTGGGTTCATATGGCTGAAAGGGCGCTACCTCCCTTGCCCGCGGCTGAATGGGAACTCCTCGAAGCTCTTGCTACTGGCACGATGGAGTCAGGCTGGAATATCGTCCCCAGGCGACCTGTGGCCCAGAGTCCGGCGGCGGAGAGCGACAACCTACTCCTGGCGGCACAGGTCTGGGACATGGAAGCCTACCTTCTTAAGCCCACAATGTGGGTGGACCGGAAGTCGTCACGCAAGCAAGTTCTCCTCAGCGGAATCCCGCAGCCAAACGACGAGTTTGGTCACGCTGCCGGCACCAGGGCCGTAACACGCGGGCAAGGCGGACCCGGGCTCAGTGCCCGTGCCATGAAGCGCCTCTACCTCCAGGTGTGGCAGGAGTCACCCCTGATGGAGACAGATCCTCAGTCGCCGGACAAATGGACCTTGCGCTACGGAAAGCCCCCAGCAAAGAGACAAATCCCGGCTTCTCACGCCCTGGTATTTCAAGGCGTCGATCAAAAGGGCGTTCCGATCAAGCCAGCGTGAGCACATACACAATTCGTCTCTCTCCCCATCACGCTGGCGATCCATGCCATAGGTGCTGGATAGGTACTCTATTCCTCCTATTCGCTCGTTTTCTCTACGTCCTTTTCCCTTCACCGTTTTGGCTCCCCTTTGCTGTTTGTACGCCGAAGTGAAATGATACCCCCAACTCTTAGGATCGTTTTCCCGGGCCGTCATCCCGATTTACCTTGACACCTAACGAAACACATTCAGTCCAAGGAGGTTGCGAGCGTGACCAAGCCTTCGCCCTCGACGCGCATTCCGACCCATTCACTCATCCTCGTCGCTCCGATCGCTGGAGACTCGTAGAATTGGATGCTCGGCTCATTCCACTTGAGCACACTCCAGTCGAGACGCCCTGCCTTCATGGTTACAGCCTCCTTGGCCAGCTCAACCAGGAGCCTCCTTCCGAAGCCCTTTTTACGCTCCGCCTCGCGCACATAGAGGTCCTCGAGGTAGATGCCCGGCCGCGCACGCCAGGTACTGTAGTTGTAGAAGTACAAGGCCATGCCGGCTACTTGGCCCTGCTCGTTGAACAGGACGAGGCATCGGGCCGGCTTCTCGGGGGAGATGGGCTCGGTGTTGGGCAGACCAGCCTCGGACTTTTGACCGTCTGACGTCGCCAGGGCGATGGTGCCAATAAGGGTTTCTTCGGTCGCCTTGACGCTGTCGAGGGCGTGCTCGTAATCTGCTAGCTCTCGGATGAGGCCGAGGATTGCGGGTATGTCTGACGAGGCACGTTAGACACGCAGGACTTTCCGAGTGATCTGAACGGCTCAGTGACATACCTTCTCTCTTCGCATGACGGATGGTAGCCATATTGAGCTTGTTCGAGGAGGTGATGGAGATTGACTAGGTATGTTTCTAATAACGAAGGTGTGCTGCCAGAACTTGGAAGAGAGAAGCTCAGAAAGATGTAAAATGTAATGTGATGAATGCTACAAGATGTTGGTTGGCAAATCTTGATAGTGCAAGTAGCGGGCTACGGGTTCATAAAGTGAACAGCTCCCGCGACTGCGCGCGGCCCGGAAAGATTCAAACCGGGGCATTCGACATGCAAGTTGGACCTTTCATGCCCTGGGTCTGATTCATGTCTGCATCACGAACCCCACCAATCCACCGACACATGTTGAGTAAAGGGCGCTGGAGCTGTCTTATGTCTTTCCGTGGACAAAAGGCTGACGAGAGGCTATGAGAGAAATCTAGAACCGCCGTCACCCGTTTGCCAGTCACATAAATCCGAGCTAGATGTCGGCGTGGAATTGCTCGGATTCAGCAAGACTTGCAGCTGGCAATACTCCGCCACGTGATTCCGTCGACGCCACAGGCAAGCTGCCGGCAAGAGACGGCCCACACGAGCTCAAGCTCAAGCTACCCCGCCAAAGGTATGGATGGGCTGTGTGCTGACAACCCCTCGGATGGGAGCCACTGACGCGGTCTGGCGGAACGTAATCAGCGCCAGTTAGACAAGAGCTGGTAGATGATTCGCGCTCGACGAGCCAGCTCTAGTGGCCAGGATGCTGTTTGTTATGCGGGGGCATCGTAGTGGTATAAAATCGCAAAGCAAATCGAAACCATCCTGGAAGGTCGACAAGTGAAAGCCTCGGAGTAATTCTGCGACGTCTCGACCTCCGCACCGCCCCAGGCTTTCGCACAAAACATCTTTGACCTCTGCCCTTGCGTACTTAAGTACCTGGGTAACGGTTTTTAGATACGGGGTCGGGCCAGATGTCTCCGTCAAAATCAAAGAGCAATCTCACGATCGAGAAGGACTCGCGGTCTGTAACGTACGCCTCTGGACGGGACACCTCGACGCCCCCCGACCTCCGCATCCTACACTACAATGATGTCTATCACCTCGACCCGTCGTCGGCGGAGCCGACTGGCGGTGCGGCTCGCTTCGTGACGCTCGTGGAGGAGTACCGCTCACACGAGAAGTATCAAGGCCAGCCGGAGCTCCTGACCTTCTTTTCAGGCGATGTCTTCAATCCAAGCCTGGAGAGCTCCATTACGAAAGGCAGGCTACTGACTTGCCCGCCGTCCTCACTTCTTTTGCTTTCTGCTTGTGCATTCGTCGTGAACCTCATGCTGACAAGCGTGGTAGGGAGTCATATGGTTCCCATTTTGAATGCAATCGGGACGGACTGTTCGTGTGTGGGGGTAGGTGACATGCCCAGTTGTTGCGAGAAAATCTCGTCTACTGATCCCGCGCCCCTTTATACGGATATGAAGCTCATATAGCCGACGAAAACTCCAGAATCACGACCTAGACTTCGGTGTGCGCCAATTCCGCTACCTGGCTAATAAGTGCAAATTCCCCTGGCTGCTGGCAAACGTGTTCGACCCGTCCCTGGGCGAGGGTGTGCCCATCGGCCATGCTAAGCGCACGCACATGATCACCTCCAACGGCATCAAGGTCGGGCTCCTCGGGCTGGGCGAGCGCGAGTGGCTCGAGACCATCAACCTGCTGCCGCCGAACCTGATCTACAGGTCGGCCAGCGAGACGGCGCGGGAGCTGGTGCCGCAGCTGCGGGCCGAAGGCGCCGACATCATCGTTGCGCTGACGCACATGCGCGAGCCCAACGACAACAAGCTCGCCGAGAACCTGGGCGGCGACATCGACCTGATACTGGGCGGGCACGACCACTTTTACGCGCACAGCTTAATCAATGGCACGCACGTGCTGCGCTCCGGCAGCGACTTTAAGCAGCTGTCCTACATCGAGGCGCGGCGGAGACCCGGACCAGGTGGAGGATGGGACGTCGACATTGTGCGGCGCGACGCCATCTCGGCCGTGCCGGAGCACCAGGAGACGGTCGCGCTGATCGAGGACCTGACGTCCAAGCTCAAACAGAGTCTTGAGAAGCCCGTCGGTTACACGGCTGCTCCTCTGGACGCGCGCTTTACGACGGTGCGCTTGCGCGAGAGCAACTTGGGCAACTTCATCTGCGACATTATGCGCCACCACCACCAGGCCGATTGCGCCCTCATGGCCGCGGGTACGATCCGCGGCGATCAGGTGTATCCGCCGGGACCCATCAGGGTGAAGGACATTACCGACTGCTTTCCGTTTGAGGATCCAGTCGTCGTGCTCAGGTTGAAGGGCCAGAATCTGTGGGACGCTCTGGAGAGCGGCGTGGCCCTGTATCCCGCTCTGGAGGGTATGCTGGCAGAACTTTGATTCTTACTTCCTCGACTCCTGTCAGGCATAATGGCTGACGATTTGATCTCTTGCAGGTCGCTTCCCGCAGGTCTCCAACATCAAGTTCACGTTCGACCCATCCAAGGCGCCTGGGTCTCGCATCGTCTCTGCAAGCATCGGCAGCGACCCTATCGATATGGACAGGAAATATGTTCTTGTTACACGAGGATACATGTCCCGCGGCAAAGGTATTTTTTTTCCCTTCGTCTCCGATTTGATGCGCTAGGCGCTTTATGGCACCTCGTTACTGACCACTCTTACCCAAAGACGGCTACAAGAGCCTTAGGATCAAGAAGGAAGGCGGCGACGCCGAGGAGATCGTGTCCGAGGAGAACGGCATCCTCATCTCCATGATGCTTAGGCAGTACTTTATGTCGCTCAAGGTCCTGGACCGCTGGACCAACTGGAGCGAGTCGCTGGACCGGCACTGGGGCCGCGTCAAGACCAACGTGACAAAGTACCACCCGGTCCTGCCACCGAGCCCGCTCGACCCGCCGACGACGGGCGAGTTCCCGATCCCGACGCTGCCGGCGCCGCGGGCCGACCGCGACGCCGTGGCTACGAGCTGGGACGCGTGGACGGCCAAGAAGCTGCGCGCGCGCCGGGCCAGCGTTGGCCCTTTTGACGAGCGCGTCGTCGACGGCGCGTCCCCGACCCCGGACCAAGAGGAGCTCGAGCGCCTCGACAGGGAGCTGCGCATCATGCGCCGCTACTTTGCCAAGTGGTGCCGCAAGGCCCGCGTGCAGTCGGGCGCGTGCGACGAGATCCACGACCTGGCCGTCAAGTGGACGCAGGCCATTGCGCCGCGGCTCGAGGGCCGTATTACCATGGTCTCGGCGGAGACGGAGGAGTGAGTGTCCTGTTCAACCATACTTTCCTCCGTGGCATAATTTATCATATCTTTGCCGCTACGGCACATGTGCTTTGGATGAGAGATAGAGATGTAGATTTGTTCTGGGTGTAGGCAGGTCAGTGGTTGGAAATCCGAGGGAAACCCATTCAGTGAAGTAGGCGCGATGCTTTTGATTAGAGATTTAAATCACTCTAGATGGCGTTTCTTCCAGGTCCCATCCACGATTGTTCGTAACCATCAAAGCGAGAAGCTAGGCCCCCTTGTGAAAAAAAAGCAGAAAAAAGCAAAGACGGACTCCGGTGCAAGCTCGTCCCAAATAACGAATATGGAGGAGTCACAGAGAAAACCTAGCCGTAGGAGATACGTAGGGTATTCAAATAGAGAGCATATGCGAGAGCCAAGTTCAGATAGCCACCAGATTTAATCACCTTCCCCAACCGTCATGGCCAACTAACCCGGCTTCCCACTATGCACCACTGTAATATCGGTAGTCACGCGGGGAAGACTCGCCCCAATGTCGCCGGTCGTGTGCCGCCTCGACATCACGGTATCCAACTCCAACCCGTCGTTCGCCGGGGGGTTGTCGCCCACCCGGGGCGCGTCCCTCCGTCCCGGCCCAACGGTGTGGCGCCACCGCCTGCCCGCCCAGCTGCGGGTGCCGATCCACTCCTCGAGCGCGGCGGCGTCCCGTCGAAGCCCATGGTCGTCGTCGTCGTCGTCGCCGTCGTCATTGTCCTCGTGCGGAAACAGCCCTAACGACCGGCCCGTCTTGACCGAGGCGCTGCTCGCGGTTCTGGGTGGGTACGCCATGATAAAGGTCGTCGTCCGCGTCGTGCCGTCCGTGCCGTGGTCGCAGAAATCCAGGTGCCTGGAGTGCTGCTGCTGGCGCAGCCGGACGCCCAGGTCCCTGTCGCCGATGCCGCCGCCGCCGCCGCCGCCGCCTCTGGACATGATGAAGAAGAAAACAGGCCGCAGGACCGGGATGCTGCCGCAGATGACGGCGAGGTTGCACTCGAGGGCGGTCCAGATCCACACGTTGTATCTGGTCGATTGTGTATGATGGTCAGTGTTGCTGCTTTCCAAGTAGAAAACAATACGGCGAGACAAGAATAAAGACAGACCCTTGCCAAGTAAAATCGGCGACGTCGAGGACGACAACCTCGTGGATCCAGTAGGCGCGCATGACACCTGCGGTAACAACAACTAGACCGAGGCTAAACAGGACAATGGTGGCAATCCGCTGCCCAAGCGGCAGACTCAGCCTCACGAGAGTCGGCATGGGCAGGACGGCCAGCAGCAGGTCGGTCGCCACGTTCGGCACGGCCACAGAGAACATGAGCTGGCCCTCGTTTATGCAGGCGGGAGCCGGCTCGTTCAGGTTCCAGTACGTTGAGATGGGCCTAGATGGGAATTTTTTTTTGTCGTGTCAACGTCCTTCCTCAACGTAGCTAATAGACACATCTGAAGTTTTCGAATCCCGAGTGTGGAGAAGTGGCCTCACCTGCATTGGAGCCACAGAGCAAACACGGACGCGGCGGCGATGATCGCAACGAGCGCCATGGACCACCAGGTAAAGCGTCGGAACCACGAACGCTCGGGCGCGATCCGGATGTAGCTCAGCAGGATGGAGAGCTTGGCGAAGCAGGTGGCGATGAAGAAGAGGCTCTGGCCGGCCAGCGACGCCTTGCGGCCGTTGGCGATCTGATCAGGGGTCAGATCCCAGACGTGCCTGTCCCAATGGTAAACTTTTGTCACTATCGCCAGAGTTAGTTTTGGATGGGACTTTTGTTTCCGGGCGACCTAAAGAAAAAACTTACTAATGATGGTGCACATGGTGACTCCCGTCCCAAAGAACTTGAATTTCGTTGGCGACAACCTGTAAGCCAGAGTTCACACGAAGGCCTGTTTATGAAACCCGGTGCGATAGAAATGCATACAAGGGAGATCAGAGAGCCTAGAACTTACGGCAGCAATAACCATGTGCCAGTCGTCCAGCCCGCTCTTGCGGACAATGGCGACGCGCACGTACAGGCGCAGGGCAAGACACAACAGCGCAATCCCCAGCACGGCCGTCTCGGCGACGAGGAGCTCGTCGCCCCGATGCTCCGGGTCGACATAGTTCGGCCTGGGCCAGGCGGCCACCACGTCGGGAGGCGGGTTTCTCATAATAATCCCCCCCCGCCGCCGCTCTCCCCCTGCTCGACCCCTTCTCTCTATCTATATGGTTTCCCCTTGCTGCTGCTGCCCGGTGGGAGCAACCGGCTCCTCTCTGGGGGAGTCTGACGTCACGGTTTGGTCGGCCTCTTCCACTTCTTCAACCTTTGCCTTGGCAGCAGCGGGGAAGTGGTTTGACAGCTCAGGTACGGGCGTTGGCGGGACGATCTCGGGCCGCAGCTCGGTGCGCGCGTGAGGAGACTCGGTCCGCGAGCGGGTCGGCGGCTTCCGCTTGGATTTCCTGAGCTTGGTGGTGCTCGAGTCCTGGAAGCTTCTCCTCCTCTGCCCCAGTAGTTTTCCCGGCCGCGTCAGTAACTGCACTGCTGTTGTTGCTGCTGCCGGCGTCTCGTCATGGCCTTGGCCAGGATTCGCCGAGATGTGGGACACGACACTGGGCTGTCTTTTGTAGGGCCGCGGCGGGCTCAGGGGCGTGTGGCAGTCTTCTGCCTGCTCCTCCCCGAAGACGCCCTGTTCGTGATCGGAGCCCGGGAACACGGTCGACGAGTTCGTCCTCGACCGCCCTCTCCGGAATACACTAGGCTGGTCAGCGGCGATGGGCCCTGCCGCGTCTCCTGCCTCTTCTTCTTCTTCTTCTTCCTGAGCTGCGAGGCGGACGAGGCGCGGGCCGCCGAACAGAGCTTGATGGGTGAAGTAGTCGGGGTACTCGGCGGCGATCCGGCAGTCCGGTCCGGGAGGAGAGATGTTATGCAGGGGCGGCGACAGCTGGCGGTGATACTCGACGGTGATGTGGTGGGTCACCTGGACGTTCTCGGCCGTCAACACCGGGAAGGGGGAGGTGTGCTGCGAGCCCTTCCTGCGCCGATGTCGCAGCCAGTTGGTGTTTGCAAGCGACTTGAGGCTGATGTGCGGTATCCGGTGCCTGCCGCGCTTGGAGCTCGTCGAGGCGCTGTCCTGGCTGCTGCTGTTCTTGGAGACGGTTCCGTGGATCTTGAGCCCGCTCGTCTCTGTGATTTCATGCAACGTGATCCCATCCACGTCGTCTTCCTTCACACAGACCTCTGGGTCCGAAACACTCCTTTGGTGTTTGCTGCCTTCTGCCGGTTGGTGCTGTGAGTGCTTGGTAGAATCCGGGTTATCCTCGACGGCAGCCGTCGAGCTGTCCAACTGAGCGAGGACTGCCTTCAACTCTAGCACGTCCTCTTGAGAGGCCTGACGCTGGTGATGGTGATCGTGGTTATCGTGGTGTTGCTGCTGGGGATCCCGTGGAAGAACGGGTGACTCCTCTGGTAATGGCTCTGACTCCTCGCCCGGCGGTCCTGGCTCTGCCGGGTCCGGGGTTGGCTCGGCCGGAGGTCCTGGAAGTCTCGTGGGTATGCTCTCCGCAGCGGGCCTGCCGTTGGCGGTGCTGTTGTTTCCGTTGTGACCCCGAGCCCACGCAAACGTGTTCGCCTTGCGGGGAAAGTTGCCGAGTCTGTCCTGGACCAGCCGCTGGAGGGAAACGGTAACCCAGGAGCCCTTCCCGGATTTGAGGGAAGACGGACGATCGGGGCCGAGAGCCTGGGCCGCACGAGCAGAAGGATCGCTTGCCGGGGACATGTTTGTTGATGAGCAGGCTTTTTGGTCGTCTGAGCGAGAACTCCGAGCGCGAGGGATCGGGTATTCTTTTTCCTGCGGGATGTCTGTCGACTGGGGCGAGACTGCTGGCTGCGCGCGCTGCGGACCGAGAAAGTGGATGGCACAAGTCTGCAGCAATCAATGCGTCTTGGCAGCAGCGAAGAAAAAAAAAAAAAGAAAAAAAAAAAGCAAGGCGAAAAAGCCGAGCACACACACACAAACACACAGCAAATCGCGTCGACGTCGAGCGTTGACTGTGGACAAGGTGCGCGGGTGACCCCTCGCATCTGCAAGCCGTCATCCCGCATGAACGTTCAGGACATGAAAGGCCGAACGAAGGATCAGGCCGGCGCTGAACCCTGGCACGGCAGCGAAGCAAGCCGCCGCCTCGCGTCGTTTTCGTTCACTTCAGCCCCTCCTCCTCCTCCGCCCCGCCCATTCACTGGCCCTGGGCCCCTTTCTCGCACATGGCTGGCCACGGGGAGACCGGGACGTGTTGAAAGTTCGTCTGTGTGCGCTAGCTCGGCGAACGGCGTCGAGCCCAGCCGGGGTTGGCCATGTAGCGCACGGCCATGCTCCTCCCAAGCGCACTTGGTAGCCGTCTCAGCCGCCAGATGTTTGCCGAGCCTAGTCTCTTTTGAGTCTGGGCCAGGAGACCGGAACGGGGATCAGTGTTGCCAGCACGCGTGGCCAAGTGCAGACAACAGTGTATTGGACGTAGTCTGCGCGGGAGGGCTAGGCCCGAAAGCAAGGTAGGCGACGATCAAATACCTAAACCGTAAACATTGAAATGAGAATAGCAGGAAGTCGGTGGTTTGGCCGTCGCAAAAACTAAGAGGAACAGATGCTGGTGATGGACACTGGGTATTGCTTTTGTCGACTGGATCTATCACAGCCTTCATCCTGCAATGCAAAGTGGTGTGATAATTCGCTCCGCTGCTGCGGCTGAGGTTGAAGTGAAAGCTATGTGCCCCGTCAAGTCGCGTATCAAATGCCACAGCCTTTCAATTCTCCGACCTCAAGATCCCCACGTGCGAGAGCCCTCCAAAGCTCGAATCATCGCGCCACCAGTGTATTGTGTCTCTTAGGCTTCACATGCCTAGCTCCCACATGTTTCGGGGCAACGTTTTCCGCCCGCGGAGAAGTCGTGAGACGCCTATTCCAGCTGCCCGCGGCGACGGGCATCCTCTTACACGCTAGGCGTCTTGGTTTATTGCTGGTGGCGCTTTTCGTTGTGATGCGTTGGTGATGGCATCTAGAAAAAGTCAGCCGACCGCTTTCCTCGTTGTCCTTCTGGCTGGGATGGCAGCGCCAACGCAAAGGAAGCGCATCCGTGCCTGAAGCGTTCAAGCTCAGGGTTGATCATGTGCGGTGACTTCCCATCTTGTCCCGCAGATCGACTTTTTTTTAGCTTCCCGCCTCTGCACATCCCTGTCCCAATCGTGCATCACTTTCCCCCTGGACAAGGATCTCCTACATTCCGAGGCATTCCGGTTCCTCTTCTCAGCGGGATTCTCTCCAGTTCCCGTGATGTGATCCAATTCACGCACCGTCAATCACAAGTGCCATTCAAGCCCTACAAGTGGGGCATGCTTCCATCAATGGATGCTATCCACGGATCTACAGCGCCCTTCTAGTGGGTCGTCCTGCCACTCAAACTGGACAATGCACCAGACGCCAGCCCTTGATTGATTCGGTGTGACAACATGGAATTGTCCTTGTTTTCCTCATCTCGTCACTCCCTTCGAGACGCGGGTGCTCAGGGCTGAGGCAGCAGGTTAAACTTGGCATGCCGCAGCTGGCTTTCCTTTCGAGTGGAAATGGAACATGCCGATGCAAGTGTAAACCTGAAAGTCAACGGATCCATGTGCCTGGCCTCGGCTTCGATTAACCTTTGACACCTGAAGCGCTGGCTAGCGCGCCTGCTTATCCGGAGGATTTGGCTTTGGAAAAGAAAGTTTGCATGTGTGTGATCGAGATTGCACAAACGATTCCCATTGAGGGTCTTCAGCTCGGCGAACTGCTGAGACTTGTGGTATGAGTCCTGATTCCTAGCGCAGTTGGATAGATATTCTTGACTGATGATAATAATAATAATAAAAATAAAAAAAAAACATTATCAGGGTGTGGTAGTTACCACCTAATGTCTCGCTGACACCGTTGTGTAATGTCACGGCAAGTGACTGTTAGGGCCTTGATGCCTCACATGAGCCAAAATGTCCGAGAGAAGAAAAAGCAAGGAAACACCAAACGCCGTGACGCCATACTCTTGAGTTCATTCATTAAATCGCAAGATGGTGGTCTCGACGAGTCATCAATGGCCCAAAAGACTTGTGCCGCGGAGATGGGGGGAGCCCGACTTGGGTCACCGTGGCGCGCTGCTCTTCGCGCACCGAGTGTCGTGGCAGGTGATATTTGACATAGGGCCGGGCCTGCGTCCGCATGTTGGAGGACGAGCTGCCCAACCGCGTCCGACCCGTGGCGTCGCTGGCCTCGCCGGGGTCCTCAAAGGCCGGGTGGCAGTATGTGTCGGCCGGGTACGTGACGGCCACGCCGCTCCAGCAGTCCCACTGCACCTGCCGGTACTTATTCACGCCCCGCGCCGGCGGCCGCACCCGCTCCACCACGCTGCCGAGCGAGTCGCCGACCGCACGCGCGGCCCGCGAGCCACGCGCAAGGATGGCTTTGCCCGGCCGCGACACCCGGGCCATGCCATTCTGCTCTTTTACGAGCGGGCTCTCTGGCGATCCCCTGCTGCAGCGCACGCCGAGACCGTACCTGCGCGTCAGGATCCGGTGCAGCGTGCGGATGGCTGGCATGGACGACACGACGAAGCCGGCGGCGAGCTCGATCGAGGTCCAGTACGTGACCGGCACATAGTCCCAGGTCGGGTCGATGGAGTCGCCGAAGCCCGAGAGCGTGTTGAGGCGGAGGACGGTGGCGAGGCAGCCCAGGCCGCCGACGCCAAACATCCCCGCCACGTACATCTTCTTTCGGCGCGTCATGGCCTCGATCCCCGCCACCATGAGGACGGGGAGCGCGATGATGACGAGGTCCTGGATGATGGCAAGCCCCGAGTTGGCGTAGGCGAGCTTCGTGATGTCGAGGCAGGACCCTTGCTTGACGTCCCTGTCCCAGAAGCGCTTGATGGGGCTGCAGGACAGGATGGTCAGGACGAGGATGATGCCGCTCGAGAGCGTTGTCGCCACCAGGGTGATGATGACGGCAATCCGGAAGCCCCTGTAGAACTGGAACAGGCGCAGGTAGAATGTGAGGATGGAGATCTTGATTAGGGTGAGCGTGACGATGTACGTGTTCTCGGCCATGTATACTACAAAAAGGGGATGGGCCATTCACGTCAGCTTCATTTCGCGAATTTTATTTCGGGTATTTGTCGGCCGGGCGGATCGGCTTACGATTCAATAACGTCTTCTTCAGGCTGTTTGCGTCTGCCAGGTCATATATATGCTTCCCAAGCCCATGATCGAGACCTGGAGTTGCCCATTAGTACAACGTCGAACGCGAGAAAATGACAAGGGTTTAGGAGGGTGGGCCACGTACTCAGCATAAGAGGGACAAGCATTGGAATAGTGAGAAGCTAGTGAGAAGGCCGTGAGAGAAGTGTTAGCTACCGAATCTCGAGGATACAAGGGCATCCGCGATGGGGCAGTGGGACATACGATGGCGACGGTAATGATGTAGTCCTCAACGAAGAACTCGCCAGCAAGGGCACGAGCCACCAGGCGCAGCAGGACGGTGATGGCCGCGATGCAGAACATGATGCTTTGCTCCGCCTTGCCCTCGTCCTTCTTGTCGGGGTGCGGGTACTGGCAGAGCGAGGCTTGCACCTTGGCGACCGTCAGGCCGTCCGCCATAGTGCAGTTGGCCTGCATGCACGCCGACATCTGCACCACCAGCCCGCGGCTCTCGCACATGCAGGGCGCGTCGTCGGCCGCGCAGTGGCCCGGGAGCGATTGGGCGAGACATGTCAACTGCGGCCTCTATTAGCCTACAATCTCCCGGACAGGCAGCCCTTACAAGCGGGGGAGGAGGAGGGAGTGGCCTTACCCCACAGACGGGCAGGTCCTGAATCCCAAGTTCACGCCGGCGCTCCTTCGTCGACGGTTGTGCGGCGGCCAGCAAAAAGAATAAGCTGAGGAGGAGAAACCGGATCGAGGCCATCTTGGTCGTTCGTTTCTTCTCGGTTTTCGGTGCGGCGGTGTTCTCTGGGTGAAGTGGTTATCCTCGTCACATCCCGTGCTGCCTTCACCATTCCCTGGTTGGATCCTCTCTCTCGCAGCTAATGTTTATGGTGTTGGCTGCGCCCTAATAGGCGATTTGTGTTTCATCCGCAAACACAGTCGTATATCGTCTGCACAAGGCTATAACCTGGTGCTCAATATCGCAGGTGAACCCTCAAAGATGGCGATCAGGACCAATTTGTAGGCAGCGAGGAGGCTGCTTGGGATCCTCGGTTGCAGGCTGGTCGACCCCATTATCTGATTGCACATTCATCCCTTTCGCTCTAGGCCTCCCCTCTTCTCTCCTTGGGAGCGACAGCCCGTGAGGTCTAGGCCGTCGCAGTCTTCCGCTCTGTCAGACATAGCCGGAGGGACCGCATCCGGGAGAGGAGAGACCGAGATCGGCGGAAAAGGCAAGCCGGGAGCCTTCTCTCCACTTCCCACATTTCCGAGGAAGCTGCCGTCCCTGGCATCGGCCTAGAACTCGTCGGATGTAGGGTGCGGAATGGCTCACATAAAGTTCGGGGCAGATATCAGATCAAACGCTTTGCCAAGGGTAGCCCAAGGCCCACGTCAACGCACGGGGTCTTTTTCGCAAGCGAAGGTGCAGCTGAAGGGACGGTGAGCCCCTGGGTACTTCTTGGTTGACGCTCGCTCTTTGCGCTCTTGATCGGGCGAGTCCTCGGGCTCGATGATGTGTAGTATCCGTTCACGGACTTGCCGCTATTTTGGGAAACTGTAGACATCAGGACAAACCGCACGCTTGTCAGTACTTTAGGAAAAGCAAACATCAGGACAACGCTGCGCGTTGCTTGACGAGGTCCCTTGTTGTCACATTCTGTCCCTGGCGATCGTGTATGTCGCCGATGTTTGGCGATCTAGGCCATCTCTCTCTCGCGGCTGTCAGTTACATACCTCCCGGGGACCCCTTGGTCCATCGTTTCGTCTCAGTCATTGATCCCGATGACATCTGCCTCCGCCATTATCAAAACACTGGCATGACTACAGTGTTTCTCCGGCCATTGATGGTCGTCGAATCGCGTTGATACTTTGTTTCGTGTCTTTGTTCGAGAGTGACCAGACCACGCTTAGGCGTACCAAAAATACATTTCTGCATAACCACGAACTTTAACCCGCAGCCGCCCTGACCTAGCGGTTGGCACCAAGATCGGGCTTTCGGTAAGTTAATCCCTAATTCTAGGTACGGCGCAAAGGATGATGCTTCCCGATCCCGATCGGACCGTCCGAGGAAGCCGATGGACCAAGAAGGCCTGTGGTGTCACCAGAGAGGAAGTCCCCGTCCACCTCATGCAGCCGCAAGCTCTGCGGATCCATCCCGCCGCTGATCTAGCTGAGCAGGAACGCATGACTTCGGCAGGATGGGATCAGAGGTTTGGCAAGGATAGGATTTCTAGAGGGTTGCAGCGGCCTGGGCCGCCCGTTTAGATGTCTTGGATCAAAACTATACGACTAGGAAACATCAAAAAGCCCTCCAGTGCAGGAGGGCGCAGAGCTCCGCTGACCTATTGTATGAGTATACAAAGGAGACCATTCTAAGTGAACCCTGAGCCGCAGGCTCTTCCCCTCTCTATCGATTGGTCGCTTACCTTTACACAACCCTATACTGCCGAACTAGCCGGCCCATCACTTCGGGTTTAGCCGTCGGCACCTGTCACGGCAGCCATACCCCAGCCTGAGCCAGACACTTTCTAAAAGCTAATTCACCCCTTCCGCTATGTGCTGACAAAGTGAGCGACGTAGGCCACCTCCAACATGGACCCGTATCCGTCCATGGTGTCACCGTTGGGAGGACCAGGGACTTTGTTTCGTTTCAAAAAGAGGTTCGTTAGCCGATCTGCCCATGACGGCCTGGGACACTAGGAGAAGAAAAAGGACTTACACGACCCGCCGACTGCCATGTTCAGAATAAAGTACAGCGGCTGGTGGCACAGCGACTGCCACACGCCCGCATCGCCGATGCGGTCGCCCGTGATGCTGAAGAACTGGCGCCCGTCGACGAACCACGAGATGGTCTCGGACCGCCAGTCGCCGGGGCGCCGGTCCCACTGGATGCGCCACGTGTGCCACCCTTGGTCCGGGATGCCGACGGTGGCCCCGATGCCGCTGGGCTCGTTGCAGCGGCCACCTGGGTAAACGTCGCAGTGCACGGTGCCGTAGCCCGTCAGGGCGCCGTTGACCGTCTCCATCACGTCGAGCTCGCCGCACTGCGGCCACGGCGTGCCGCGGCGGATGGCGTCGCCCAGCAGCCAAAAGGCCGGCCACAGCCCCTTTTTGCGGGCCACCGGGCTGTCGCCGAACCGGATCTGGGCCTCGGCCACGGTGACGGCGCCCGGCTGCGGGGTGAAGGTGTACTTGGACTCGATGCGGCCCGACGTCCACTCCCCCGTCTGGCCGTTGCGCCAGGGCACGATCTGGACCGTGTCGCCGCCCGAGATCTGCAGGTTGCGCGAGTCGGTCGTGTAGCGCTGCCACTCGCCGTTGACGTTGATGTTGGTAATGATGTCCCACAACCCGGCGTTGGGTGCGGACCCGGCCGGGCCCGAGAAGACGTCCTGCCACACGAGGCGCAGGCCGCCGTACGATGGGGCCGCCCAGGCTGCGACCCGGCCGGGGGCGAGGAGGAGAACCGCGGCGCCGAGGGGCAGCATTGTGTGAGAACAGTGGTGGCGGTTGTCTGAGAGTAGATAGCGGCGGGCTTTCAAGGCAGTGACATATGTACAGCTAGCGCGACAGACTCCAGCCCACTGAGATGCCTACGAGGTCATTGCCTCGCGCCTTGATATCCAATGCATCGATACGTGGGTTTTATATATTTCCCATTTAGCGTGTTCTACCCGCCCAGAAGACGCTCTGACTCCGCGACGTTCTCGCCGCATGATGATGGTCGGGACCAGGTGAAGGAAAAGAACGGGGTCACGTCTCACAAGAGACGTTCGGCCTCCGTGACCTTGCATACTGATTTTTACGACAGCCCAAATGCCCGGGTTTTATACCAATGACAAGAGAAGAGGGTGTTGATGGCGAGCACGCTGGGACTTATAGCATGAGAATATTGGCGGCGAGAAGGCCTTGGCGGAGCTCCAAGATGGGGATGCGATGTAACCCACAGCCCAGGTTACCAGGTGTCAGCCACTTGCCTTCACCGCATGTGCGTCGGGTCGGTTGACTTCCCAGTGTCTCGGTACGCTCGCGTGGCGTCGGCGCCAGGGGCTTCTCCGCATGCGGAGATGGAGACCGCCGGTCAGGGGCGACCGCCACATGACGAATGCCGATGGCACACGTCCTCGATCCGGGTATGTTCGGCTCTTTTGCGGAGAATCGGGCTGTCAGCGGTGGCTTATTTAGCCGAGATGGCCTCCGCGGTGATATTCTCCGTGGTTGACTGATGCGTCGTCCTTTGAATGTGTTAGCCGGCTGTGATCGCCTAGAAGTGTTAGGTGTGGTGTGCAGTCCATGGGGCTTGCCAACGAATTGAAGCTCACATGGTCTCCAAAATAATGGCACGAGTGCCCTATCGACCGAGATCAATGCAAACATTGTCTGTTCTCGAGCTGCCACGTCCTGTAAAGCAACGGTTGCGGATTTTGAGGGGCGTCGTGCATTCTGACATCTACTTCAAATTAAGCCTGATCGGAAAAAGAGGCTTGGGAGGCAGCCAACTTTACGCTCAAAGCATAAAGTTTGTCTCGTTGATAGGGCTGTAGGAGGCGTGGCATTGATGTCTTGATAGGGGAGCAGCCGCAACTTAAAGCCAAGCCTCCAGATCCGGAGATAGGGCCTGCACGCAGCCTATCAGGCCCCGTCAAACGGTCGCAGGCCCCCTGGGCTGGTGCAGCACATCTAGAAACCTTTTGCACATCAGGGTGACACCTCAACCAGAGCCATCTCCCCTGGCTGGGAAGAAATGCGCGGGCTTCTGCATCCCGGTGCTGCCCTCGTGGCTCTTCTCCATGGCTACGCTGTCTTTGCCTTCAAGCTGTCCAAGCCAGAGATCCGCCCCGAGTTCAACATGTTCGAGCATGACCAGGAGCTCATGAAAAATCTTCCGGGCCGGTTATTCTTGACAGAGCGGTGGCATCCCGATCTCATCCCCAAGATTGTGAGTGCGTCGGTGTGGGACTCGGTGTTGTTCGGTGCGAAGGCTGATGCTGGGATTCGGCCGAAAAGTTCTTCACTTCTCGTGCCGAGAACTTTTCTTACAGCCCGTTCGATATCGATACCGTGGATGTTCTTTACTCGGATTGCCCTCATTATCAGGCGGTGAGCCGACACAAGGATTATGAAGAGTCCTGGGACTCTATTTTCAAGGTGAGTTGGCGAGACACTGAGCCACGTGGCGACCACAGAGAGCTGACAGAAGGACCTGTGCGTTTTTCCAGAAACTATCCAAGGTCCCTGTTGGTATGCGTCAGTGGACGGGAAACATTCTCTTCTTGCCTGTCGGGTCGACGAGTGCATATCAGCTGGGATCCAGCATCGTCTTCACCAAGAACATGTATACTCTCGGGGTGGCTGCGCACGAGTTCAGCCACGTGCTGGACCAGTTCGCACTGGCGGGCCTGGTCGAGAAGAAGGGCTACAAGCTCGGAACGCGGTATTCGGAGACGAGCATGTGGGCAGACGCCTACAACAACGACTCGGCGACGGCTACGCCATATGGGCGAACAAACGTAAGCAAATCCGGTTCAGGTCGTGGGAGTGGTTTCCTGCCAAGTGTGCTGACCAGGGAAACAAAATCGTGGGCAGTGGGTCGAAAACTTCGCCGACGCCGGGCGCTTCGCCATGTCGGACATGACCACTCGGGGCGGGATCATTTCGTCATACGGCAACTGGTCTGCCCTCGCCGCGCAGAATGCAGACTACCGCCAGCGGCTGGAGCGCGTCATTTTCCCCGAGGGCTTCCCTCGAGGTGGGCTGTGCACAGCCAAGGTCCCCAGCTCGCCCGCGGTGTTGAAGTCGACAGGCAAAGAGCCGTATGCGCAGGAAGTAATGCGCGGTAAGAACGGCAGGCCCAGCAAGTACAGGGTTCGGGCGGTGCCCGCCGGCGCCGAGGACGTCCCGCTTATTGTGCTGCCCGATTTGGAGTTGGAGCCGGTGGTGTACCGGGGGCCGTGAGGTGTTGTAAGAACGAACGAAATGGTTGTGGAAAATAATTGACCCAAGCTGATCAGTGCGTGATGGCGGCATGATGATGTAAAGGGCGTCCTGCAAGGCTGAATGTGCGGGAGAAAATTACGAAGTGCAAACTGAAACTTCAAATCAACAAATTCATGCTGGAAATTCTGGCGAGATGGTCAACGGTGACGAAATTACGTCACGGTATCGGCATTCATAACAGCAGCCAAAG
This sequence comes from Magnaporthiopsis rhizophila, assembly GCA_003049465.1. Classification (NCBI taxonomy): domain Eukaryota; kingdom Fungi; phylum Ascomycota; class Sordariomycetes; order Magnaporthales; family Magnaporthaceae; genus Magnaporthiopsis; species Magnaporthiopsis rhizophila. Next base: position 2,816 of record PYSS01000078.1, on the reverse strand, counting down.
AAAGGCTTCACTCACCCGCGTGCTGNAAAAAAAAAAAAAAAAAAAAAAAAAAAAAAAAAAAAAAAAAAGGAATAACAAGAAAAAAACAGTGGTTGATGGACCTGTGTGTCACAGGCGCACCGGGAATTGAGCCCGATGCGGGGGTCGAACCCGCAACCTTGAGATTAAGAGTCTCACGCTCTACCGATTGAGCTAACCGGGCGAACTCCGATACGGGGAATCGAACCCCGGGCTCGGCAGGCCTCAGGACGTACGCCTTGAGAGTGCCGGATGTTAGCCACTACACCATATCGGATGATCGCTTGGATTTGTTGGTTGCACTGAGGTGCGGGTGGCGGAATTATATGGTGCGCAGCCGGCCCACTGGAGAGGGTTCGGCCCTGGGTGACTGCAGGTGGCCAGGCTGAGTGCTATTTTTGGGCAACGTGGAGCCAAGTGGCAAGCTAGGTGACACTGCCATTTGGTGCTGTAAAATATGGGAACGTTTGACTATTAATGTTATCGCACTACATTGTGTGTAAAATTTAAATCTATGGTGCTCCAACTGGCACGTTCTCCAAATGGGAACTGTATTCCGGATAAACCTCACAATTGGATTGGTTGGAGAAACGAGGATGAAAGAATAGAACAATATCAGGAAATAAGAGGGACGTTTGGGTAATGGGGACGCCAGTTAGTTTTGTTGGTACTGTATACATATCTCTTTCTGAGGACCGACTGATCCCCCGCCTCAAGCGCTCGCAAATCCACGCATTGATAGGCGAAAGTCCACACCAGCCGACGCCAACGAGATTCCACCCGACCAGCCCTCGGCCGTAGCAGCCGAATTACACTGGGTACCCTGCCCGGCTCCCGGCCGAGGCTCGTTTGGCTTGGGTTCGTAGCACCCGTCGTTCCCGGCCCCCACGACTGACGAACCCGTGTCCCGACTGGCTGGATTCGGGACAGACGCTTCGGCCATGTCAATCAAGGTATGTAGCCCCATACATCCAAACACGGTCATAGCTGTCGTATATTACTCATATGTACAGAAAATCGTAAGGTAGAATTTTAACAGTGCTGAGGCTGCTGGCTCGCGCGGGCGCAGCATGTCCATGTGCGCAATGAACATAGGAAAACAAGACGGTCAAAACATTAGAATACAGCAAGCCAATGGGGTCCCGCCGGATCTCCTCGACGGGAACCACGCTGCCTGGATAGGGTGGTGGTAAATACGTGGCAGAAAGCCAGCTGGGACCAGAGGTGCACCAAAAGATACAAGAACCGACAAAGCATACACGACAACGCCAAACCACATCCGAAGGATCGTGGCCACGTTCCCTACAACGCGAGCGTCACGGCCCCGACCATGGCGGCGACGGCGGCAGCCTTCAGCACGTCGGACGCAACCCGGCCCGGCGCCGCGTTGGTCGAGCCCCCGGTCTGCGGCAGGACGCCCGTGGGCGCCTTGTTGAGGTACATGGCGCCAATGTCGGTCAGCTGGCCGCCGGCCGAGAGCATGGTGGCATTGGGGCCGACGTTGCTCTTGTGGGAGCGGAACGAGCCGAAGAGGCTGTAGCGCTCGACGTCCTCGATGCGATCCATGTACTCCATCGACATCTTGACGAACTCCTGGGTCGAGGCGAGGGGCTGGTCGTTGAGGTTGTACTCGGTCACCCACATCTTTTTTCCGGGGAAGCTGCCGACGGGAGAATGGGAGTGTCAGCTATGCCGCGACAGATGGGGAGACGGCCTAAGGGGCAGCAAAACTTACGCAGCGGCATATGTGCCAATGTGCGACGCCAGCCCGCCAAAGTTGCCGTACCAGTGTATGGGGACAAAGTCGAAGGTGCAGTTCTTCCTGTCCCCGCCCTCGCTGATGATATCGCTGCAGTTGCCCAAGAACTGCCTCAGCCACGGGATGCCGCCCCAGCCGCCCGTCGGCGCGGGCAGGCCGGCCTTGACGCCCATCTCCTGCAACGGCATTATGTTCTTGATCCAGACGCGGGCGGCAAATGCCGGGCGGATGTCGGACCCACCCTGGCTGTTGGGGCCGTCGGGCTCGTTGAAGGCGAGGACGTGCGTGATGTTGATGTTCTTCTTGGTGATGAGGTCGCGCACCTTGTCGAGGAAGGTCGTGTCCGAGGGGTCCTTGGGCGCGCCCCACAGCATGGGCACGAACTCGAAATTGTCCTGCGAGATGTTGTTGAAGACGACGGTCGGCTCGGGCCCGTAGTTATAGTACCACGTCAGCGGCGACACGGGTCGCGTCCAGACGTAGTTGTCCTGCGGGTAGTCCTTGTTGGGCACAAAGCAGAGCCCGCGCTTCGGGTTCGGCTGCTGGGCTGCCGCGGGCTGGACAGCGGACAGGATAGGGAGGGCTATGCCTAGTAGGACCGACGGGATGTGCATCGCGACGGTCGGGGCGGGGGCGCCGGGAACGGGAACCGGAGGCGGAGGGTCGAGGAGAGGAAAGAAAATATCGAAATATTATAAACGTCTATATGGCGTGAAAATTCATGGACCGATACACAAGTTAAGTTAAAGCAAACAGATCGCTGCGGTTCCGGATAGATGACGCTCAAGGGAAAAGGCGTCAGCCAGCGAAGGCGACGCAGTACCGCGGGAGCGGCGGAGACGGGCGTGGCTCGAAAAGGAGGCAAGTGACAGGACCAGACACAAAAAGTTCACGGCTAGAACGAGTGATCCGCGAAACCCTTGCTCGAACAATTGGGACTGTTGAAGAAACGATCGAACAAAAGCAATCAAGGAATCAAAACAGGCAAAAAAAAAAAAAAAAAAAAAAAAAAAAAAAAAAAAAAAAAAAAAAAAAAAAA